>VXBA01004043.1:158028-274679 GCA_013399895.1 Serilophus lunatus | reverse complement strand
CGCTTGTACCAAAACCTGGCCACGGAGGAAACCAATACAACTGCAAAGGACTTGATTAATTTTTTTAATTTTGTATTTGTAAAACATAAAATCCTTTCACTAATCTGTTAAAAGTGAATACATATATATGCATGTGCAGCAGTTAGAAATTATGGAAAAAAAGCAGGAAAGAGACCAGCCATATGACATTGCTAACTCTGAGGAGTTTATTTCTTGCAACCAGAAAGAAATTGTCAAATCTGCTTCGTTTTTTTCTCTTAAGGCAAAGTTAACGAACTAGTTAAGAAACTAGCCCTGAGAGCTAAAGGGATTTAGAGAGTGGTTTTTTTTTAAGGTAGAAATGACTCAACTGCTTTTTATTATTCTTTAGGTAACAGAGATTAGGGTAGAGATGTGTCATTATCAGGCAGACAAATGTGATCTGGAAACTAATACTAATAAGTCCATGTGCTGAGCTGCTGAAAGTACCACGGTATTTCTGTTTGATAGCCAGAAGAAACTATGAGGTATAAATATTAAGCCACTATAATTTATTACCGTTGAAATCTTGACAGTGCAAATAAACCCAATATCAACTTGATCAAGCAAATGAAACAAAAAAACCTCAAACAACCTACCTAAAAAACCCAACTCCCCACCCAACCACAGAGTATCTGGATTCTTAAGGTGTGTTGCAACTTCTTAGAATTTCACCATTCTTCTCATAGGCTGGGTGGTTTAAAAACCAGCTGAACCACCCTGACTTATTTTGACAACAGAAGAGATGGTGCTGATTAATCACCACATTCAGGAAGCTGAGTTTAAGGCCTCTCCCCTTGTGGCTACCATGACTGCAGAACCAGATTGTCTAGGAGATTTGTGGACCAGGAAATGTTTCTCCATGGCCTAATCCTCGAAAGCAGCACAGCACCCAAGAGCCAAAGCACTAAATCAGACCGAGGGTCCTTGAATAAAGAAGGTCTGAGGCAGCCCAGTTCCATTACTGTATTTTAAGTCACTTAACCAGTTAGTACGTAATTCAACTGTGGGCTTGTGCTGCAACTTCTGTACTGCCTAAGAAGGGCAAGGAATTCCCAAGACATTGTGCTCCATGTTTACTTGATTCCTGGTGTTTAAGCAGCTGCAGTGGCTAGTAATAAAAAGGAGGAAGGGTGTTTTTGGAGCAATGAAACTATTCTACCTTTAAATGCAGATGTTGCTATTCTGCCAGCTTTTAGAGTTCATTCTGTCTTTCATGCTGTCTTGACAAGAAAAGGAGGAAGTAATGATCCCAAATGCTGACTATGCCATAAGCAGTAGGATCACTTTCTGCTCTCTCATTCTCCTCTTCTCTGGAGGTGATCATGGGTGTGTACTGGTATATTTTTTTCCCCAGCTGCATATGTTTGATTTGCTCTAATGCTTCTATTATTTAAGGAACAAGGCAGGTATATTCGGCGGATGAACTTAACTTTCCAGTCCTTTCACCTTTTTCCTCCAATGGAAGCAGGTCTTGAGAGCTAAGAGTTTTTGTTTTTTCTTTATGTAACAGAGATTAGGATAGGTGATTTTCAGGCATATAAGTGGGATTTGGAAACTGAAATTAATACTAATAACTCCATATGATGAGCTATTGAAACTACTACTGTATTTCAGCTTGATAGCCAGAAGAAAGTGATCTATAAAGAGTAAGCCCTTCTAATTTTTTTACTGTTGAAATTTTGATTGGCAGCACAAGTAAGCCAAAATCAATTAGACCAAGTAAAAAGAAATGAAAGTAAAACAAGGAAACTGCCACCTAAAATTAACATTAACTCCCCACCCACCTATACAGTATTTAGATTCTTGAGACCTGTTACAATTGCTTACAATTTCCCCATTCTTCTCATAGGCTGGGTGGTTTCAAACCAGCTGAGCTACAATGATTTATTCTGTTAACAGTGGTTTGCGAACTGCTGGCCCAGGCCAAGGCAGAGCCAACCCCACTTCCAGGTTCACGTGCATGTATTGAAATCCAGCCCTCAGTGTTGAGTAGTGTGCTTGGCAGAAGGGATATATCAGATGCTTAAATCAGCAACATTGTGTCTTTAGAACTTACAAACTCCAGAATTCATAAATTTTAAAAGCTGTCTTGGTCTGATTTAAGAGGAAATTGTATTCACTGTCTTCATGTGTACTGTCTTGACCATAAACTTCCTCATTCAGTTGTACTGTTAGTGTAAGTACATCACCTCTTCTGGCATGACTGAGTGAGAGGGGGCTTGTATCTGTCACCTGCTGCTTGAAGGAACTGCCAGTCCAAGAAAAACAACACGTGTGATGTTTTTCTATAATTTTTTAGAACTGTCCTCTCTTCCTTTTAACTTTCTACTTCAGTATGATAAAACCACTAGTTGGCTTCAATTTAGTCACAGTAGAAAAATGTCCTGAAAAGCTGCAAATTCTGTATGCTTGGTAGGCTGTGATACTTCCCTAAAACACTGTAGTTAGAAGCAGTCTGTAGTCGTTAGAAAAAAGATGTGAACAGCATGATCAAATATGGGAAATAATATTGTCATTTAGAGAAATTGCACTGTTTTTATAACAAGCCCTTCCAATATTGGACAGTGATGCTTTGTATATTGATTACATAGCTAAGTATTGGTGGACTATATGTCAGAGGAGAGTGTACATCATAAAACAAGTGTTTAGATGTCCAATTGTTCACATGGCCGGAAGATGTTTTATTAGAGATTTGAGGAGCGCTGAATGGCAATACCAATACAAATCTATCCTTTATTTCATTACTTTAAGTTGAGGGGAGAGCATTTACCTGTATGTATCAGTCATAGGTATATGTCTAGTTGTCCTAGTCAACTTCTTTGAATCGTCACACTTGTTTTCATATGGCATACAAATATTCAGAGGGTGAGTTCAAGGTAATGTAGAAAGCAAAACAGAGCATACATGACTATGACTCAGAGGAGAGAAGGAAGGTATAAAAGCGTTAACTTTGTGCCTCAAAAGCTGTTGTCATTGAAGACTTCTTGGCAACAGACCTGCAGGTAAGTACAGAATCGTCCTGTTGTATCACAATGAGGACAAACATAATGGGAGAACCACCAGCATTTGGTGGAAAATAATGAAAGAAGAAAAAGCCCATCCTAAATTGGTAAGTTATCTGTCAATGGGAAATATGTAATGCTTGTTCTAATGGTGTTTTGTAAGAATAGGTACTGTTGAATACTTTATCATTGGGCTGGTAAGATGGATACTTAACACAGATAGTACAAATTGGTTTTGTTTTTTCTGAAGATTTATTGTTCTGGCAAAAAGAAAGGGGAATGGCAATGCAAGATACTAGATTTTCCTTTATGTTTTTTTGCATCTATATGGAGTGAAGAGTGTTCATTATTTTTAAGATATGAATAAATACATGTTGCATGTTTGTATATATTTTTATGTACACCTACATATATTCTCTTTACTACAGTGCTTTGCTTCAAATAAAAGTTAAAAGGAAGGCTTTTGTTCTTCTTTGAAAGAGGACACCTGGTGTTGAGGACATGAGGGCTGGTTTGTATTTCTTTGCTTGTGTTAATCATCTCAATATAGTCAACTGAAGCAAGCACATCTCTTTAGCTTCAGGAAATAATGCAGAAACAGGACATCACAACTGAAGTTAAAATATTTCTTTGTAGATGGAATAAGCAGCAGAAGTTTAACCACAGCATAGAGCTTTTCTTTCTGTATTGGTTTCTCTGGGTTTTATTAGATTTGTTATTTGGATGATGGTATTACTTTTTGTCTGTTAACTAGTGTAGTGTTCTTTGGCAATATGTGGTGCACTTCTTGGATAACACTAGTACAAACTTCCCTCTGTCTCGCTTGCATTTTCTGACAGTTAATCTGTATGAGCAGTACATTAAGAAAAAAGAAATTACATATTTCCATGTTTTCTTTAAACCAAATACTCTGCCTTCATTCCCCATATTACCAAAAGTGCAGTAATCTGCAGTGTCTTTTCTATAGCATGAACCTATTTGAATTTTCCTGCTAATTATGACCTCTTTATCTATTGAGGCATACGCTTGGAAAAGAAAGATTTGTATATGTTTCTAGCTCGTTTTATGGAGGAGTCTCCAGAGTGTCATGCCCCATCTGACGAGGTATGTAACAGGCTACCATTGCTAGGAAATGGTGGCTGTTTTACTGAGAATTATCCTTTAAAATATCCAAAGCAAAAGTTTTCTAAAATAAACCTCTTGCCACTTTGTGCTGCAGGGAGTCTGATGTATTAAGTGTTCTGTTCTACTCCTGTGTTATAAAAGTTACTGGTAATAACTGATGCTGTGAAGTTTTTTGCTGTAGTCTGATGAAGTTATATAAAGAGACTAGATTCTTAAATCTTGATTAATACCAATTTTTTTCATTTCCAGTCACTGTGTCGTATTCTTGGGCACACCAATGTGCCTTAATTGTTCAGGAAGCAACCCTGCAATGAAATGGGAGGAGATTGCCATGGAAAAGTGGCACAGTGTTGTATTTACTTTCCCTATTTGGAAAATGGAGATACAATGGTGTTCAGTTGTCTGCATGTGGGGTTATAGTAAAGATTATTTTGTATTCTCCTGTGTTTTAAAGTAATAAGTGACTCTGTGAGCCAGTTAGCCTCCCTCTGTCCTTCATGAAAGTACTAAACCAGATTCCATTTCTCTTCCTGTTAATCCTGGAGATGGGGTAATCCTAGAGATGGACAGGGTTTCAGTTACTTAGCCAGAGCTGTCATTGTCCATTAGGAATGGCATGAAGCCAGTGAAGAACATAGGTAAAAGAATATTCGTATGTTCAAAATGACGGCCTAACTGGAATGGTACTAGGCAGCATGGATAGTTTTCATGTGCTCCTTGGAGCACATGAGCAGTTCCTTGGAGCTGTTATTTTCTTGAGGAGTACAATTCTTCACATGAATGTCTCTAAAGACATTTTAATACTTTATTCATTTATATTGTGAGAATATCACAGGTATTGTGTATTATGAGAGACTATCACAGGTATATTAGAAATGAATCACAGGTAGGAGCAAGATTTTCAGTGTTGTGAGTCTTCCTCATATGGGTCTCAGCAGTGACATCACCTCATATGCGGAGACCAATTCTAATGTTGTATTGTTGGTCTGTTGAACTACGATGCAGAGTAATCTCCTGACTTACGTGTCTAGCGGGTGTTTCTATATTGTATTTGCTTGTTCAGTTTCTGTTTCCAAAGCAGGATCTTTCTCTGCTTGGTTTTGATTTCATCTTGTTGCTGTGCAGTCTTTTCTGTATTCTTGTTTGCTCTCCTTTCCTATTATGAGACATAACCACACTTCCTTTGATTTTCTTTCTGCAATTTTATATATACCCTTTTTTTTTTCTTCTGTATGCCTTGCTAGTCAAATTGGCTGTATTTTTTCAATAATGTAGTCTTTTTTTATCTGTACATGCTATATGATTCCTTTATGTTCATTCTTCACATTGCCTTTACTTCCTTTCTTTTTTTTTTTTCTGATTATGTTTTGGATACAGATCTGTCAGTACAACCAGAGTGGTCTCATGTTGTTACTGACTTTTCCTTTACATCATAATATTTCAGTCCTGTTTTTCTTCTACTAAGTCAGACTCTCTTTGTCCTTGGATTATTTTTCCAAGAGACTTCCTAACAGTTCCTAAAATTTGCTGGGGTACGTTTCTCTGAAATAATTGGGATAATTCTGTTCTTACAACATCTTTTCCTATGTATCACATCATCATAATATTATTGAAATGACTTCCCATTTTCAGGTTTCTGGTAATTTCTTCTGTGTAAATGTAAAATATCTGTTTTCTCATTCCTTACTGTAATGAAAATAGGCTCTGGAACAGCCGTTAAGTGTATCCTGAACGTGTTTCTTTTCTAGCTGCTGTCTCCAATAGCTAGTCTACCATTATTGAAAGATCCTTGAATCCATCAAATGGTTGCTTAAAGAAATAATTAAACGGCACTACTTCCTTTAACCTCTTGGTCAGATGGTCAGAAGCTGATCTCTGTTGAGGTCACTAATACTACTTTATTCCCTCTTGCATTGCTTAGTTCTATGATTTCTTTGGGAAATGTACGGAAATATATATTTACAATCTTCTTGAAAGGTGTTAGTGAATCCCGAAGGTGCTGTTCTTTTCTGAAGAAAGGAGGATTAGATAAGCTTCGGGTTTTCATTTCAAATCTAAGTTACTCATTGATTCTGTTACCACATAGTGCATCTACCAGCCTTGAAGGAAGGCTGTATCCAGTGACTAGTGTAGCAATGGTGGGCATTGCTGTGCAAAAGATTTAGATAACCTGGACACTCATTTACTGAATTTAATACCCCTGTCTTTTTTTTCCTAGCACAGCTAGTATAGTACTTATAAAGAACACAACTATACATGTGTGTGTGTGTGTGGTGTGACTATAAATGTTGTTGGAGAAATGTCACTGAATCCCCCAAATACTCTGAATGTTTTAGAAATCTAGTTTGATCTTTCTGATTGACTATAGCTTTGGTTCCATGTATTTCTTAATTTGAGCAGCACTAGATTACTGGAGAACTCAGGTACAGAAAAAAATCAATTCGTACCACACTTGGATTAACTTTTCATAAAGAGAAGTTGTGATCTAAAGACTGTGAGACTAAAATGCAGTTACATATAATAAAATGTGGCATAACCTATAGTGTATTTTTGAATCTGTATAAAGTATTCATGCTTTTAAAATCCAGTCTCCTGAGAAAAATAAGCTTTTTTTGTGTTTTTTTCCCCCCTTCTCTTCAGTTCAATAAAACTGGGATTGTAATATGTGAGTCAGACAAAATACACAAAATAGTGACTATGAGTTTCTCCAAATCTGGGTTGCATGCTGTGCAACAGATCATTCGATGTCTTCCCTTTTGTTTGCGTGGCTGCACTGTGTACATGTCCAGGAAGCCATGTGCAGCTTGTACAACATTCCTCATTCAAGGTATATAATACGTTTTTAATTAACCTGTATTAACTGCAGTTCTACCTGAATAAGCAAGTTCCTAAATGACCCCGCTAGACAGAATGTTGGAGGTGAATGAGTCCAATAAATTCCTTCTTAGTCATGTAATAGTTTTTGAAAAAAATATAAATAGTCTCTTGTAAGCAAGTAAGAATTCTTGCTTGAGAAGGGATTGACAAACTGTAGGAGACATTTTATGGAAGTGAAACACCAGTTGTTGCAGTAGTTCTGTATTCAACTGAGATCCCATTGCTACGGGAGTAGTTTAAGCTGTGGGTGACTATATAACCTTTGGATGTCAGTGTATACTCAGAATTGCAGAGCAATAGAAAATTTCCCAACTCTTTCAAACAAATAACATATGAATTGATTGTCTCACTCAACTCTATGGCACTTTAAGTGACTTCCAATGTTTCTTTCTAGGTTCAGTTTCTTCAGTCTATTACTGGCCAGTAGCTCCTGAAAAAAAGGGAGATGATTCAGTGATTAAGGAAGATACTGAACAAGCTGACAACCTTTTTCTTAGAAGTCATATAAGTAGCAGTGCACTTTTACCCATGACAAGCTTTGAAACTGTGAAAGACATTGCTACAAAAATACGAGGCAGAAACCAGCAGAACATCAATTTCAAGTTGGTCAATGATTGTGCTAAAGAATTTGAAAAATACTGTTCATTGTTTAATATATGTATCAGTGAAGATTGTAAAGATGTGCTTGTCAAACGAGTGAAAAATGCCTTTCATTGCTTTTTTTTTTTAATGGAATGTTCCCAAATTCAGCAAGAAAAACCGGAGGAAAATGTTCATCTGCATGCTTTGCAGCTTTGTTTTTTTTTAGCAGCAAGATCTGGTAAGTTATGATGAGACTATTTAAAGAATAGTAACCAAATGTAAAACATAGATTACTGTCTATTTATTTTTTAATATTGCCAATGGTTAATGATTCAGCTACAGTGAAGAGTAAATATAGGCGTGTGTCAGAGAAATTAGCCTGCTTTCCTAACATAACTGCTAAAATATTTATTATTATTGTACCTGTCACACTACTGTTTAATGTTATTATTTATAATGTGTGTTGCAATACTGAGTTTAAACATATAACAAAAAAAGTTTAAACATATAGCAAAAGATGGGACTACATTTTAGAGGGAGGAAACAATTCTGTTATCAGGATTTTGTATCTAGTTAATACCCTGCAATTACTAATGAAAGACTACGTGTACCTTGAGTCAGATTTTAGGTTATTGTGTTCTGAAATCTGACAATTGTTGTACTTGATATTGATTATGCTTCATTGTTTTACTGTGTATGGATATTTGTCTGGAATTGCATAATGTATGTACATGAAGGTATTCTTTCAACATATGAATAGTCACTTACACCTTCCATTTTTGTATCAGTAAAGCACTACATGAAAATGTGTAAAATTTGTTCTTAAATATAAAAAAAAATGTTTTTAATGGTGTGAAATTTCCCCTTTTTTTCAAAAGATGATCCACACCGAGGTGTGGGTTGTACACTCTACAGTCAGGATGGATATTTTGTAAGTATGTTGAATTCTTTTCACATCTGAAAAAGTTCAGTTCTCCAAGGATTGTTTTTTCTTTGACTCAATGTAGATATCTGTAGTGTAGATGCTTTCTTTTGACCTATTTGTCCTGGCTCCCCTCAGTGGAAATCTAGACTGTCATTCATTCCAATCCATGGTCTGGAATAGCCCAGGTAGACCTGATTTTCTCTCCTGAGTATAAAGGGAATTTAGGTGTAAACATGTAAAGAAGTTAAGGGAGATGGATTCACGTCACAAACACATTCTCCCATAATAAGTACAGGTAGTAATGATAATATAACTTTAAAAGTTAATCCTTGGGTATCACTAAAAAGGAGGACCCTAAGTTTCTCGTGAAAGTAGAGACAAAAAGATGATGATGATATTGATGCAGAACAATGATGTCACTGCATGAAAAAGCAAAATTAGCTCTTTACTGTGTTAAAAGAGGTAACATGATAGGATGGTAGGTGTTAAAACTGATTAAAAATGTGATATAAAGAGCTATAAAATTCAGAAGTTATATGTACTTAGAAATATATAGACAGCATATATTTAGGTTTTGATGCTGTATTAGTAAATGCTCAAAATGTTCCTGATGTTTGGAAGGATTTGTTAACTTCTGATTATTTATCTTGTTTGGTTTTTTGGCAGTTTGGAGCAGGTTATAATGGATACCCTGTTGGCATATTATATGCAAACTTGCCCTCTGCAGGAAGAAAAAGCAAAAGGACTCCTTCTGCAAAAGGGAGTGTTGTTATCCATGCTGAAGCAAATGCTCTCCTATACAGGTCGTTGTTACAAATCTCACAATAGGGTGATGTTCAGAGGTTTTCTTTATTGCAATAAATGTGAATAGCATGTAGAATGAAAAGGACAGGGACTAACCATGGGTTTCCTCTTTGACCCTGACATCTATTTTTGCCATATTCAGTTTCAAAGACTTCACATTTTACAGCTCTGAGCTTTTAATCAGCATTTTAATTATGTGCCTTTCCTCTTCTCCAGAAAGGTGTGGTAACACTTTGTATCCCTACGCTGTCAAAATAGTCACCCAGTCTCATTGCGATGAAGCTCTGAACAATTTTTGAAAGATATAGTTTGCAGTATTCTGCCTGGCAGTCTTTTTGGTGGTCCTTAGGCTAACAAGAGTAGTGTCAAGTCAACTAGATCACTTAAGATTCTAGCTAGCAATAGTTGGAGAATCATTAGTTTCTAAAACTATATGTCTGATAATGGTAGCACTTTAATATACAGAGAAGTAGAGGAAGCAACAAAGATCAAATATTAGAAGGTAAAATCAAGATGAAATAGAAAACTTGAAGGAAAAGAGATAGAATAATTAGAAATAATCATCTTCAATGAAAATAATAACATTTTTTTAAAAATGTAAGCATTACGTTTAGTTTTAGCTTTGCAGAAAAGGAATTAATTGTGCAAATACACGTATTTTTCAGATCAAAGCTGAAAATAGAAAAGACTGATGTTCTTTACAGCTCCAAGCCTCCCTGTTCCGAGTGTCGGAAACTTATAAATGCTGTGAATATCAAAAGAGTTCACTGTGTAGAGGAACCACCCAAAGAAACTAAGCAAGTATGCTTATTGTTTATTGTCATAATGTAATTGTATGTTTGGAGGTAGGGGAGTCAGTTTATAGCTGTCTTACAGACAAACACATTGGTTCTTATCCTTCTAAGCAGAATATATGATTGATATGTATCAGTAAATATCTATCATTCTTCATACTCATATAAAGCTGAAATTTTATGGCTTGCTTTCTGCCTCAGAAATCTTCACACTCAGATGCTTCTAAAGCAAGAAAGAAACAAGTTGCACCTTGTAGGATCTTGTGCTGAGGAAGTCCAACCTCCTGTTTAGCTCTATCTATATAGCAGAACTCTGGAGTGTTCGCAGGTATTGCATCTGAAGCTTCTTCCGACTGTGCCTGAACTCTAACGATGGTAGGACTTAGATGCAAATTAGATCAAATAATTTCTATGTGGCTTTGGAAAAACTTTTCTGAAGGAAACTGTCTCAGTCTTGATTCAGTTCCAAGTATCCAGTTAATTGACATATCCTAGATTAAAATCTACCCCTATAAAGACACCTAAGGCCAAAATATTCTTCTTTGCCTTGGTTTTTACTGCCAAGATTTGCCCTCAGGATTCTCATGTCCCTTAATGGGAAAATGCGAGGCAATGAAGACTTACCTTCAGTAGAGTAGAATCTTGTTATGGAATATTTAAAAAAGTTGAATGTACACAAGACTATGGGACCTGTCAAGTAGGTGACTGGAAGTAGTTAGCATGGACTTGTGAAGGGGAAAACATGACTGACTAACCTGACATCCTTTTCTGATGGGATGTTCGACTTGGTGGATGAGTAAAGACGAGTAAATGTTTTTCATCTTGTCTTTAACAAGTCTTGCAACACTATCTCCCACTGCATCTTCATAGATAAACTGATGAAATATGGACTAGGTAAGTGGACAGTGAGGTGCATTGACAACTACTTGAACTGTCAGACTCAAGAGTGTTGTGATCAGCGGCACAACAGCTGGAGTCCAGTCTCTGGTTGTGTACCCCTGAGGTAGATAATAGGACCAAACTGTTAAATATTGTCATTAGTGACCTGAATGATGAGTCAGAGTGCCCCCTTGGAAAGAATATAGATGATCCAAAACTGAGAGGGGTGGTTGCTACACCAAATGGTTGATTCAGAGGGACTTCAACAGGTTGAAGAAATGGGAAAACATGAAGTGTGCAGCAGACTGGGATGCAGACCAACAAGTCCTGGGTGTGGAATCAGAAGGTCTATGATATTTGCAGATGTCATAGCAGTAAGACCATGTGCCATAGAGCAGCCTGAGGGAATGGAGGCAAATCTATGTCCACCCAAGAATTAAGGTTGATTTGTGTATAAGTGGGAGAATGGTAAAAGGAGAGAATGTGGTGACATGATGAACATAAATGTTACAAAATTGGTAATAAACCATCCCAAAAGAGTTGTTATGTAGGAGGAAAGATGTTGATCTGCAGCTATAAGTCAGGGAACAGTCCTTTGTTACTCCTCAAGTTACCACTAGTGAAGGCAGTTTACATCCTCAACTGCTCCATGATGGGAATCTCATGAAGTCAAACAAAGGGAGGGGCAAAGGCTGTACACCTGGTGAGGAATAACCCCATGCCTCAGAACAGACTTGGGCTGACCAACTGTAAATCAGCTTCGCAGAAAAGGACCTGGTCACCCTGGTGGTTAGGTTGACTGGGATGCAGCAATGCACCCTTGAGGCAAAGGGCAACAGCCTCCTGGAACACATTAGGCAAGGCACTGCCCACAGGTTGTGAGAAGGGAACCTTCCCCTCTGATCAGCACTGGTGAGGCTGTGTTTGAACTGCTGTGTCCAGTTCTGGCTGCCCCAGTACGAGAAAAATATGGACATGTGAAAGCAAGTCCTGCTAAAGGCCATGAAGATGATTAAGTGATGGGAGCATTTCTCATATGAGAAGAGGCTAAGAAAGCTGAGACTGGTCAGCCTAGGGAAGAGAACGTTCAGGTGGGACCTTATCCATATATATATAAATACCTGATGGCAAGGAGTAAAGAAGACAGAACTAGACCCTTCTCAATAGAGCCCGGTGAAGGGAAAAGAGATACTGGACTCAAAATGAAATAGGTGAAATTCCACTAAAATGGAAGAAAAATCTATTTGCTCTGAGGGTGTTGAGCACTGGAACAGGTCACCCAAAGAGGTTGTAGATCCCCCATCCTTGAAGTTATTAAAAACCTGAGTGCACATGGACTCAAGAGATCTGCTCTGGTTCATGTTGACCTGGCCGTCTCGACTGGAGAACTCCAGAGACCATTGATTCTGTAATGTGCCTGGTTTATTTTTTCATTTATATGTTTGTTTTCTTTTTTTTCTTCTTTTAGGGC
Source organism: Serilophus lunatus (assembly GCA_013399895.1). Lineage (NCBI taxonomy): Eukaryota > Metazoa > Chordata > Aves > Passeriformes > Eurylaimidae > Serilophus > Serilophus lunatus. The sequence goes on along the minus strand of VXBA01004043.1, from coordinate 262,199 downwards.
GACTTGCAGAAAAAGGAAAAGCAAAAGAAAGAGGAAGACATGGAACAAGGTCAGGAGTGGAAGGAGGTAACGTAGAAATATATTGCTTTGCTTTTTAAGATCCATCAGATCTGAGGGAATTAAAGCAATCCGAGTTGGGAAAAGAGGGAACTGGAACAGACAAGACTACTGATGACCTGGATAGCTACTTAAAGGAGAGTAGGCTGTGTAATTGACTTTTGTCTTCTTCTATAGAACAACAATTTTAGGACTGGAATAGACAAGAATGACTTCAAGAATCCATGTTTGTGGAGTGATCCAAGAAATTTTCATGGTAGATTGTTGAATAGCTCTTAGATATTATAGCAGATTTGAACAGACAAATTTTGGAAGGTACTAAATAAATGTTCACTTATGCTTTAAGTAATTTTATCAGGGTTTTGTTTGTTTGTTTTCCAGTGGAAACTGTGTGAAAATGAACTTATGGCAGGTATGGTATGACTAATTTCCTCATCCTTTTGTACTGTTACGTTTAGCTTCTTTTGGTATTACTATTACTCAGTGTTTAAATGTAAAAGTACAGTATGTTACTATGTATTTTTCTTTAAAGCCCTTTTTGCAGCATATAATAAATACAATAAAAATTACTGTAATTTGAACTGAATTACCCCTAAATTAGTTCTTCTCATTCCAGCCTTCCTTTGAAACTGCTATAAATATGAGTACCCTGCATATTCCACTTCTGCTACAATATTTCTCAATATGCAGAAGACAGAACTATATAGAAATGTTGTCCTTGAAGTCTGTATGTGGCCAGATCCCAGAACTGATTGCAGTTGTAAATACAAAGGAATGACTCAGCAAGTTTCTGTAGTTTCTGTGCTCTCTTTTAGTCATTCATTTTTAGATTTTTCCCAAATGGCTAATTGGCATCCTTCATGACAGTTTTCTTATTTCAAGCATTTTCTGTGAATTTCTTCTAGCCTTAAAAGGATGAACTTTGGAGGTACTGACTTTGAGTCTTCTCCTCATGCCACTGGCTTTATGGCATTCTGTGGTTATGCCACTTAAGGAGCCAGGTCACCTACCCCAGATAATGTCATTAAAGCTGACATTTTCTTAATAGCTTACAATATTATTTAGTCTAGACAAACAGTAAAAAGTAATAGGTTTTAAGAGCACTGCACAACATATTGAGATTACACAAAGCATTTTACACTCTTTGCTTGGTTTAAGCAAAACCAGAACTGAACTGAAATTTCGAAATCTTAAGGATTTGTAAGATGAACCATTATTGCTCTTGCTGAGGGAGAATGTGGATTTGGAATCAAGAATTGGAAAAAAACTGAAATTAGAAAGTGGAAACTCGAATAAAGTTGCTCACCAGATCTTCATGGAGTTTGAGGATGAAATGGGCAAATGATTTTGGGAAAACTACAATAACTGAAGAGGAGTAAGAGGAAGAGAAAATCAAGGAGAACGGTGTATATCTGCAGTAGAATGAAATCGAGCTGATGAGAAGATTGAGAACCAGGATGAAGTTCACATAAAGAGGATGACAGGATTACAGAAGTGAACAAGCAGAGACTCAGCATCAAACAGGAAGAATTAGTCCTGAGTGTGAAAGCAAAGGGAGAGAGGAAAGCATTATGGATTTGTTCAAACCTTATGGAAATTCAGAAAATTCAAACAGAAATTTCAAACTTTAAACAGAAAACGACAAGAACCCAACCCAAACTTGTTGTCACCACCACCACTGTTGGGAGCCATATTTATTTCTACGTGAAATTCTGTTAACTGGTTTATATCTGTGAAAATTCCACTCATATATATTTTAATATAGTTTCTTTCTGAACGAAGTCTTGTAGCGTGGACTTTGATGTCCTGACTGTCAAATATTGTCCTAAACTAATTGTGGCTTCTGAGATGCCCAACTCACAGAGAATAGTCTGCCAGCTTTGATAATGAGAGGAGGGCTCATATACTGCTGTACTTCATGTCACCTCTTTTTATGTGTTATTCCTAATACGACTTTTTTCTTTTCTGTCTTCCAGTACCCAGTAATTCAGAAGAGAATGGAGGAACAGAAGGAATGAATGATGAAGGCAAAGTGAAATAAATTTAGTTAATGTTTCACTAATAATCATAGTTTCATTTCCTTAAACTGGGTTGAATAAATACAATTGTCCTGAAAGCAGTGAGCTGTACATTACCCAGCACAGACATCTGGTGCTCAAACTTCTGATGTATCTCTCTGGCACCATGTTTGTCTTCGTTTTAAATTTACTTTAAGTAAAAATATTTGTATCCCTTTCTTCAGCCTTACCTAATATTATTGAAATCTTAGAAAAAAAATGACCTTTAGGGAAGATTTTTTACTATAATAATTTGCAGATATCAATTTTGAAGAAGACTATGATGTAGGGAAATAGGATTGGCCGTTTCAGATATTGGATATTCACATGCTGTTTCTTCCTTCTTAAAATCTATAGAAATCATTCTGTATGCCAGCAGAAAAGACTAGGTAGCATAAAGAAACCCTAAAAAACCAAAACCAGATAAAAAGAGATCCAGGATACCTCTGCATTCTGTTAAGCAAAGGCTTCTGGGATAATCATTAAGATTTGCCCGAGAGGACTAGCACATCCAAAATGGATGGGCTGGTGGGTAAATTGCAAAGGTAAGGCTCCTTACAGTGTAACTGACTCATTGAGCTTTGATACATTATTGAAAAACAGTTCTATAGTTCAACATTCATAGAAGTTATAACAGCTTTCCCCAACCTTTCACCCCAGACTGGAGAGATAGAAAATAATGTTTTCTATTTTTTATCAGTAATTATTTGCTGATTTTGTGACATTACCTACTTTTTCTCCAAGACTATTTTGATTAGGTTTTCTGTCCATTATTGCTTTCTAGATCCTGTGGCTCCTCGCCTGAAGAAAGAAGACTTGTGCATCTTTTTAGCACTGCATATGGAAAATTCACCAAGTGAATCACAGAAACCTGTGAGTTATGTCATCTCAATAAAAAGCATATTCATTAGTACTAAGGCTAAAGAAGTCACAGCGTCAAAAAATCACAGTGTCTAGCTCTTACACCTTTCTGAATTCAGTCAAAGTATTTGTGCTGTTGATACTGAATGCTACAGCTGAATTATGTGCTGTAGACACACTAGAAGTGACTAAAAATCCACAAGAATCAGGACGCTTCCGAATGGCTTGATCTCTACCTGTTGGTAACAAATGCCATTCTTTTTCTGTGGGATCCTCTGATTGCTATTACTTTGCATACACCTAACTGAATGGACTCTCATTTATGCATTAATTTGTATATGTGTACATTTATTTGTGTATGTGTGTGCAGGCTGACACAACTGGAATTGTCATCTGTGAAGCAAGCAAGCCAAAACGAATTATTGCCCTGGACTGCTCAACAGAGGAACTTCATGCTGTGCCAAAAGTTCTCTTAAGATTTCCTAATGCACTGAAAGGCTGTGAAGTTTACATGTCTAGGATGCCTTGTAATTATTGTGCAACACTGCTGGTTCAAGGTCAGTATCAGAACTTAAATATCTCCTAGGCTAAGGTTGTACATGTGATATACTCACAGGCCAGGAAACTAGTCATGCCAGCCATTTCTCATCCTCTTTATTTTCTTCCATTTTGCTCTCTGCGTTTTTCCTCTATCGATTCTACGTGAGTCGTTCAGATTACTGTGAGAAGCTGGTGTAACTAAAAAGCTTATACAATAGGTCGCTGTGATTACTGGAGAATATTAAGATGGGATTCATGATGTCATTGTAAGACTTGCTGGTATTTGCTACTACATGGATCATGAAGAATGCAAGTTACTGGATTCAGAGAGAAGCTACCAGAGCTTGTAGAGGTGCCTGTGAAGTGAGAAAAAAATTTGAAGGAGCAGTCTCAGGGAACATGAAAATCCTGAAAAAATAATGCATAAATTGTCAACTGAAAAAAATAAACAAAAAAGAGAATAGCCATTTTCATTTGAGAATTTATCAGATGAGAAATATTCCTCAGATATTAGTATTCAAGATAGCAAGAGAAATAGATAGATTTTTTGCAGACAAGTAAAGCTGTCGTACTTCACAAATGACAACATACTACCTATATCTTCTTTTTTCTGGGGTTTTTAAATGCCTAATTGATATACATATTTTTCCTCTGCAATAACTTCAGTAACTTTTCATTTTTAAAACAATCTTCTTGTTTTGGAAATTTTTACTCTTTGTTAAATATAAGCAGAGACAAAAGTTTAATCACCTGGAAAAAGAAGTCTTGAATTCTATATAAAATTTCCCTTTTGACTATGAAAATAATGTGTTAATAAAAAAAATTATATATAATTTTACAAATGTGATGAAAAGCTAAAGCTTGATTAAGTATATTCCATGACTTTACATTTATTAATGAAAAAAATGACCACTGCTATATTTATATTGAATGTCTTTCCTTTATTCAGCACAAGTCTCACAAGTGAATTACTGGCCAAATTTTGAAAGTGAAATAACAGAAACAAAGACATTTGGTGATTCAGTAAAACATACTCAGTCCATTTTTACAGAAAGCTATGTTGTTGCAGCGCCAAATGTACCAACAATAGACGACCAAAAAAAGATGCAAATACTCAATTTAAATAAAAGAGTGTCTTCTGATGATCATCTAGTCAGAGTTACATCTGTATTTGATGGTAAAAAGAAGCCTTTTGATGCAAGTATTTTAAAGTATTTGAACTTGGAACACTTGAAAGAAAAAGAACTAGAAGAATATAAAAAAAATCTTGATACAGCAAAGAAATGTTTTCAAGCTCTGGCACGCTGCAAAGATGAAAAGATAAGAAACTTAGGAGAGACGGAAGACCCTGAAAGCAATAATCCTAGATACACTCATGCTATACAGCTCTGTGACTTATTAGCATCCAGAAGTGGTAAGTAAATTACTATTGCTGCATTTATCTCAATAATTCAGTCAGTCTAGAAAAATCCTACTTAATTGTTAGTCATATTCCTGGAGATGTAATATATTGGAAAAAACACCATTTTTTGATTAGATTGCAGTCTGCTAGGTTATTCATGAAATTGCATATCTAGCCAGCTTCAGTATCCCTCTTCCTATAATGTGAGCCAAATTGGAGGAAGAAGAGGAATGTGCTTCTCCTGTCTTCCTCACCAGGTGGGGCTTTTTAACTCCTTAGGCTGATTGCAAGAAACTCTGGTTGGGGCCAGTTTCTCTGTGGTATCAAGTGGCAGGCCATCAGTTCCAATGTTAGTTTCTTGGCATGCTTTCCTATTTTTGCATTAAAGATTTGCAGAAGTGAAGAAACACTGCTGTGACAGGCAAAAAGAAAACAAAACGACATAATTATCTGTTTCTTTCTTGCCTTGTCCATTAGGCTGGCTGATTGGTTACACTGAAGACACTAGGCTGGTTCTTGTTCAGTCCTACCTGTGCAGGTTGAGAATATGGTCAGCTCAGCAGCATGGCAGATGTTTTCCAATTTATCCCAAATTCCTACTACTGTTTCCCAATGCTTCTCTTACAGTTAGCTAAATGCAGTTGGCTGCTTTATGGAACAGAGAGTAATGCAGCTTTTGACTGATTTTAATCATCGTAGCAGTTGGTTTTTGCTCATAGATAATGAAGTAGAGTTTTATGGCACAGCCAGATCTAAGGCAGTCCTTGTCAGCATCACATCTGCAGCAGCTCCTCTGAGTTTCAACCTCTTCCTTCACCTCCCCTACCACAAAAGACAATTTTGGGTGGGTTGTTTCCTTCTGCAGAGGGGGAAGAGTCATGAAGGGAGCATTAGATATCAGTGCCTGTACTTGTGCCTTGAGCAAGATCCAACAGAACTTGCTGTTCAGACAGAGAAAGTAGTTTTTAAACTCTTTCTGAGCTGCAGTGGTAGAAGTCATGCTGGACACAGCAGTGGGGAAGGTCTGTGGTTTTGGTGTTTCTGCACAACAGGACTAGATAAAGCAACTGAGGTGGACTGCAGGAGACAGGCAACAACAGGGACTGGAAGTAAGTGCATTGGTGAGCCTAACATTTGGTTAGCCTTCTTGTCAGGAGGTTATCTGGTTCAGTATTTTCTGGAGTCAGTCAAGAAATGAGCAGCAACTTTTGTCCCAAAAAGATCAACAGGCATGAGTAAGAATGCCAATACCTTTTGACGAGCAGGTTTGTTGTAATGTCGTAATGTTGTATGAATTTTATAACTCTGGTTGTTTGACTTTTTATCCTCAGACAATAATAATGGAGTGGGGACAGTGATTTACAAAGAAGGCAGAATTGTAAGTACAGATTTATGTAGTATAGGAAATGGCACTTTTACAAAAATATCTAATCATGGTCTCTTGTCATATGAAAATAATGTGTTTAAGACTGCAATGTAATAAGTTATCAGCCACAGAAACGTTTTAAAAAAGCACACCTCTGCCATAAGAAATACCCACTAAATTTACTAGATTTGTGTTTATGGGTGTAAATGAGGAAGTTTCATGCAGCATATGAACTTTCTCAAAAATGCTAGTAAAGTTGCAATAATATAAAACAACTTTCTGTGGGAGGAAAAAAAAAGTTTATATTCCCTAACTGTGTTTCAAAACATTAAGATAATGGTTTATTTAATATGCTGTCAGCAGATAGAAGAAGTGAAGTCCCATGTTTGCTGAACTTTAATGAGCTGATGTCATGATGATGTTGTTACTATTGTTGTATTGAAATTCCACCCTTAAGTTTTATGTGTTACCAAATGGACACAACCAAGAAAATAAGCTAACATTTTCCAAATTTTTTTTGTGACCTCGGGTTTAACAGCATCTTTTGTGTTAATTCCTGATCAATTTCTGTGGTGATTATTTATAAGCATTGTATTATTTGTTCATACGAAAATACATTTCTGGAAACAGACAAATTATTTTTTTGGGGGGAAAAAGTATTCATGGTTTTCTGAAACTTCACATACCATACAAATACATGATTAGCATCCACAGTCATCGTCTTGAAGTGGAGATCTTCATAAACATTACCAAACAGCATCACATTAGGATCCTTATTGAAATTATTAACAGCTTTTAGGAGTTGAATTATGCTGCAAATAACTAAAGGTCCCAGAACAACATTGCCTTTTATTTATTTGTTTGTATGTTGAATATTTCTAGGTTGCCCTGGGCTACAGTGGATATCCAAAAGGATCAATGAATAGTTTATTTTGCAAGAAGGCAGATGTTGATTTTGACAAGTATGCAATTGTATGTGCAGAAGCTAATTCAATTATTATGAGGTAAAGTCTTGTTGTTGAGTGCTTCATTAATGAAGAAATAGCTGACTAATCTACCATGAGAAGGAGATGTAATATTACATAGCATGGGAAGGAATTCAGTCTATTAAGGCACTGAGTACAGTTATTTTCTACAAAAGCCTAGGTCTATGTGATCTTATATTCTAACACACTCAGTAAATGTTGGTGACAGAGTCTCAGAGGTTTCTGCTGGACATCTGCCTCTGGCCTCATGTAAGCTCCGTTCCTGTGGGCAGTCATGGGCAGGGGTCTTTACATGTGCTGGAGATGGGAATAGTCAGTAGCACAGCTATTGCTTCTGTGTGGGCTCTGGTATAACTTAACCCTTTGAGGTGTGGGGCCATCAACTTGAACTACCACCTTTGGCTCAAGCAATCTGAGTTTCATTAAGTTTCCTGCCTATGGGAATTTTCTCTGCAGCCTGACAGTGATGTTGTAAATGCTTGTGCATGTTTCCCTGGCTGATGGTCCTTCTGACAACTGCTTACTTGACCAAATGCTCTGCTGTCACCTACTCTCATATTCAAAGGATTATGGCTTGGTGGTGAAATGATTCCTTGATGAGCATTTCATTAACCAGAGTATCTGTCTTTATGGTGCTGTGAGTACACAAGGAGGAGGGAAATTTCCCAAGTTGGCAAGGGCACAGTACATGCTGCAAATTTTGACTTCGTTTGGCCAGTGAGGGAATAAAAAAAAAAGAGAAGAACCCACTCTAGGTGCCAAGAATAGTAGTTCCTCTTGCAAACAAACCTTGTTTGTAATTCTGTCAATACTTTGTTTATTTTCAGTTCTGAGAGAGATCTGTCTGGTGCTGAACTCATCACTACATGTGAACCCTGCGTTGAGTGTCTGAAACTGATCCGAGAAAAGAACATAGCAAAAGTCATTTGGCCGCTGCGAGACAGAAACGTAGGTGACATTAGACAAGGTTAAGTGCCATGCGTCACGGTCCAAGGCCTTTGTCCTATTCCTTTGTCCCCTCCCTGAGGGCATCTTCTAAATACCTTATACTTTCCCTTTTCTGGGGAGGAATTGAACACCCTTCACCCTTTCAGGCTGCACCCTCCTCTGCATTGCCAGCTTCCAGCTGGTTTGTACCACTGGAGGTAGGCTGAGTGCCAAGAGAAAGATACTTCTCATGGAGGTATAAATGAAAGAGATGGTTGTTCCCACTCTGAAGGGGAAAAGGACAGGGATGAAAGATCATCCTCACAAACTATCCTTTGTCTCCTTCAGCAATCAGGGAAGGTCCTGCCTATTAAGGTATCCAGCTACATAGCCTTTAGATGGAGCTTTATGGAGCCCACTCTGCCCTCCTGCCTTCCAAAGGAAGCTCTGCTCTCCTGTCCACCTACAGAGGCAGCATTGGCTGTGGTAGTTCTTCCCTCCTTCTGAAGCCACATACTCTTTCTGAACAGCTCTTGCTTTTCTAAAGCAACATGTACATGTAAATATCCTAACAGGGGCAGCACTTACCTTTAAGACAGCGGCAAGGACTTTATAAACATTGTTAAAACCTTTGTCATTCTGTCTTGGATGTAGTATGTAGAGATGATAACACAATGGGGAGATCAATTAAAAGACTGATGAGGAGAGCATCTTGTTGTTGCATAACAGAAATGAAAAAATAGCCATTATCTTGTAAAGGACCTGGTAGTGTTCTCCCATGCACCACTTTCAAACTCTACTGAAATTGCTGTTCTGTACTATGTTTAACTTGTTAGTAAAACCAATGACTATGGCAAGTTGTTACTTGCTGTAGATTCAGGTAAATGCCTAGTTGGAACAAATGGTTAGATCCCTTTGTGCTGGCAGCAATCACTGACTTCAGGTAATCCTTATTCTTTCTTCCCTTCTTGGGTCACAACAACTCCCTGCAATGATACAGGATGTGGGAAGAGAGGCTGGAAAACTGCCTGGTAAAAATCAACCTGCGGGTGCTGGTTGACAGCCAGCTAAACATGAGCCAGCAGTGTGCCCATGTGGCCAAGAAGGCAAGAGGCATCCTGGCCTGCATCAGGAATAGTGTGGTCAGCAGGACCAGGGAGCTGATCGTGCCCCTCTACTCAGAACTGGTGTGACTGCACCTTGAATCCTGTGTTCAGTTTTGGGATCCTCACTACAGGAAAGACATTGAGGTGCTAGAGTGTGTCCAGAGAAGGGCAATGAAGCTGGTGAAGGGTCAATTTACGTCTTTGAAATCTCTGAGATGTGATGTGTGAAGTTAGCATCCCTCTCTTTGCATGAACTAGTTAATTCAGTTAAAAAGCTCATTTTTGTCATTTTGTTCCTTATTCACGTCTCCTGTACTTCTTTCCTTTTATAGAAACAGTCTGTGTCTACTGTGGATGGTGAACCAGCTCCACAATATCAACATGAGCTCTAGACTCCAATGCCCCCAGCTTGCCTACAGTATCTTCAGGGGTTTTGGGATAGTCACCTTGTGATGGCAGATGCTCTGATTGTGCCCACCGCCTTCCAGAAGCACATCTCATACCAATCCCCGACACCCCTTTTCTTATTATTTCTTCTGCTGTACTCAGAGGGATTTATTTCTGTGGCCTAAGGGTGGAAAAAGCATTTACTTTTCATATACTTCTAAGGAGTAATCACGCATAACTCTGCAGTGTCCGTAGGCATGAAGGCAGTGGTTATTTTCTACAGTCCTTCTTCCCCCTGCAGCTTTTATCCCTTGGATTCGTCTGAGGATTGGTTTTCCTTTGTTGTGATTTCCCACCCTTCCTCACATTTATTTCATTTTATCTTCTTTTTCAATATATCTATTGTTTTTAAATCTTGTTATTTCTTTCAATTGAAAAGTAACTAGTTCCTTGTTTCCTCATCTCTCTCCACCCATGTGTATTTAAGCTTGTATGTCCTTGTATCCTTTCCCCTTCATTCTCCCATTTTTCTCTGCTGTAATAAGTTGTTTAACTTTTTCTTATTCATGGGCCTCTTTGTATGAGATAGGTGCATATGTGCTTTCAGTTGGTCTTTGTGCCATGTTTATCATGTTTATTCTTAGATTTAATGTCCATCCTTGAAGCACCAGACCAGCTAATGGGGAATATGCTTTCATATTTTTCCAGGCTAAATCAGGCTGAGTCTACCATTAGCAAATTTGCAGATGACACCAAGTTGGGTGGGAGTGTCAATCTGCTGGGGGGTAGGAGGGTTTTTCAGAGGGACCTGGACAGGCTGGATAGGTGGGCAGAATCCAGTGGTATGAGGTTCAACAAGGCCAAGTGCCAGGTCCTGCACTTTGGCCACAACAACCCCCTGCAGCGCTACAGGCTGGGGACTGAGGGGCTGGAGAGCAGCCAGGCAGAAGGGGACCTGGGGGTGCTGATTGACTGGAAACTTGACATGAGCCAGCAGTGTGTCCGAGTGGCCAATGGCATCCTGGGCTGTATCAGGAATAGTGTGGCCAGCAGGACTAGAGAAGTCATTCTTCCCCTGTACTCAGCTCTGGTTTGGCCTCACCTCGAGTGTTCTGTCCAGTTCTGGGCCCCTTAATTTAGGAAAGAATGGCAATGAGGATGGTGAAGAGACTGGAGCACAAGTCCTATGAGGAGTGAGCTGAGGCTGTTTAGCCTGGAGAAGAGCAGACTCAGGGGAAATCTTATGACACTCTACAACTCCCTGAAAGGAGGTTGTAGCCTGGTTGGAGTTGGTCTCCTCTCCCTGGCAACCAGCAGTAGGACAAGCTACGCCAAGCTGTGCCAGGAGAGGTTTAGGTGAGGCATTAGGAGGAAGTTCTTTACAAAGAGAGAGATTTGCCATTGGAATGGGCTGCCCAGGGAGGTGGTGGAGTCACCCTCCCTGGAGGTATTTAAAAAGAGGCTGGATGTGACACTTAGTGCCATGGTCTAGTTGACAAGGTGGTGTTGGGTCTTAGGTTGAACTTGATGATCCTTCCAACCTAACTGATTCTGTGATTCTGTGATTTTTTCTAGTTTTGCAATTAGCCATGGTTTTGCAGACTGTGGTGCTGACTGCTGCTTTTGCCCTTGCCTTTAGACTCCCACAAATTCAGTTTCAATACTGAGGTATTCTAGAATGACTCCAAACCAAGAATCAACTATGAAAATCCACTTGATTTTTGAAGTATTATTGTGAGAATGATATTATTTGTGGCTTGTAAGCTTTAAGAAATTATTCCTTTTAAACATGGAGTGAGATCATCCAAGTGTATTGTGTAGGATTAAATTGAAGGTTATGTCACTTAAAAAAATAAATTTACTTGCAGTTTTCAACATGTGTCCTCTGACTATGCTCTCTTTGGAGATGGTAAGAGTACACCATCGAAAACTAAATGGCAGGGCTCATGGTATCACAGTACATAGTCCTCATGTTGGAATGGATGTTGCTATGACTGGGCATGTATTTGTTTCCCTTACAAAAAGTCCATGCAAATCTCAGGCAAACCTCTATTGTTCATTTCACCCTTTCCCTCTATTACCTGGTATGAAAACATTCTGTCTCTGTGCTTAGTGTGGAAACAGAAGGCAAGAGCAGAAAGAGGGTTTTGTTTTGGGGTAGCATGGCAGTGGAGGGGGGTGGGGGATGTGTGTGGAGCAAGGGTGTGAAGAGTGGCCATGATTTCCAATGAGATCCCACTTATTATATGATGTAGCTACGACAAAGCCATGCTACAGGATCATCTAAGATGACTTTCCAGAGTTTAAGGATATATGCAAAAATAACATGACAGTATTCAAAGTCCAAAGTCTCTCCATTCTCCACAATCAGTCATGCACAGGCTTAATTTTTCAAATGAGATAAAAGTCTCGGGAAGAAAGTTGCACATCTGCCATTTTGACTGCAACAACTTTCCCTGAGTCACATAGAAACCGATGAAACCATCAGAAATGTAATCCCAATTGTAATTGCATTCCAGGCTGATGTTTAAGCACATGCACATCACTCCTGGCAAAGATAGAGCATGGACTTGTGTAGAAGAAGTTTGCAAAGAAAGTTCAGCTGCTGAGAGGAGTCATTTTCTTCCAGCCAGTGTTGTCAAACTGCATCTAACTCATTGCACAGTACCAGAATTTGCCCATCAGCGACTATGTTTGTACAGATGCTGGCTTTTATAATCACTGAATTATGTGTATTTTTGTGTGTATGGAAACAATGCACAATTCTAAAAAAGTGTCATGCTATGTTAATGACACTAAAATTTAAATAATCACACAATGGGTATAGGCACATAGTATCTTCTTCCCCCTGTAGCCTACACATTGGTGTCACTTGCTGACAAAATATTTGATTGTGGCATTACTAAGAAAATTTTCATTACTGTCTCTCTACCCTTCATACTTTAACTGTCAAATTATTTGTTCTAATACTCATGCACTTAAAAGATTAAGACAAAGACAAGCGTGATTTCTCTTGGCTGTATAATGGGATGCCAGTAATGTAACCAGGGAAAGGAGGAAGTGTTAGGACTAAATCCTATTAGAAGACAGGCTAAGCCTTAAGTAGAAGAAATGTGGATCCAGTTAGATAGAAATTATTAAGGTATTTAGCCTTTTCATTGTAAATCATCAAGACTTATGTGTGATTGTACTTCTATAAATCATAAAACGATTTATCTTAGCATTGCAAGCAAATAATTTTTGTGGGCATTTTGAAAGAATTTGCACACAAAACCTCCTGTAACTAATAGTAAAAGCATGGCCTTCCTTGTGATAAAGAGAATAGTCATGAGAGGATAATTGTTTTCACGGCAATGTACTTGGATGAATAACATAGGTTAGAACAAGAACTAACAAGAGCTAATAACAAGAATAAGAATGTCAGGGGTTTTTCCTAATTCAGTTTCCATTTCATGCTTGAGTTTTCAACTAGTGTTTGATTCATATTCTTCCTTCAGAAAAATCTCTCATTCCATTGCAAAGTATCATTATTAAATGTAACTAATTTTAAAACTCTGCTTCGATTTATGCCATTTATGCCATTTTGTGCAGGGAACTCCTCCTGATCTGCTCTCCTCTCAATAAAGTGAAGTTATACGTGCATTAGCCACGAGGTGGCAATACAAGAACTTGATATGCTAAATTTTGGTATTCGTAGCGTTCACGTCGAGTAAGCTCTGGGGTATTAGCTAAATAAATATATTCGCAGTGTTTGTGCAGAGTTTGACTTTCTCTGCCAGTGTATATGTGCTCCACATCTGCGTAATTGACTCCATTCAAAAGCCAAGGAAGACTGAGCTGATTTTCTGGATCAATGGTTTATGCCTTTTATATCTCTAATAATTGATATCTTTATTTAAGTGGCTCAGTAGTGGATGAGAGATGTTATGCTAGGAACTCAGCTGCTGCTAAATGTGTTGGCGACATACAGTTGTCCCATGGTGAGTCTTTTCCTAGCTTTTAGCTCCTGACCGCCTGAAGTCCAAGAAAACCTGAACACCTCATTTGTGTGGAATTCCCAGGGAGGTGATTGCTTCACACCATTAAAGTCTCCCTCTTTCATCCAGGCTTTTGATTCATTTTTCAGCGTGGATGATGCTTGTTTTTCTGCATTATAAGAATATTCAACAGTGAATCATGAGTAGTGTCAAGTGGAAATAGTTCATTTCCGGTCTTTTTCATCCTGTCTCATAATTAAAATTGTGTCATTTTCAGGCATTGGGGAACGTAGTCATATCTTTGTTTTCTACGTGTACTTGCAAGGACTAGTTTTCCACCCACTGTAATGGAGAAAGTATTTTAAGTCATTTCTATGTTGCTGTTAGCTCTTTCAGTAAAGTCAATGCCACAGATTTTCAGAAGGTGGGGTTTTCTGTTTGTTTTTTCCATTCAAATAACATAGAGTAAAAATCTTCTAGCATAAGAAATAGATTGAGGACTTTGCAGATGTCTCATGTCACTATGTTCACCACAGTATTTATTTGAACACGGAGAAGTTACAGATCCTCATTTTGTTATTTCATATGAAAGTGCTAACAGCCTGCTACTGTCTTTTCTTGACATGGAAACAGTTTTCGTCTCAGCACTTTATGGGAAGTTTTATTTCGATCAGACAATACATTGTGAAGTCAGTCTGCTGGTAAATATGCCTTTCAAGTACATGCAAGATTGTGGTTTAGTGAGTAAATAGCTATGTAAGGGACAGGAACACAGTAGGGAGCCTTGCAAAAGTTAATAACTTTTGAGCTATGAACCAAGAAAGATTTGGGATAAAATTCCACCTGTGAGTTGGGTGTTCAGGCTGTCAGAAGTGCCGTGAGCATGTGTGCTGGTACTGCCTTGTATTTTGAATAACATATCACTCTTCTGTAAGGGCATTGATGGCCCCTCTCAGTTCAAACACCTCGTTGGAGCAGGGCCACTCGTACATGTCAGCCCTTGTCCTCTCAGAATTCAAGACTCACAACTTCTAAGGCTTGAAGAAAACAGTTGGCTGATTTGCCCTCTGCACAATGCTGACCATGGAATTTAACAGTTGACAAATATGGGGACCTGTATTTGGCAGGAGCAGATAATTTTGTAAGGAGCCTGAGCTGTGGTGTATCTCTAACCCTATCTGTTAACATCAAGCAGCCTGCTTAGACAGCTGATAAACAAACTTTTTCTTCAAAGCTGGTAACAGCAGATTTCTCCTGAGAAAACATGCACTATCCCTCAAGCCTCTTCTGGTTTTGGAGATTGTTTGCATGCAAGTCTCAGCTTTCTTGCTTAGGTAATGCACAGCCTGCAGCCACACAAACCTCAAGCCATGCTCCTGGTGGGTTGCAGACAAAAAGCTTTAAAAATCTGGCTGGTGTTTGAAGAAATGAACGTGACCTTTGGGAGTGGATGTTTGAGGAACTGTGTGGCTACTCCTTTTCCCTTACGGCTTTCTCCAGTTATATTCACCAGCTTGTGAGTGAGATGCTGCATATAGATCTCAATGAGAGTCATTTCTCAGAGATTACATATAACTGATTGTCCCAGCAGAAGTATATGTCAACTCAATGTCGAGTTGATAAGATAGTATTTCTGTCCACCTAAATTTTTCTGTAATGTCAAATGGCTAAGATGATTTCACACTTTTATTAATCCATGGATTTTGGACATTACCCTGACAATTATGACTGTACAGAGTAACATGTACCTCTGGGAAGGGAGAAGTTGAAAAGGGAAGAGAGGAGCAGAATGTGACTGCTAGCATGTAGGTACAGTGCTAATGTGAGAGGCTACACACCATATTTTCTTCCAGAAAAATAAAAGCCGTTCTTGGAAATGACCTGTGTTCTGTATTGTAAATTCTCCTCTGTGAATGAGTATTTTTCATATACTACTTCCTGTGGCTGCCACTTTTTCTTTCCAGTAGGATATGAAAAAGTATGAAAAGATCAAAGTGCTTGGAGGCAGCCACAGAAAGCTTTACTGAAATATTTCTGCTTATCTTGCCAGGAGCAACCCAGAAAATCCTCTTGGAATCTCTAAAATCTTCCTGGACTCTACTGAGGTGTTTCGGTGAGGCTTGGGATGGGACCTGGAGCAATGGGAGTGAAGTACTTTCCTGGCTCTGTTCAAAGCAGCAATTTTAATTCTGTGTTTCTCCAGTCTCCTTTCTATCTGCTATGCATTTATAGAAGTGGGAATCATCTTTGTACATATGTTTTAATTGCCCTTTATTATCAACATCCAAACAAATGCTGCTGAAACTTATCTTGTGTTTATGTGGTGTCAGAAGATGCCGTGCTGCTTTGATTTGACAGATTAAAACATTCAGTGAGATGGGGTGAGAATATTTTCTTCAGTATAGTATAGATAAAATATTATTTATTCCCCCCAGCTCCCTTTTCCCTTCCTTGCTTTTGCACTGCAAAATGTGGTTTTCAAACCAGAAGCAAACTGGAGTTTGCCAACTGAGTAAACTTTAACTGTCAATGGCATGTCTCTGTATTTCCATGAGATACTGAGAACTTCTTGCAACACTTGGCATTTGTATGTAAGATGACAGTGCTCTGTCTTTTCTTACTATGTAGTTTGTTTTTCTTATGTATATCTTGACAGGGATACTGAAAATTAGTTGTGTTCCTCATTTATGCTTCTGATTTAAGATGCTCAGTATATATTTCAACCAAAAAAAGGAATTTGGTGACCACTTAAGCAAGTCATGAAATGATGTTACCTGACATAGACAACTATGTCAGCATTCATTTCAGGCTGGTGGTTATTTTCTTTATATATATAAATAGCTGTCATTGATGTTCACAGATGATTAATTTAATGTGTGCTCTAAAAGCTAATAATTTAATAATAATAATTTGGTTAATAATTTGGGACCAGTTCTGTTTAAAATTTTTATTGATGACATGGATGAGGGTATTGTGTCTTTCATTAGTAAATTTGCAGATGACACAAAGCTGGGAGCTTGTGTTGATCTATTGGAAGGAAGGAGGGCTCTGCAGAGAGACCTGGATCGGTTGGATGGATGGGCGGAGTCCAAGAGGATGAAGTTTAATAAGTGCTGAGTTCTGCATTTTGGCCACAAAAACCCCCTGCAACGTTACAAGCTGTCTAGTGTGACTAGACAGTTCCCCGGGTGGGAAGGGACCTGGGGGTACTGGTTGACAGCCAGCTCAACATGAGCCAGCAGTGTGCCCTGGTGGCCAAGAACGCCAACGGCATCCTGGCCTGCATTAGGAACGGTGTGGTCAGCAGGAGCAAGGAGGTCATCCTTCCCCTGTACTCGGCACTGGTGAGGCCACATCTTGAGTTTTGTGTCCATTTCTAGGCCCCTCAGTTTAGGAAGGACGTTAAGATGATCAGGTGTGTCCAAAGGAGGGCAACGAGGCTGGTGGGGGGCTTGGAACACAAGCCCTATGAGGAACAGTTGAGGGAGCTAAAGTTGTTTAGCCTGGAGAAAAGGAGGCTCAGAGGTGACCTTATCACTCTCTACAACTTCCTGAGAGGAGGTTGTACTTAGGTGGGGGTTGGTCTCTTCCACCGGGCAGCAACTGACAGAACAAGATGACACTGTCTCAAGCCGCATCAAGGAAGGTATAGGCTGGATATTAGGAAAAAGTTCTTCATGGAAAGAGTAATAAAGCACTGGAATAGTCTGCCCAGGGAGGTGGTAGAGTCACCATCTCTGGACATATTTAAAAAAAAAGACTGGACATGGCACTTGGTGCCAATAGTCTAGTTGGGGTGTTAGGGTATGGGCTGGACTTGATGATCTTTGAGGTCTCTTCCAAGTTATTCCTAGTTATTCTGTGATTCTTTAATTTGTATTCCTGCTCTCTTCCTGGAAGGGAGATGCTCGCTCTTTCTTGCCAGAAAATGCTAGTCAATGCACTCAGTTCAGGCTATTCAAACCTTGTGTATTGTTATGTGATAAGAGGGAATTATAGAGTGGGATTCTGCCTGAAATCTTTTTGGCCTATGGGAGTTTCCCCATCATGTCACAGACTTCTTCAAATACATGATAAGGAAAGCAGCAAGTACTGATAAAAGATAGAGAAAAATCATCGCTTTTCACAACAGAGAGGAGTTACCAACTGGAATCCCTTACTGATCTACATCAAGCTCAGTGCTGTTTGAAATACCTATAAACAATGTGGGAAAGTAGTTGGTTAGTAAATGATTGTTGATGAGGACATGATATCAGCTCCCAGAGACATTTCAGGATACTGTAACCTAATCATGTTTAGAGATTTACTGTGTATTGACGTGCTATTGTGTCTAGTCTGGCTTCTCAAACATCATGGAGTTATCAGAATAAGGGATAAATGGAATTTAGGAGGAGGAGAAACCTTAGAATTAATTTTTCTCTAGATTTTTAGGAAAAAGTCTTTGTTTCTAAAGCAGGATTCAGTAAAAGAAAAGCCACTTGTTCCTTCTGTTACCAGAAAGGCTTAGTTGTGAGGGCCAGTTGCAAACAGGGAAAGTAACACTGGTCTGTGCCTAAATGCACTTATAGTTTAAATACAAAGTGAAGCAGTTGTTGATACAAACAGATACAGAACATGAAATGATGGAGAGCCATAGTCAAAATTGCAGTGTGACAGGAAATGTGTTTAAACTAGTGAATAGAAGTGTATCTTTGCAGTTTTGTTTTTATTTGGAGATACATGCTAGTGTTTTTACAATAGTAGTTCAAGAAGTATATGAGAGTTTTGCACAATGCAGGAGTTGTTTTTGGGTATAGATGCAATGTCTAACTGCTTTTATCAGGTGAGGCTTAACAAATGCTTTAAATTCCTATTGCACATCTGTGTGTTTGTTCCAGAGAGCTTGAGCTCTCAGTGAAAATTTTTTTCCTATCTTCTCAGTAAAACAAAATCCTGTGTAATGAATAGGCTTGCAGTAGTGCCGAAGCCTCCACCAAAAAATAAAAAAATGGCAAAAGTTATGAACCAGGGACAACTTTAGCACCACCCCTGAGGGACTGAGGTACCATGTGGGAGGAAGGTGTGTCTATCACTAGGTGGAATAAATCGATCTGCTCCCCTTGGAGATCAGCCCCTGCACTGAGTCTTTGTCTCTAAACGAAAGTGTTAGGACCATCAGCTGTCTCCCTTTCACCTGAAAGTCCATTAACTACAGTTCTCGCCTAGGATATGGATAGAGGGCTCAAGTTGCTCAGAGAAGGGATCAAACAGATATTTGGAGGATTTAATAACACTGAATTTGTAGATGAACCCAGGGGCTTTGTGAACAGTGTGTTGTGCCCTGATTGTCTAAGGTGAGGTCTGAAGTGTCACAGGTGAAGAGATGCCAGACTTTTCTCCTGTGGGTTAGGTTCTGTGACTTTTAGGGTTGTCATGATTTTTGATGTTTTTGGATCTGTTAAGCAAGATCTTCATCCCTTGGGAACTTTCGCTGGTAAAAGACCTTTATCTAGTCAGAGGACTTTGCTATGTCCAGTGATGGCAGCAACTGAACAGTGATTTTGCAGAAGTAAAACTCAGACCCATGTTGTTAGGTAACACTGAGGAATTAAGGGCTCACACAGGTAGTTCTGTCTACGTCTCCTACTTTTAGGAGCCTCTCTGGCCCCTGAGGGCATTACAAACTCTCAATACCCTGCCCAGTCTTTCCCCCACCAGAGTCTCCCCACCCTGACTGAGGTCCAGGCTCAGCTCTGGGCACCTGTTCTGGTTATTTTATAGGAGTACCCCTGCCTGGCTCTATCTCCATCCTCATCTCCTTTTGCTCCTTGGACCTCTTGGTCCTGGCTTACCTGTTGATGTACCCATTTTGGCTGAGTCTCTTGCAGAGGTCTGTCGAGTGGGTGTTTGCCCTCAGCCCCCTGCTTGTCTCCTCTCCTGGGGCAGCCTGAATGTGGCACAATGGGATTAGGTCTGTCAGCGAAACACTGGATGTCTAGGGATGCTGGGCGTCTCAGAAGGGGGTGCTTTATTTTCTGGCTTGCCTGAAAAATGCCTACTTTCACCTGCAGCTGAACTGTTCGTAAGTCTCACCCCTAGCCCTTAAGATGCAGCAGTTTCTCACTTGCCTGAAGCCGACCACAAGGTCAGCTCTATTGCAGCTGAGGTTATTAACACTGCGAGAATATGTCAGCACTTTTATATGATACTGATAAAAATTTCTAGCCCAGAACCTTGAAGTTTTCAAGGGTTTTGCAGGCTGTGAGCTGCAGGGGGTGTCTGGGTGAAGTGTCTGCCAGCCCAGAAGCCTTGTTTTAGCTGTGAAGTTATGATGCAGGCCAGATGAAATGAACAGAGACTGAAGAGCAGTCAGAAATACCAACTTCTCCATGGTGATTCAATACCATAATGCCTCCCAACAATGTGAGGAGTGAACTCCTGGATGCACTGGCTGCTAAAGAGTGTTAGGTCAGCCTAATGCTCATTCTCATTTTCAGCTGAAAGTATGTTTGTGGTTCCACATGTCCCCAGAGGTGTTAAGTGGTAGGTTTTGCCTCTTTATTCACCTTCTCTTTGCCCATTCAGTACTATGCAGCAGCTGCATGCTGGGAGATGTCCATGGAAATTGAAGCTGATCATTCATAATTTGGGTAACAGAGACTTAGAAATTTCCTCAACCCGTTGAAATGGATCTAGCAATGGACTGTCTTCCTTATTTCTGTGGGACTCCAGTGACCTGAAAAACCAGGCTAACAACAGCCCTCTATATCCCTGTCTGCAATTGCTTAATTATCCTTGCAAATAAGGAGAGCGAGGGCTCCTCAGTGCGATGTGTATCTTAGCATTATGGCTTACTATAGCATATTGTTAGCTGTTTACATTGCTTAACTTTAATGTTAAACAAGGCAAGCTGTGTCAGAGCCCAGGATAACTCCTGGCTGCCAAATAGAAGGGAACAATTCCAGGTGCAGCTGTGTAACCACTTTAAATATTTCTTTGTGTGTGTGAACCTCAAATACCCCTGAGAAATTCATTACTCAATCCTTATCATGAGCACACAAACAAACATGTTTTCTAAAAATAGCAATTTCATTAACAGTGGTAGGTAAAGGAGCCTCTTGCATGTGTGGCCTTGATGTTGTGTTTAGGTGCGACCAGTGGATCATTTTTAACATTTATTAGTGATAACCATGATTACTATATAAGTTATACTGTATATTACTATATAACCTATTATTATATAACAAGTTATACCAGTATACACATACATAGGATTTTTTTAAGTGTGTGTAAAAATAATATACACACTTACATATACATAAACACAACCCTGTAGTCCTTCAAAAATACACAGAAGCTGAAGAGGTAAGGAAGGAAGAGCAAAGCACAGGGAAGTCAGCATCACTGCTGGAGGCTTACCCAGCTGGCTAAAACCAATGCTTCTGGGTCCTGCTATCTGTCTTCCAAAGAATTAGATTATGGCCTGCTGACATTTGTTTGGACAAGCACAGTGGAATAAAGAGGAAGAGCAGAGGTAACTTCAGAAGCCACATTTTTAAAATAAACCAAACCGAAAGACCCAGAAGTGTGGTGCCTGCACTTAGCACAGGCAGCTTTGGCAGATCCTATGATGGTACTTCAACTGCTCCAGGGCTTCAAAAGCTCCAGAGCTCCCGAGCAACTGCTGTTTACCTCCAAATACATTGAGATATTTACTAGGGACTGACAATTGTTTTAAGTCCTCCTTTTCACTTTCTGTGACTAATTGCATTTGGTTCTTTGGAGCTTTCCACCCCATATTTCCTGTCACATAAGCCTCAGAAAAGCTCTCTTAACTACAAGAAATGAAGAAATTCAGAGCCTCGTGCCCTCCACAAGGTATTGTTTCAGCTTAAAACATGGACAGGTTCTAGGAGCAAACAAGTTCAGAGCTGGAAAATGGGAAGAGTGCAGAAGAGGCAAGTCAAATGGGGAGAAACAACTGGAGAAAAAATACTTCAAATAAACATTCTTTACTTGCAAAATTTAAGAAATGTGGTCTTTGACTGACCAGAATCTCCTTTGTCACAATTGTATTCCCTTCATGTGGCTACTGTCCTATATTTTAAAAAAAACCCAAATAACAACATTTAAACCCAAAGGGAAATCTTTCTGTTCACTGTAGTCCCTTGACGGAATGCCTCAGTAAAACTTCATTTGTGCCTCAGGCTAAATAAAGGTACCCCTTGCTTTCAGCTTGAAGCCAAATTTCATTGTTGATTTGAATGACAGTCAGCAAAGCAGATTCACAGAATACATTGAGAAATGTTCAGGATAAAAAGGATTTAAATGCAGCCATTCAAACCTAAGTGGTAAATCCATTAAATGCAACCAAAATTATTAGACTATAAAACAGTTACAAAAGATTCAGTCACACACCAGCTCAAGATAATGTGCAGCAGCTACCGGGACAAAGTACATACTTAGAAGGGTAGGCAGTCATTAGCTGTGAGTCACGCCTGTTCCCCATGTGCTACATGATATAGATGTTTTATCACAGTGACATCTCTGCTTCATTTATTTTATTTGAAGCACATAAATCACCGTATTTCACAGGCAGCATTTTTTTTCTTAAGACAGCAGTGTAACACTTGAAAGCCTTTTTGCTCATTTGTTCTTTTCTCACTCTTTCCAGTTTACGCAGAGGTTTCCATGCCAACATCTTCCCTTCAGATTATTTATTATTTTTGTTTGCTGCCTGGTATACCGTAGTGTGGCCCTTGTATCTTTTAGAGCTTACTTAAAGGATCGTGACAACTGTGTGCAAATACTGAGAGAAGGGAAAGAATTAGGATGTGGAGGGTTTTTCAGAGGAAAAAAAAGATGTATTTTCACCTGGCTAGCCATAATATGTGAAAAGCAGCAGCAGCGCGGTCAAGGACCCCTGAGAGCCTCCACATCCGGATGATTGTAGCCCAAGCAGTTGTCACTGGTTTAGCTGAGATCCCTTAGGACTTGCAGGAGGCTGCTGCCACTGGGCAGCTGCTTGGTGCTACTGGGATGTGGCCACTGTTCTCCTTTCTACCCTGGTGTCCTGTGGGATCCAGCTGAAGGGGTGAATGGTAGGCTGCAGACTGCACTGTCCATCTGTCCTGTTGTTCCTACCATTCCAGATGTGCATCTGAGGGTTAAGAGAGCTGCTACTCCAGAGCTGCAGTCCTGGGAGGCTGGATGACCATCTCTGTCTGATGCAAAGCTTCAGCTTGTCTTTGGAACTACCGTGTGCTGCAGAAAAAGAGGCCCATAGTAGTGGAGTTAAACCAGGAATTAATTTTGCTTTGTCGTGTATAATTTCCACTGTGTTTATAATGGATTTCCTTTGTGCTCAGCAGCTTGGTTTTTGTTTGGTTGTTTAATATGATCTGATCTTTTGCACTGTGATGGATGATTAATCTTTACCAGTCGTGTTATTAAGCAGTTCCTACACGGTATGAGTTCAAAAGTCTGCATTTCCCATTCTCCCTTGATAGCCTGGGCACATATTGCATTTCATTTCTAATTATATATGTTAGGGTGAATTATGGACTATTACTCAAAATAAATTTTTCTTTGATGTAGGTTCAGCATCTGAATGGCCAAGTGTAATTATACCAAGTCGAAACAGAACTCAGTACTATTGTGTGTAGTCCAAAACAATTCTGTGTCTTTTTTAAATAGAATCAAATCAGCAATTTTCCATTGTTTTTCAGTTCAATGCAGACATTATGAAGGAATTTTTTTCCTTTGTAGATTTGAGGTAAAAATGCAAATGGCATGTGAATGGCATTGACAGAGGCAGAGGAAAGGTGATCCTTTCTAGTTTGCCGTCTCCGATTTCCATATCCCTTCAAAGGGAGCAGCCACTGGGTGAGCCACTGTGTTTCTGCTTCAGTTCATTTCATTTTTATGAAGGTGCTGAGTTCCCAATATATGTGCCTATTTATCGTAGGAAGACACCACTCCAGTGTCTTAGCTGCCTTGTGGAGCTATATAACACAGAACTATATACAATTTGGGTAGTGGGAGAAAGGGAGGACAGAGTGTTTTCAGTCATTTTAAGACCCTGTGGATATTTCTAGGGTTGTTTTGGTAACAAATACTGATCCTTTGCCATGCTGGAATTCACAGACATTCTGCTGGAGCAAATCAAGCATCTGTGTTTAACGCAAACATAGGACTTTTAAAATGAGAGGACTAAACACATTCCTGGTGTCAGACCTTAACTTCAGGGAGTTTGGTTATTTAGTCTGTAGCTACTACACATGTTGTGCTGGATGGAATTTGTTATCAGCTGTGTTTACAGGCTGCTCCAAGGCTTTATGGAGCCTTAAGGCTCTTCAGCTGTTGGGCTGCCTATTTTACAAGAGTGTGTTTGCTCCATTTTTGTTTTAATTATTGGTAGTAAATACAGTTCAGGAGTGAAATATGTTTTGTCAGGAGAAATATGGAAGTGCTTTCTCAGGAGAAAAGTAATTAGAAAGGTTAATGCGATCCACTCTGTAAAAGACTTCAAACTCATTTGCTTGGAGATGTGAAGCAGATGCTTTGTTCACAAAACTATATTAAATTAGCCCTGGGGGGGCGTCCTATTACTGTTTCTCAAGCACAGCAAAAATGGCAAATTAAATCTATATCAATTTTAAATATCAATTATAAAGTTAGTTTCAAGTGTGTACAGTGCCCTGTGCAAACTACTGTCATTTTACTGAATGCTTTTTTTCACACAGACCTTAAGAGAGAGAAAATTTGAATTGTAATTTTTTTTGTACTAAAATGATAGATCTCCTTGGACAGGCTGTATAGGAATGTGATTTTAATAGGATGGCAGAATCAATACTGAAAGGCCTGACTTGCAAACCAGTTCCTTGCAATAGATGGAGACCAGCTTTGGGAGCAATTTCCTACGGAGGTAAACCAACAGAGCCAGTGGGTTTCACCTGACTGAGAAGAGCTTGATCATTGTTTTGTGGAGAGGGGTGTAGGACAGGATGTGTGTATGCACACAACCTGTAAAAGGCCTCATCCTACTCTTCTTGGGTTTCTTACTACTTGTGCTGTGCCATGAGAAGTGAAAATGAACTGTAAGTCTGACCCAGCAGCAGTTTCTCGGTTGGTTGATGGTGCCATTGCAGTACACCAGCTTCTATCAAGTCAGCTCTGGCACAGTGACAGTTACACTCATCTGACTTAAATCACATCCATGACTCTCACTAAATGCCAGCCTGTGTCTATCTGGATAAAATTTTGGCTGTGTTTCCAACATGCAGACTTCCTTGCAAGATGTTAACCCAGACATTTCAACCAGAAGAGGCACAGGCTATCCCTTAGTGGAAAAAAAATTTTGATTAAGTGTTTCAGAGTTAGATAAATCTGTTGTTGGGCTGAATATGAAAGCAGTCTTAATCTCCCATCAGTTTTAGAAGCATTGGTTATGCAGATCATGTTTCCTCTTGTTAGCTAGATAGGAAATAGATTTTACAGCACAAACCCCTTTGTTCAGGTAACGGTGTGAGTGTGCTTTGAACTTGTCATGACCCCACAGTCGCTGCTAATGTGGACTGAATTGCTGAAGAGATGCATAAAAATTATTAAAATGAGAATTTGAATTCTGTGAATTTCATCCCTTTGAGGTTACCAGTTCCATCAGTTATTTCAGTTACTATGAGTTAGTTATCTGTGCAAATAATTTTTCAATACTGAAAGCATAGCCATCCTTCTGCTGGGATTAAGGTAGAAATTTGCAAGGAATGGAGGTAGCTTTGGGGCTAAGTTGTTTCTTAAGAAAGCATTTGAGAAGAATTAATGTCGCTTAATATGTTTCTTGATCATTGCTTGAGCCAAGAACTTATGTATTTTCTTAGGCTGATGGGACAGCAATATAAAACGTCTGCATTTTATGATCTTGTTCCATATGCTCAAATTTATTACTTCCCCTTTGTCTAGCTAAACCCAAAGATATATGATATAGGTAAAGCTACTTGGCATAAATACAGAAATGCAGTTCAGTCTGAGGCACAGTGGAAACAACTGCAGGGGCAGATTTCTTAATGGAATGTGAGTTTTCTTTTTATCACTTCAGTTCTTCCCAGGTATTTTGTCTGGGTGACCCCTGTGAGTATTATCCTTTAAACACCACAAATGCATTCCCCTCAGGTATGCTGGTGAAGGGCCAGCTGTGGAGTGCTAAAGCAGTGCTTCACTTAGCCTTCCATTGTCATCTGCCTCCCTTTTTTCTTTTTTCCCCTTTACTGCTTTCTTGGCATCTGAAATGTGACTGAAGGTGTTACAACTCATGTGCTGATAATGATACCCTTCCCAGTAACTCTCCCTTTCCACAGTTTGAGCCCAAGCAAACTTATTTCGTCTTGGGAAAGAGGAAAAGCCGCCTTTCCATCTTCTCTCTTACTCTCTTGCTTCTCCACAAAGCTCTCCCTCATGGAAATTTGGAATCCTCCTCTAAAAACTCCATGTGGAATTCTCAGCCATGATCTGCCTCACTAAGGGGCCTTCTGGACAAGCCATGTTTGGTGTAGCTATTTCTTTCCTTTGACAGGCATTTTAATCCCCTCAGAATCAAAGTTTACATGCCCCATATTAATCAAAATATCCCTCAAATTCTGTGTAATTCAAAGACAAAGTGGCCTATGCTATTCATTTATTATCTCTGCACTCAATAAGAAGTCTATGGAAGGGAGTCTTGCACTAAAGAGCCGCTGTCTTAGAGTTCATCAAAAAGTTTCAGAAGCCAGTTTCTTGCCTTTGAGGATGTTTGACACCTAGCTTGGAAGCAGTAGCTTGGGTCTACATTTGAAAATATAATGAAGTCCAGGTCAGTCTATTCACAAAAAATCATTTACAAAAATATATTCATAGAAATACATGAAAATGGAGGCAACAGCAGGCTTGAACTAGATTGCTGAATGTAAAATTACAACGTGAAGGTGTTTTCCACACATGTGGCATAACAAAAGATACAAAAAACCAAACCCACAATCCTCCCTCTATAAAAATTTGCAAAAACCCCAAAACCCACCAACCAACCTAAAAATCTCCAAAAAACAAAGAACCAACTAACCAACCAAAAGCACTCTCAAAAATAAAGAAAATAAAAATGAAAGAGGAGGAGTTGATAGGGTTCACACCTCTGAAGTTTTTCTGGCTGGGGCACTGCCATGGGCTCTGTGTGGCCATAAGTTACTGTTCATTTGAGGAGACACAAAGTTTAGGATTGCCAGACCAGTGTCTTCTGGATCTTCAGGCTCCCACAATGCAGCCACATTATCTTCACTTTAGATAAAGAGTACCCTCCAGCTATGGTATCTGAACCTGGAACTGTCATCTTCCTGATTCCATATTGATCCTCATCATCCTACTTTTACGCTCTGAGTTCTGCTATCCAACTCTTTCTCTTACACTGTGTTGGTTTCCCAATAAAATGTGACTGCAAAGTGGCTTCTACAAGTCACTAAAATCAAGCCTTTAAAAGCCTAGTTGCTGGTGTGCAGAGGGTTTGTAGTTGAACTGCTTTTACTTCCTCTGCAGTAATATTGCAAGTTGAATAGGGTGACAGCGTTGAAAGTGGCTTTTTCTGGCTTAATACCTTCCTCTTACCATTTGCACATGCTTGTTCTGTAGGAAACAAGGGCATGTCCTAACAGCAGCAGCTCTGGCCCCAACTTTTTCTCATTCCCCACAGAGTCTTAAGGGCTGAATACCATCTGATACAATGGTCACAGAGTAGTTTCACCTATCAAAAGCATTGTATAATGAAAAGCAATAAGAGTATTTGGCTAAAAGTGCATTTACCATATTAGGCTTTTTCTATTTTTTTAAATGATTGTTTTCACAGCTGGAATAGAGGTACTTGCACGTGAAACTGCAGAGAATAGTTCTTAACTTTTGATGGGTAAACATTGATTTTATTTTCATAATTCCTCTTGTTTTACTTGGATGCCTTCTATTGGAATTAGAGACCCTACGAGATCCCAAAACAATACTTTTACTCTGTTATGTGGTAGCCTGTCAGGTTTGATTTCCTAAATGTTTCTAGTTGCATCCACACCCTAAATGCTTTTGATAGTTTAATTTCGTTATATCAAGGCTACTAACCTGGATGTTAAAATGCTCTAGGGTCAATCTTATATTAGCTAAATCTGCTTTATGTTGCTAAACATCCTCTTACAAAATTCCTGGAAAAGTGATTAACATTTTGGTGATTAGGAAAGCACACAAATACACCCTTCTGAAGAAACTAGGATTTACAAGAAAGAGCAGAGTTAATAGGACTTTGTTAACCAAAGGATTTAATAAGAATCCAGAATTATTTCAATTGCAAGGGACCTTTTAAAGGCCATCTTGTCCAGTTCCTCTAAAACAAGCAGGTTCAACTAGAGCAGATTGCTCAGAGCCCCATCCAACCTGGCCTTGAATATTTCCTGGGATGAGGTATGAGAAGGAAGCTGTCACCTCTAGAAATTTGCTGTTCAGCAGTACAGGAACTCTGATTAAGTGCTCCTGGCAAATTGCCTCCGGAAGTGTTATGTTTCACTTTCATGAAAAATGTTCACTGGAACAGGACCTGGACTGCCTGATCTCTCCTACCAATTCTCTGTAAGCAAGCAATGCTGTTGTGTTTTGTTACCTTGTGTCTAAATATTTGCAGCACCACCTCTGAAAGAGAGAGATGCTGGTCCTCTAATGCTACATCATGGATGGACATACTGGTTTTTGCTCTGTGAGCTCCTGGGGTAGGTGAGGGGCACAGGTTTAACTGGGGATCTCCCACCTCTTAAGTGTGTTATCTCTGAGGTCACTGGGAACTTCTGTGCATCTCTGGTGCATTTTATTTGTTTATGTCCTCCACTTCCCTTTGCTTTTGGTAATACAAAAAGAAAAACTAGCATTAGGAAATATTATATTCAGTCCAAAATGCAATATTTTTTCTTTACCTCAAAATGAGATGGTTTCTCTTTTCTTGTAAATCTTGAGACCTTTTACATGGTTTCCAGATTGGTGGTTTCTTACCTTCTTCTGGATGCTATTGAGATTTGGTTTATAAGAGAAATCACCATGCTTTCACTTCCATGGAAAATGAGTTAATATTTTTAGGGATCTGCTTTGCAGTGGCAGAATGGGAGTGCATGCTCATCAAGTAGGGAAAATGAAGCAGGGTTGAGTGGAGCCAGGGATACAGAAGTTCTTGTGCTCAAAGTAGCAATTAGGAGCAGAGAGGCATTGCTCTTCCCACTCCACTGCTGTGCTGGAGCAGGGGTGCTGCAGCCTGGGCTTGAGGGCCTGGCTGGGGATGCCTCTTCTGTGTCCTTCCCCTTAAGCACCTGTCACATGCAGTGTTGGTCTTTGGGCAATCCTATGTCTCAGGAGAGCAGAGCAGCCCTTGGAGCTGTGCTGCCTCTGCAACCTGACTCCTCCAGAGACAGGGTGAAGCAAAGCAGGAGGCCTTAGTGTGGTCCATTTTACTGCTACAGCCATGCTGCCATGGTAGGTGACATGGCAGCAAGTTCAAGGTCCCAGCAACAAGGCTGGATCCTTACATCAATGACTATTGGAAATAATTTCCAGTGTGGCAGCAGAAACAGAGCAAGGTTAGTCATCACAGATGCTGTGCTGGCACTTCCCAGACACAAGCCAATGCCTTCCCCTGTTTTCTCCCCTGGGCTGGTTTCCAGCAAACACGGTGGGTTAGTCCCAGCAGCAGTGAAGGACTGTGCCAGCTGTGGACTGGCAGGATTGGGGCAATGCTCTCCTCTGGCTGTAGTGGGGTTTCCTCTGCAGCTGTGAATTCACAGGGATGCATTGATTTTTCTTACATAAACTGTGGCTGTGGTAATGCACAGGAGAGATCTTCAGTGGAAATTACCTGTGAAAAAAGAGTAATCCTTTTTAAACAACAATTAAGGATAGGTATGCCTTTCCACTCTGGAGTTCATCTGGCCAGCTGTGGCTCACTGTGCTAAATCACAGCTATAGACGAAGGATGTGGGGAGTGAAACTGTGTCAGTTTGACTGGGCACATATGGTACAGACCAAACCTGTAAATATGACCCCACCCTGAGCAACTTCCTGAGCAGTGGCCCTCAGAAGTCTGCAGCCCTACTGCCATTCCACATCTGGAGTGGCTGAAGCCTGCACAGCTGAGACAGACTCTTACTAGCGCGCCTTTTCTGTTTTCTTCCTCTCAGGATTGTTCAGGAAGACTGAGGGGGCACCAGACAAGTGTGGTAGCACTACTTATTCGTGTTTTGAGTACCCGAACTGCAGACTTGCTCCTGATGGGCAGATATAGGTGAGGGGAAAAAGCCTGATACAGAACTCTTTCTTTTACTAAAGACCCAAACACTGGTCCCTGTTTCTCCATAAGAAATTATCCTAGTGAGTCGTGTCAGTCACTAATGAGGTCCCTCCTTGACAAGGTCTGCTTTTTACTTTGGGCACCTTCTCTTTGCTCAAGCCTCATTATCGTTAGTTAGCTCCTTCCATAAATCCTCCTGGCTTTTGTGGGCTAACTGCTCCGACTGGGACTACCAGTGCATAGTCCACCTGTGGCTGTATCTTCTTGGTAGTCTGAAGCTGCAACTTTCTACCGTGCAAGTGCTCAGCTAATCCAGAGGAGGGGTTGGCTTTGAACAGCACTACAGAGACAAGGTTTTAAGTTACCAGGTAATATCCAAACATCTTGGGTTTGTGAGTCACAGGTAAGACATGCTACTGCAGCTCTTCCAAGATTAATGGGCTATGATATGAATCTTTAAGACTTGTTTAGTGGTTATATTCCTGACTCAGTGGGCAGTCTAAGAGAATGTTTCCTGAAATGAATCGCTTTTGGGGCAATTAACATCGTCCATGATCATGAAACAATGGAAGCAACAATGCTTCTGGTTTTTCTCATCTCCCTTGGGAGGAGGTACAGGTCTGGGACCCCAGTCAAATAGTTTCAAGCAAGAGAAGACTTGAAAAGAATGACTCCTCTTGTCCTCTAAAGGAAAGAGAAAGGGAGAAGCTCTTTCCAGACTTTAACATATAAGGTTATGACCCACTTTTCTGGCTCACTGCATGAACAGAGCATGATGGCCTGGTATGGCAGGCATGCATGCAAACACTGGATAGTTTTTCCTGGAGTGCTTCTTTTCTGATTAGCTAACACTGGGTTTCATGGGATCTGGCTCACTTTATGGTTTCTAGAAAACCCTGACCTGTGGGTGTGGCACCGTAATCTGGCCAGTGATGAGACTGCCTGGAGACCTGTGATGGATGGGACTCAAGGGCCTCACTGAAACGTACATATAAATAAATTGCATGAAATAATAGCAAGAAAAATGATAGCTAGGAGACCAAATTACTGTTACTGTGATCTTAATTTCTCCTGAAGATGGCAGTGGGAGTCTCTCCCCTCTGATGAGTAAAGTGCCTGTCAGGTCATGTGTGTCAGAGTCATAGCCAAGGTCGGTGACATGCCAGATCAGAATGTGCAGGGGCATCAGCAGGCAGAGCCTCAGCCTGTCCCTGGCCGTCTGTGCCTGCCCTGGCCTAATGCCGCATACGCCTGACACCCAAGCAAGCTGTCTGGAGAGCTAAACAGGCTCAAGGGAGCCACAGCAAAGAAGGGGATGGAGAAAGAGTAGTCAAGTAAATGCCAGAATAGGTACAAGGGAAGGCAGAGGGAAAGCATAGTGATGAGGGAGGAAAAACAGCGATTTAAGTTGGTTTAAACTATTATGAAATCACACTCTGAACCAGCAATGACCTGCACATTGAACACAACATTTCTCTGTCCTGGTTGATGCTTTGATGGCTGCCTGTCTTCACTTTCCACAGTAAATGTCCTTCTACGAAAGATTTGGGCTTCTAACTGCTCCACTAACTTGCTGAATGATCATATGTTGACTAGTCTCACTAAGGAAGCATTCCAAGTACTTGCCATTAGCAACTAGTTGAAAAATAGTCATCAAGAGGATCAGACTGGAAAAAGGTTCTTTACAAAGACATTTGAAGTACAATTAACTCATGATTCACAGTACCTTGAGGGTATCACTCTTGGGTTTCTTCCACTTTATTTTCTCTTCCAATTCAATTCAAAGTCAATTAAATCTCACCTTATATCACAGGACATCTTTTTACTTGATGCCAATCTTCTTTTGCTGAGTTTGTGTGAAGATGCAGCACTGATAGGGAATCTACTCACCTACTGTTGCTCCTGCTGAATTTCAATAGGAGAAGCATTTTTCAAGTCTGGGTGACAAAAGCATTTGTAAATTCACTTAGTAAACCCTTGGAAGGCAATTTATTAAGCACTTTCAGACTCTGTCCTTTTTTATTGTCGGAATGGAGCTCAGGATATCATAGCAAGTTGGTTTGACTGATCTCTAAATTACTAACCTGCCCTCTCTAACAATGTCTAATGCTTACCATCCTGTGGCCCTTTTGAACCTTGCCACTCCTGCTGGAGACAGTTGGTATCTCCAGAGATTATGGCAGTTTACACATTCTAGTATATGTTTTACTAAACTCTAACAACTGCAATAAATTGTTTATTAGAGTAATGTTTAATTTATTTTCCATCTAATCTGTCTTGTTTCATCTACCTCCTTAATCTTAGCAAGATTTTTTGTATACCTCAAAGATCCTCTCAGAGCTCAGTCTGATCTGTGGGAAAAGTTAAAGTTACCTTGGGCATTTGACTTGGCCAATTGTGGTGCTGCATTGAGATTCAAAGCAGCTAGGACTGAAACTAGCACAGTTCAAACTTCTTAGATGGTTTCTTAGCTGGACATGCTACAGACCTTGCTGGAATAATTTTTGTTGTTATCCATTTTAGTTTAGAGATGGAAGAGAATATACAGCACAGGTGAAATAAAAGTAGTGAGGAATGATTATATTAGCATAATCATGAAGGTGAGCATTCCTAGTGAAAGGAAGCATATTATCTTAAGAAGAAATCTGAGCACATCTCAGTTTCTTCAAAGTAATTTCTGCAGGGCGATAAAACTACTAAATATTGTGCTCTGTCTGAAAATCTGGTTGTTTTAAGCTGTCTTCTTCCATTTTGAGCAAGCTGGAAATGTATTTTTTTGGAATGCTTAGAAGATGTTTTTAGTATTGTCATTAAATGACCTACATTTGCACAAAGCCTTAGTAAATCTAGTGCATGAACTGGGAACAGTTTGCAGTCAGGATCTTCAGACATGTCTTAAAAAAAGCTGTTGGATAACTCACACATGTACACACAAAACCTTTTGGGAAATCTGCTGTTGGTTGTCTGGAGAGACAGAGGGTTCCTCTGACAGGCTTATACACCTCTGGGGCAGCCAAAGAAATTTTTTTTATCATTGGAAATAATCAAAACTGACCTCGGTGAGCAGCAGTTTCTTCAGCATTTCACATGTTAAAAAAATGTAAAAAAAAATATTCTTTTTCTTGTATGTTAGGGTTTTTTTTCTGATTCTGGCAGAAATATGTTTTGGAAGACTATGCTTTCATGTGTGATTTTTATCATTATGAGAAGAGTATTCTGAAATACAAAGGGATTGTTTCTAACAAGGGGTTCCTTGTCTAAACTGGGCTGGAAAAACCAGCTGTTCTACTTTATCTGTGCTGTTTGCCCTTCTAAGTCTCCTTAGCAATGTGAGGGAGAAACAGAGTCTTGTTTTTCTGTATTCTTTTAGATGCAGGGTGAATTTGCAGAGCTAGCCGGTAGATTACTGCTGTTCTTGTCCACACAGAGTGCATTTAAAATGAATATTGTAAATATGCCATGTTCTCACTTTTCTACAATTAACGCTTGGCATGGAACTTCACTTTGTGGTCCTAAGTGCACTGCAAACATGCTTTAATGGCAACATTCAAAATGTAGCAGAAACTTCTACTCGAACTTGGCACCTAAATGCCTCCTTCCAGGATTGTGGGAGTGAGTTGCCAAAGTTCTCTTCAGCATTATCTGTGCATCAGCATTATCTGTGCATCTGGCTCTCTCTTGGCATGGGATGGGCCTGTGCAGTGTGAAATGAAGTTACAGCTTCAACATAATGTTGAAATGTAATAAATCTAAGCCGCCAGCCAAGTGAAACTTATAATTGGTGTGTCACTTTCAAGTGAGAGAATGGCTCACGCAGGTTCAGTGTTCTGCCTGGGTTGCAGAACTGTTGTAATTGCCCTGTGTGGTTTTTAATACTTCTGAGGAAAAAAAACCAAACACTAATTTTGAGAACCACACTCTTGTTACCAACATGCAGATGGCATCTAAGGGCATTTGAGTATTTCAATCAAATGAAGTGTTCATGAGCAGTAAGGCAGGGTCAAAAGTTGCTGTTTCCAACACAGGCTAAATTACTTGTAAAGTACTGTGAATTCTTGTGGACATAGACATTAGACTATCATTGTGATTCTAATTTATTTTCAAGATTAATCTCTTTCTCTCTGTTCCAAAGCAAAGCATATGCTGGAAATACGAGAAGAGACTAAAAATGTAATTTTACTGCTGATCCTTCCTAATGGCTTTCCCCTCCACCCCATTCCTGAGGACCTTCATCTTATAACCCTTGTACATAAACTTGCATAGATACACTTGAACATACACGTGTGTTCAGAGAGATGTTGGAATTTTGTGTGCTTGAATAGATTTCACACCTTTCTAGAAAGAACTGAGATGATATGAAAGCAGTCTTGGCAAAAGGGTGCCCTGGAGCTAGTGTATTTGCATGAGGAGGCTCCTAAAATAAGTATACGTGGGAGTTGCTGAATATGTTTAATCTACATTTGTCTGTCAGAAATAATAAATCAAAAAATAAAAAGGAGTTGATAGGTATTTAACATTGGAGGTGTAGACAGCCAACCAACTCCTGAACCTGCTGTGCACACAGCAATTCAAATGATCGTGGCTGCCAGTGGTTCTGCTCAGAGCATGGATGCTCCTTAATATCAAGTTTGTAGCTATCAAAAGTAATGTATTATGAAAGAACAAAATAAAGCACTTTATCTGAAGTAACTGCTTTTAATTAATGTAAATATTGACAATATCACTATTTCCAAACCCCAAACTGGACTAGTACATGTGTATCTACTGGTTGCTGCCTTTGAAAGACAGCCCAACAGTTCTAAGCCTTACCCTTTTGAAAGTGACAAAAGTCAGATCAGGGAGATAGAAATCACTGAAATTCCAGTCCATTCAAACTGTAAAAAGTGGTGTTAAAGAACAAATTTATCCATATCCTTGTGGGCTTTCTGATCTCTTGAAATGTTTCTTCAGGTCTTTGGCCTCATGTCTGAGATACAATTGTATAATTTTCCTATGCTTTATCTGAGGCTGAGTCTGGTTTGTTAAACTGTCTGCATCGAACTTGTTTATTCTGCTGAGTTCAGACATGTTGAGGTGTATCACAGATGGATTACTTATGCATTTGGAAAATCTATGATTTATTTTTTTAACAGTAAGAACAACCTGTATATTACAGGAAAAAAAAACTACTCAGACATCCCTGTCTCAATTAACACTTGTTCATTCTGTAAGTTATGTAAACTTTCACCTTCTTATTTCTTTCAGTGAGTATGGGAAAGTGATATATGGCCTCACATCCACACATGTCTTATGCTCAGGAGGTCTTTCTGGTGTTTATTGGTGCTACAGGACTGCAGTTACAGTAAGGAGCAGCTCCTTCCCAAGATGATCTATCTGGATCCAGAGAGGAGTATTAAAAAGAAAACAAACCAAGCCAAAAAACTTACCAAAATACAGGGCGGGAGGTTTTTAATTTAATATGTAGTCCTATAACTGTGCATTTCTTAATGAAAAGATGTGGTTGATATCACTTTTTATTGCCTCTAACTCCACAGGGATAAGTGAGCATTGCCAGGAATGATGATTGTTTTGTTTCTAAACTATTACACTGCTCTGAAATACTGAGTTGCTATGGAAATTCCCATTGCCCTAAAGAACAGCTTTGTTAGTATCTTTGACCTTTTTTTTTTTTGCAACTTGTGGCATAGAGCCCTCTATATTCATTTCATATATGTGTGGGCTCGTAGTAGACAGTAAGAAAATTTCACTTGGTGCAACAATAGTCCTTTCAATGAGCTTTCCTCAAAGCACTAAAAAGCAACATCAACAAACTACCACATCAATACTGTGCTGAGGAAGTGGCATGGATTGTCCCTGGAAAATAACTTGGGGTGGATGTTTTAAGGAGCTATGTGCCTACGTGATTAAGATGGCAAAGGTGAGGTTAATTCACTCATTGCTCTTCTTGTTGATGCCAGAGAAGACTGGCTGTTTTGAAGGGCACCTAGTTCATGACATTACACTGATGCGAGGTAGCTTTCATTGATCTGACAGGTAAGCGACAATAAACAGAAATACCTTTGGTGTAGGAATCCAGTAAAATCTTCAAGAACAAGTAAAACTTGTTAGTCTTTTCCTGCAGTACATTCTGAACCATAATATTTGTACAGAGGAGCACAGTTTGAGCACAGTGTTCAGGTTGTTATTTCCTCTGTACTTCGGTAAGCAGAGGCTTGGAGATGCAATATTAAAGGCAAATTCTGTATGTAAGTGGCATTATATTGTGTGTTTTAGGAATAAAAATCCAATTTTTATGTGACTTGTGATGGTAACTAAGCTTCTTAAGGTCTCAAATATCTTGAAAGGAAAAATCCATGCTAAAGTTTTCCCATATGATGAGGTCTTTGATGGATCCTAAGCCACTTCCACTTACTCAAGTTTTCTTGTATTTGGACAGTGCTTGGGCTCTGCAGGGCAGCATGCCTCTCAATTTTGTAAGGACAGGACTAACTCCTCTGGTAGTAATTACTTCTGATTAGTTTTTGTATTTTCATAAAACTACTCAACTGAGGCGGATCAATAAACACTGAGGAATGGGGTTTTTAGCAGATACTCCTTAAATTTTGCATCAACTAAGAAGGAAACAAAGGATTTATCTTCTGAACAAGTTACCTTCAACTTTATTACTGGTACGAGAGTAGCAGATTACTGCTGCATTCTGCCTTGGAGGCATAACAAGTATTATTTCTGCATGAAGTTTTTTCATCCAATTTTGGGCTTTTCCCTCCTGAGCTGTGCTGTCTGCGGCTTCCTTTTACTCTGTTCAGCATTTACTAAGGGACATATGCAGGACAAGCTATTAACTCTATCCACAGGTGTAGGTCTTGTTCCATTCCCCTTACCTAAGTAGGAACAAAGTATCTAAGTATGTTTAGAAACATGATTTCAGTCTCCAAGGGCACTTCTTTAACACATTGTTTATAGCTAGGTTCAGGTGAACTAGCATCTTTAGCTCAGGCTGTTAAAAAAAAAAAAGCAGCAGATTAAAACCAATCTCTAAGTTATCATATTAATTAGAAAAGTAGTTTCAAAGTTTCCAATTAAGAAGATTTCTACAGTACATTATTATCCTTATCCTTTTCCCCCGTGATTTTAATCTTTCTTTAAAAAAAGGGGTGGGGTGGGGTGGGGTGAGGTGGAAGAAGACCCATAAACCAAAATGAATATGCAATTGAAGATCTAGCACTTTCATAATGATAACTTCTAATATTTTTACCTTCTGGACATGCCCATTAACATGGTAAGTTTCATGGGAAAAACAGGTGCCACATTATGCAAATATTTGCACTGGGGGCCCAAGATTTGAATCCGTCTGGATTATACATGGTGGATACAGCTAATGAACAAGGTCAAGTTTCCTTCTTATCTGAGACGTTTTTCACAGTTGACTGGGTTGCTCACTCGTCAGCTAGGCAAGACTCAAAGTCCCTTAAGAGATCAGGCTGTTTCTTGATGTGAGGCTCATATATAAGCTCCTGATCAGTGGGTTAATTAAAGGAATTTCCAGAGCTGGCCTTCTGATTGATGATGACTGTTACAGATGTAATGTGATAGCTCTACTGAAAGGACAGCACAAGAAGATAAAAGTATGGTAAAGGAAGCTGTCAGCAATATGAGAAATCAAAGATCAAGCAAAAGTACAGTAGATTCTGAAAATAGATACAAGTGAGCTCTTTTCTACTGGTGATTTTGAGACCCACTTCAGGAAAATTTGATAGTGTCTTTTTATTTTCTCAACATGTATTTTTCCTTTCAGGTAAGACTTATATGATTTTTTTTTGAGACAGAACTGTTGGCTTGATTAGAAAAACAACACACGAATCAGAAGCATTTAAAACTTTAGAAAACAGTATCTGGTTTGCTGTGAAACTGAGCTTTGTGCTGGGGAATTAGAAAGGGATCAAACGAACACCTTGTCCCGGTATCATTGGCCAAACCCAGTTAGCGTTAATGTTAGTTAGAACAAATACTGCTCTGTCTGCTTCTTGTAGCTAGTCAGGGCCACATGGAGTTTGAATTCCCAACTACTTTGCCTTCAAGTGGAAAATAATTCCCGGTTTCCAGATAAAGCTCTCTTGGTAGATTTTCTCTTTCTATTCCCATGAACCTTATGCTTATTCTGGTTTCTTATGCTTTCACTTCATGACGGGACACTTTTAAAATCTTGTAGAAATTGTATTGTACTAAAGGGAGGAAACCCAGCATCACCACTGAAGTGTCATCTGCTGTCAGTAACTGTCTTGCTTGCACTGGAGATGCCACAATTTGCACTATGCACAGAAGAGTAAATACCGAGTTACCAGGCTGGTTTTTTTAACCAAGTCTTCAAAAGTGGTAAGGGTGGAGTATCTCTGACCTCTCTTGGTAGCCACTCCTAGCAGGGCATCGTGTACCTGGTAAGAAGGTTTTTTCCTACTGCTCGACCTGAATCTCCCACACCTCAACATGATACTGTTGCCCTGTTGCCCCTTGCTTTATCTCGTGTCACTACCTTAACAAGTTTGGTTCCATGATATCTGGGGCTTAGTTTCAAGTATTTATATGTTGCTTTACATCCCTGACAAGCATTTAAAAATTACAGTCTGATGAATGCGAAGAATTTTTAAACAGTTTAAATCACATGCTGCTTTATTGCTGGGGGAAAAAACCCCCAGGTTGTAGCTGCAGTTACAGAAAGCCTCTAACAGAACTTGAAAATCCAAGGTGTGGTGATTTAATACTTTTTTTACAACCTGAGGTTTTATGACATCATTGTTTATACTAAACTACAAGCTCACCTTTCCCAGAATTGTCCCTCCTTAAAGAGCTGTTTGTGGCGACAGGTGTCTCATATAAGCATATTTTTAGAAGTACTCCAAACGGATTCTATCTCTATAGTGGATAGTTACCAGACAAGTTCACAGAACTAGGTACTGCACAGCTCAGGTGTGAGAAGGCTGATGTATCTCCTTACCTGCAAATTACAAGGGTCAGGAAGGGTTTCCAGGCTTGAAAAACTCATAGCAGGAAGAAGATGGCAAGTGATACAGTATGGGTATGGTCTGCTAAATTCAGCCATGGGTGAAAGCCATGGCTTTCACCAAATAACCAAAACCAAAATGACCTTTTATCAAGAGGAAATATGAGCATGCAGGGCTTTTAAATACCACTTTACTCAGAAATGCTGGATCTGGGCTGTTTCCACAAACCATTCTGGTATTGTTTCTGAGAAGTATGTTTGGGGAATTAGAGGACTCCAACAACTAGTACAACATCACTAAAGATGCTTCCCATCAAAGCTCTTTAGGGAATAATAAAGACATTTTCCATCAATCTCTCGTCCCTTGTGAGTGAGCAAGGCTGCATCTCCTGATGTTTCCCTTTCTAGTGAAAAGGCAGGCTTGAGAGCAATCCTGAGAGTCCCTGAAACCTCTTACAACTGAGAACCAGCTCTCTCTTATTTTAGTGGAGTCCATCCCTTCCAGGGTCCATGTTCTTAAATTCCCTCTCGCGTTCCTTCAAGGACTTAGTTCTTGGTACATAATGGTACAGCAAAACACCAGTGTGTGTTTGTGTGTGCACACGGAGCTTCCCTGCACTGCTATAACCTTAACCCTCCCCACCTGTGCAGGGCTTGTAGAGCTGTGAGCAACCATTGTACCAACACGGCTATTGTAATGAAGAGGGACCCAAACAGATGTATCTCACTTTGTTTTGGCAAGAAAATCCTCAAACCACACTTGAAACATCCTTTGTCTTGAGATCTTCCCTTCCCTCAACCCTGTGCTGATCTTTCTGTGTCTGGGGATGGGCTTTGGGTTTTATGGAATTAAGCAGTATGTTACCCTGACTTCACTGTTAAATTCACAGGAAATGGAACAGTCTTTGATGTGGAGCAGAGATGGGACTGCTGGATTATTTCTGGTCTCAGCTTTGTCAGCAAGATGTCACCTTCAGAGATTTTCTGCTAAACCAGAGCAAAAATAGTTTGTACTTTATAGCATGCATACCGTTTTCAGCATGCCTGTTGTACAAAGGCCTTCCCAAAAAAACATTTAGTCATTTATCTTGGAAGAGGCTGAGGGAAGAATCATATTTTGCTTATTTTAGGGGGAGGGTTATTGTTCTGGCCCAGAAATAGAAAAAAATGTTGGCAATCTTCACAGAAACCCTCCTTTTCTTTCCTTCCTTGCCTTTGTCTTCTCATCCTGAAAAAAAGCTATTGTTACACACATGTAAAAATTAAACTGTACCCTTCTAGCAAAGATGCCTTTGCTTAAAGGACGTCAGCACAACTCAGTGTAAACTATGGGCTATTTGCTGTCCTTTTTGTGAAGACAGCAGGTCATGCTAGGCCTTTGCTTGCAGCCAGAGCTAAACATCCTGAGGACTGCCTGAGGTGAAGAAGCCTTGCCAGTGATGCTGCTAGCAGTCAGGAGGGTGTCTTCTTGCCCAAACTATGAGTTCCTGAGTGTTTAATAACAATTTAATGCTTCGCAAGAATTATGGTAAAATATTTCTTTGGCTTGGGATGTTACACTGATTTTTAATTTAATTGTTGCTTTGTGTCTACCAAGAAAAAAATTCCAGCCAAGGTCCTACTACCCAACTGTGAGCATGGAAACAGTGACAGAGCAGAATATACATTTGCTGCAGGTGTTTGGTATAAACACATGGTAGATCAGGAACTGTTTTTCAGGGCTACACCTTACTTACCTTTGTTTTCAGCTAACTGCTGTTTGTTGACTTTAATGGAGAACCTGAGGGCCAACATGAACTTTCCAAGGCTTTTGCCAACCACAATGGACAATGTTTGATTGATGATGCTAAGTGCCTTTTCTTTGGTAGAGTGAGTGCTCACAGGATGGGTAAAAAGCAGCTCTTTGCCTCTGTGCTGTTCAGAGCCTGCCCAGGCTGCTGTGTTGTGCCCATCCCAAATTTATTCAAATGATCCTTGTCAAGGCATCCATCCCACTGCTTCACACTCAGACAGGTAAAGACTCACATGGCTCAGGGATGGGGCAGGGGTAGTTAGTAGGAACTGGGAAGCTCCTTGGCCCTGTGAAAAAAGTGGGTGTACACAGTGGCAGAGCATTTCACTGAAATCACACAGTGAAACTTGCTTATGAAAGAGTAAATGTTCCTCCACAGCTGCTCCAGTGCTATGCTGTGTTGGATCAGGCTGGGGGTGACAGACTTAATTTTTTGTCATTCTGAGTAAGGACAGTAGGGTTTGAAGGCATTTTACCATTGAAAAATACACAAAGTGGGGCTAAACTTTTAAATCTACATATAAACACCTCAGATTCTTAAGCTATTTCTCTTTTTTTTTTTTAATGCTTATTTAATGAATATACAAATGTAGCCACTGCAGTAGATGTGAAGAACATGAGGTTGCTTGTAAAACACAGGTCCATGCCTTTCAGTTGCACTAAATAGCTCTTTTTTATAGGTAGGCATATTACAGACTTCAGAATTCATTGTGGCCTATTTATTGTCCACAATTACTCCCACAATAATTTAATTACATTCCTAAGGTAATGGTGAATTTGTCCACCTCTCTTCATAACAGTAGAAAATAGCTGAGGTAATCAGGAAACAGGTTCTTGGTGGATGGGTAATCCATGCTGTGTATTCAGAAGGTACAGCACTGGTCAGGCTGCTGGCTCACAGTCATGGCTGTGCAAGAGGCAAGTGCCAGGCTGGTGCTGGCTTCCCCCTGCTCATTGTGCAGGACCTCAGAAACTTGCCAAACAAATGCCCAAAGCAATTCCCAGCCCTTAAAGCTTGGCAATGTTCATTCCAGCTTCTCATTTGCACCATGCACAAGCTGCAGAAAGAATAGTGTGCAACCCTATCAGGGTTTGAAGTCAAGGTCTCCTGAGATGAGTCCTCCTTGCCGAAGGTACCATAAGTGCCTCTGACCTGGTGTCCAGCTGGTCTTGCTTTCTTCCAAGTGAATTTCAGAGCTTCTGATATTTCTCCTTTCTTTTCCACACCACTTCCTTGGTCTTTCTCACTTTCATAGTTTACCCATTTAATTTTATTTTTTTTTGTCAAGGCAGCATTTGTCCAGTAACACTTCTCACCAGTGAGAAGCCATCTCTCTTCCCTCATCCCCATGCTCCAGCTTTCTCGACAACTTCTTATTGAATCACTTTGACACTCAAACTTTTTTCAAATGCCTCTGCTTCAATCTTTCACACCAGAAGACAATTTTTCCTCCATCTCTTTCTGTCATTTAAACCATGCCAAAACTTTGGCAATAGCACTTGCAAGGATATTGCTGCTATCCAAAGTAGGAGTTTTTGACTTCTAGGTTTTAAGTAATTTCAGCTAGAGTATTAGTACCATTAAAAACCCCCAAAACGAAACAACCAAACAAAATAACCCCTACAACAATGCTGCTTGAAAATATTTCTTCATAGATTATCCTTTTCATCAGCATGTATACATCAGCATGTATCAGACCTGAGCTTCTCATCCCAGCCTCCCTTTATTTTAAAAACTCTAATCTTTGTCCATATGCTTTTAAAACTCCAGATATTATCCATTAAAAAAACCCCCACAACAGTATTTCAAGGCTATATTATATCATGTTTAGAGCAGCTTTTTTCCTAGCATCAGGAAAGCAGAAACTTCTTAAGAATCTCTATTTTGATTTTTCAAAAAGGCATAATAATGTTCCTGTAGTCCCAGCTTTGATTTCAAGCATGAAGCAGAAGCCAGATGACACAGATAATCCAATGTGCAGACAGAGCAGACAGCCCACATAGCTGCCCCATCTCTCCTAAATGATAAGGGGGTTGCCTTTGAAAGCCTCCATTGTTCTCACTGCAGCGTCCTACCTTTGCCCTGTTGAAACTGCAGTGCAATGCAAAGACAACCACAGCACAAACACACTGTACAGCCTGCCCCAACTATGCTGCCAAATAACATTTTTTTACAAAGGGGACATCTGATGATGAAAAAGCCTGTTTCCTCTTTATGCTGTTTCCCCACTTTTAGTTAACAGCCTTTTTTCCATATGAAGTCTCTTTTAATCTCAGTTACAGATCATTCATCTTGCATTCCAAATCCAAGGTTCTCCATCCTTAACAAAGTTGTACGGGGTTTAAACTTGTACACATGCCCAATGTCCAGTGTTTTTAGTTAAAACTCAAGTGTGTTCATGTATCCTGAGACACAGTGTGCTTTCCAGGCAGAGTTCAACAGTGATACTTCAATATCACTGATTTATTTTGTTATTCCATTCCAAAGATGTTATTCTGGCTCAGACTTTGCTATTTTAATTTCTGGTGAAAACACAATAAGATATATTTTTGAGTCAAACAATTAAATTTCTCGAGAACTGAGCAAGACCTTAAATCTCTTACTAAAGTACAAGAGGTCCCAGATGTCTAAGTATAATCAAGGCAGTAGTAGTGTCCTTCTGAGCCCCAAATAGCAAGAGGAGACCGGAGACTTTGGAGACTGGCACCTTTCAAGGTGTTAGTGCTGGCAGTTTGACTCAGTAGTCCTGCAGCTGATTACAGCTTAGAGACTGCAAAATGTAGGCATAGGTAAGAGAGGGTCTTGTGCAGTTTCAGAGGGAATACATGGCCAGCTAGGAGAAAAGAGCCTGATGATGGGCACTGAATTTGCGGCTGGTGTCTCTGTCCCCTTTCATGGTCATGGTGCTGCCTGCCCTCTGACCAAGGGCATGGGCATGTTCAGAAGCCCCTGATGCCTTGGGTGTGTTTGCAGTATTGGCTCTGAATTGTAGCTGCCAAGGACATGCTTGCTTCCTCTTCATTATATCTGTGGATATTTAGGCTGGTCTGATGACTAAGAATAATAATTAACAAATAAGGGAATGGGAGCTTAGACTAAATAATTGAAAAACTATTAAACCAGTGTTAAGTTCCTAAACTTGAGTTATTTACAGTCAATAGTAAATAACTAGTCAAATAAATAGTAAATAAATAGTCAGACAGAGCAATGGAAGGTATAGCTGAAAAAGAGGATGCAAGTGAACTCTAATTTCTGGTCCTGAGCTTACAATACCTCTAATTCAGTAATTATTCTAATGTGTATATCAAAATGGGTTTAGCTCTGAACATGTGAAATAAGATAAAATTAGTTTATTACTCCTTCATGTGCAGACCTATTAAAATGTCCAAAGTGTGACTGTAGAGAATGGCCAAACCCTGATCTGTGTATAGTGTCTGCACTAAAGCCCTTTTTGTCTTTGGTGTATTAGAGCAAATATCCAATGGTCAGATGCTGGGCAACATCTAAACCAATATGCTGGATGTAACTCACATGGTTGTATTAACACCTGATTCTTCGGTGCTTGTCCTTGCTGCGCTGTCATGTTGAACTCAAAAATATATGCCCACCAGTCTGATTTCTGCCGCTGTTTCCATATCTGTGTTGTATCAGATGATGCCTTAAGGTCATGTTATCTTCCCTATGGGATAGGTCTAGAGTGTGAGTCAGGAATGTAAACTGAGGT
Organism: Serilophus lunatus; assembly: GCA_013399895.1. NCBI lineage: Eukaryota > Metazoa > Chordata > Aves > Passeriformes > Eurylaimidae > Serilophus > Serilophus lunatus. The sequence continues at coordinate 217,712 of VXBA01004043.1, read as the reverse complement.
TTAAGTCAGTAGCTATTAAAGTAAAAGAACGGAAGAGCAGCTGCTGGAATTGAAATAACTTAGGAAATATCAGTCTCAACACTTTGGATAGCTTGTGTGTGAGTCACTGTTGGACTGTGCTCATCAGACTGTCTCACGTACCACCCTCCAAGAGAGCTGTGGAGCAATACTGTTGGACTTTTTGTTCCTGAAACCTAAAGATGGGAAAAGGTTAATGCTTCTGGCAATCTGGAACCTAAGGGTTAAACATGGTAACAAGCAAACAGGCAGCCAGACTACCATCAGCTTTAATGGACTGCCTTTCGAGGATGAACTGCCAGGCTAAGCAGTAGCCTGTAAAAGGGCTGGGGTTCCCACATCATGGCTTATTGTCACCTACAGTTTTCTATGGGCCCAGAAGGGAAGACTGAACATTTCTTAATAGATAGCATGTTCCTACTCAAAAAGAAAACCTCATGAAAAAGCCAAGTAACATAACCCCTGTGTCTATGCAAAATATAATGCAATATTTGACATTGTTTAATTCTAAATAGGAAGGGAAGAAGAAAAGGCACTAAGATTTAGGAGCAGTAAAAGTAAGAAAAAAGGAGAATGAAATGAGGAAAGGAATAACTAATTCTCTGGCAATGAATTAACGTCTATATTCTCTGGTATCTACTACAAAATTATCCACTGTTTAAGAGTCTCTACTAAAACAATTCAGTGAAAGATGATTTTACTGAGTTGTGGTGAAGAAATAAGACAGAAGGACCCAATGTCAATTCCTTGTTCAGCCACAGACTCTTTGGGTGCTGCTCAGTATGTTTAAATTCGAGATATCAAATCTCCTCCCAAGAAAAGAGCAAGTGTTAGTGTTCTATTTCCCAAGTCTACAAATATGGTGAGGACGATTCTAACCATTTTTGAGATCTCCAGTGGCCCATGGTGAAGTCTGCTGGAAAACACCAACTAAAAAGAGATGCTGGAGAGGTCCTGAGAGGAACACTTGAAAAAGAAAGCTGTAATATATATTGGAAATAAAAATTATTTGCAGGAGCACTGTGATGACAATAGGAGCATTACACAGCTTGCCTATGGTAACAGTGCCCTGTTGTAGAAAAATCTAAGTTTCCAGACCTAGATTTAATGTAAAAATGAATTTGCCCTTTTAAAGAAAGGGATAAGGCTTGAAAATACATTTGCTGCATCCCAGCAAGTAGGTTCACTAACAACAAAAAAAAACAAAGACAGATTTTTTGCATTAGAGAAAGCACTTTATTATTTCTCTGACTAACATGCTTTGTTTTCTTTGGAGTCCTGCTGAAACGTTTTTGATTGCATACAAGTAGGAGATCAGTTGTAATAAGGCGTGTCTCCGTGCCTCATGTTGCTGCCAGGTCTGAGATGTTTTGTGACTTTTGAACACTGCCTTGATTTTAAAGGGATAGTCATATAATCAGAGAATCATTTAGGTTGAAAAAGACCTATAAAATCATTGAATCAGTAGAAACAGCAAAAAAGTTTGCATTCCCTTCTTAAGAATATCTATACTGGGAGACAGACATACTAAAAGTACTTGGCATTGTTCAATTTTGCAATTCTTCATTTCCATGCTACTCTGTATTCAGGTTTACTCTTTATATTATTTTTTCCTACCATTTCTTTTTGGGCAGTAAAAGTAGACTTTTCCAGGTTTCCTGGTGTTTATTTGGTTGTGGCACATGCAGTGTTACTTGGCTTAACAAGTTAGAAGAAAAAAGATTTTAATTGTCTGTTTTCTATTGTATTTTAAAAAGTTATAAAAACAATTTCCTCAACATGCGGTGCTGTAAGTTCCCTTCCTCTGTGTTGTTTTTGGACCTGTATCATTTTGAATATGACCTCTTAAAAAAAAATAGTATTTTCAAACCCTCCTACTGGAATGCATTTGATTTGAGTTATTCAAAGCAAATGTGGAGGACTAACAGACCTATGAAAATGATCTGTGATGGGAAAGCAGGGTTGTTTGCTCACCTCCCCAGGGTGCATTCTGTTCTGCAGGCATGTGTGGGACCTTCTGGAAATCCTCTGAGAACTATGGGCATCTACCAGTAGAATTTAGCTCCTTGATATCCAGAAATATGTTTGGACACAGTGCAATGTCACAATCTGCTAGTTCCAAGTTTCTGGTACGAGCTAGACCTTTAGCCAGGAGTGTTGAAACGAAAAGGCCTGATGATTTCCTCTGCATCAAAGGGTTATACATCTCCTTCTGGGTAAGACCAGCCAGAGTAGCTCCTGTGCCAGCAGTTCAGCATGAGCTCTGCTCGAGCAGCAAGGTTTGTAAATACATATGACAGAATTTCCAGTGACATAGTTTACCTCCCCCAATTTCAGAAGAGTAATGACAGATCATGTCAGCTGATAACCCATTACACTTACTATTATACATTTATATATGGATTTCCTATTGTTTAATGGGCAATTTAACTACTGGGCTTTTTTTTTTTTTCTGAGAGAAAACTGATTTAATGAAGGTATGGATTATGATTTTAATGCTTCTTTGTCCTCTCTGAGAACCATATCATTGTAACAGTCTTTAGGGACTTAGGAATTTTTTCCATCTGTTACCTATTCCTGCATGTGCAGACATAGTCCTAAAGTTATTACATTGCGTGTAATTGATGTAGGGAGGATGACTATTTCATATAAGAGAATATGAGGCAGGACCAGATGAATTCCTTAGGCAGCACAGACCCTAGCCTTTTGTTTGTCTATTACTTAAAAAATAAAGTCAAGATTTCATTCCCTTTACTATATATAGATAATCAACAGAGATATTTTTGAAATTATTTTGAAATTGCAATTTTCTTGAAAATAGTCACTGAATCACCTGCAAAGAACTTGTCCACTAACTAGTGAAGAATGATGGGTCTAAGTTTGGCCTAAAGTGTCTGAAACATAGTGTCTTAAACGTGGTTCTAGTTTAAACCCTTTCTGGACAGAGTTAGAAATTGCAACAGTCACCACATAGGATGGGAGGAGCAGGGGATGATAAGATCTATGTAAAATCACTTTTGTAGCTGATGAAATCTCAAAGGAAAGCGGCCTAAGAACCAGCGAGCCCAGGAACACAAGCAATACAAAAATAGTAATTTTAAATTCATTAGTGCTTTTATAATGCAGGTAGTGAAACAGCTTCTTGTGCATACTCATGGAGTCTGGAGATTCTTATTCAGCTTGTGGGAGGAAAAGAAAGGGTGAAAGACTACTAAGTCCTGAGCAGTGCACTTGATGCTTATCCACTGTAGAAAACTATTTGTATAAAACAGTCTGAAAAGAATTTGCTGAGAACCAGCATTTCAAACTTCTTTGTATAGATCAAAGGCAGTCATCTGGAGTTTTGACTAGTGGTAAACCTGGATGAAATTTCACCTCAGATTATCCTGAAGAATCCATCTTTGGTTATTCTTATATTGGTATATACAGTGACAACAAGGTGATTAGGATTAAAAACTCAAAAAAGCTACTGTCTAGTCACTCAAGTCTTTATATAAAATCAAACTTTTTTTTGTTTGTTTGTTTGTTTTTTTGTTTCTGAAATACTTCCTAGTTCATGATGGCAACACCAACCATGTGAAGAAGGTTGCATCAACTGATGTATGATCTCTTTTGTCTTCAGTAGTTCTATGTTCTGATTCAATCTTTTAGTGAGTTATAGGCTTTTGTGGTCCGAGTATTGATGAAATCTGCCTTCTTAAAGTCAGCCTTTGGAATGAAAGAAACAGAACAATTCATTATCTTCAGTGCTGATTCTGCAAGAAAGGGTGGGTTCAGCTGTCTAGAATCTAGATATGGAGCCATGGCAGGGGTCTAGGCAGAGTCCTCTGCAGTCACAGAGACCACCAAAGAGGTAAACAGTGTTTCATTTAGCCTAAGATAGGAAAGGTGAATAAATGGAGTTGCTTAACTGTCTCCACTGACTGTACTGAAAGTACTGTTCTTGTAGCTCAGCTTAATGGACTCCTAATTCTTAGGTGACTAATGTCAGTTGAGATTAACCCTATCAGAACAAACATTACCTGGAATGTCAAAATGACTCAGGATTTTATCCGTCGCGTTAGATCAAGTAATTTCTGTTGCTTATTAGACAAACTTTTCAAAAACCTGTAGGGTTAGGTCATCTGCAGTTTTCAGTGCAGGTACCTAGTGTCTCTAGGGTATCCAATTTGCACAGGAACAGCAAGTAATCAGATTTTTTTGAAACTCAGATCTGAGAAATGTGTTTTACAGGCATATCTAAACTACCAGTGACTTCAGAAAATTCATGGCACCAGGGATATTTCCATACAGTAAAGTCAGAAATAAAGTTGGAAAAAAAAGAGACAACCAAATCTAGTTAAGAGTTTATGTGACTACTGTGCCATTACTCTTGAACAGATTTCTGGTTTGTGTACTGCTACTGTTGAGTGTATAGCAACAGTGTTAAAGGATGCTACATTAACTAACTTCTTTTGGAACAAATTTCAACACAAACATCTACGAAAAGAATCATCTGATGGATAAATGCTAAAGGTTATCTTGAGAACATGGAATAGTTTTAGGTTATAGGGAATTTTAGGTGACATATTCTGAACAGCAAACAAACAAGGACTGAAAACAGTTTGAAATAGAGGGTGAGGATACACAGGTTGAAGTTAACTCAGCTGTGTGTTGAAAAAGCAGTCATAGAGTTTAAAAAAACCCCCAACAAACAACAAAAAAACTCCCAGTTTGCTGACTGACTAATGCCAGTCATTTACTGTTTGATTTTGACTGTGGCAGTAAATATTTGCCAACACCTTTCCCAGGCCCTAGTTTTTTGTCTGAATGTAACTGATCCTTGGGCTACCAGACTGTGCAACCAAAAAGCAGAACAAAACTGCTCTGGTTTTAGAGCAGGAAGCTGCCTTGCCCTGCCTTTGCTTTTGCTGGCACCTTAGATCCTCTGTGCCAGGTTGGTTCAGTCAGTGGTGGATGGTCACCTACTGTGTATCTCTTCTCACCATCTGACACTTCTGACAGGCAGCAGCAACACTTTTCATAAGCTTTGCTGGTGGATATCAAATCAGAGAAGGAGGGAAAATCAACAAAAATCAGAACAAAACCGAGGAAAAATTAGGGCCTTGCATTACTTAGGCTGTATAAGTAATAGGAAAACCAAACTGAGACACCACTTGGAATCCTACCATAGTCTTGATCCTTAAATGTGCAGAAGTACTAAGGGCCCCAGAAGACAAATGAGAGGGCTCTAGGTCTGAAAGGACAGATTATACGCCTTTGGTCTAAAGTGGATCTTACCTTTTTGTAAGCGTTGTGGAGATCGGTATGTGACCACAAGGAGTAGAGGAGGACTGAAGCAGCCCTACTAGCTTTGCTGAACATATTACTGCAATTTTTCAAAAAAAGAATGACAAAGCTTATTTAAATTCCCACATCCTAATCACAGTGCATGCACAGACTTCAGAAAACATAATCTCATGGCATTTTTTCTGTTCTTTCTTTACTCCTAAATTCTGGTTTACAACACTTTAGGTGTTGCGTCATGTTTCAAGCTTGCCTGATTACTGAAACAAATAAAACATACCTCCCTGCTTCACTCATTCTTCAAAATTAGGGAGAAATCAAGTACTTTGTAGCCTACATTCCAGAGCAGCTGTTATACTATTCATTTTCAGCTGAGGAAAATACATTAAGCCTAAACATGCATTTAAAAGAATCTATCCAAAGGTAAGATCTCTGGTTATTTAGACGTGATTTAGACTACTCAGAGCCTCATGAGGCCTCCTTTACTGAGATTCATCTCCTCTTTCATTTTACAAAAAGAGAGGAAGACAAATAGTGTAATTATTCATATTCATAAAGCATTAATTATCTTTTGAGTAAATATTGATTGCATGTGATTACACATTGCAGAATTATTAAATTTTGAATATATTCTCTAAAATGCTACTTTATAAATTATTTTAAGGTACAGTTCTCTAAGTTCTATAAAATATATGTATTCCTGCACTTTATTGCTAGAGATTATCAGGGCTGTGTCACAATGACCAGGAAAGAGAGAAACTTTCTGAGTACAGATCTGATGGTCAGTCACTGTATGTATTAGAATATAGATAATATGGTGCATTTAATTTCTGGGGAGTTATTTAAAATGCTGAAACATGGCAAATTTAGCTGTGGACGGAACAGTTGTAAAAGATTTTTCTGTATTTCTCAATATGTGCAATTCTATTCACATCACTTGTTTAAGTTGTCCTGTACCTTGTGACAAAGTGATTTTTTTCCCCAAATGGCAGAGGTTGCAGTTTCTTTTTTGCCCAGGGAAAGAAGTGAAAGGGTAGGACTTCTCAACCATCTTACCTGTCATTCATGCTGATGGCAATAATCTTTGGCAGGCCATCAGCACTGAGGAGAAGACGTGCATTGTGTGAACTGCTCTGTGTCAGATTGTACAGGGTGTAGCAGATGGATGCTGCAGTTTCACAGGCAATATCCGACCCGGGGGCAGACTCGGGAAGTACTGAGACCAAATCAGGCAAAACTTCTCTAGCTACAAGTCGGAAGAGAGACAAGCATTTCCATTACTAACAGGCACAGATTTATCTAGGTGTCCTACCTTGTTCCTCCCATTCTCATCCATCAGGGTGCTGTATGCTCCCACAAGAGTCATGGTCTCATACCTGCATCACATCCCCACAATTTAGGGTAAGCTCATCCACACTAAAGTGGGCAGTATGTAATTTGCCTCATACACAATACATTGATACCCCGTACGCTGTAGTGAGGTCACTAGGCATGTGCTAGCATTAAGCTGCCACTTCCCAGCACACTTTCTGTGTCCTACAGGGAATCATGGGTGTAGTGATATCCAGCTATCTGAGGAAGGGTAACTGCAGCATAGCTTTCTGAGCCAGAGTGTAATCTATTTATTTAAGAATAACATTCTGAAGTCCGTTCCTACTCAAGAAACACCTCATCACTTTGCCCAGACTGTTGATTCCTCCAGATGGGTGTGTGACAAGGTTCATGTATCAGTCAAAGCAATTTTGTCAGATGTGACAGTCCATTTTTTTATTCCATTAGTAAATCAAGGAAGGCAATTTTCAGAAAGCACATTTGCAGTATCTTGAAGATGTCAGTTCAGAAAAAAAGGTTATTATTTCAACTAAAATAGGAATTTTTCTGCTACCTTTCAATCATTTTATGTAATTTATAATGTAATTTAGACATGTTTTACATTCAATTTATCTGAATTTCATATCAAGGGTTGATTTTGCTTGATAAATTTAGACATATATCTAGAAAATAGTATGCCCTTCCAAAAGTTTTCCTCTGGTTGAAGTTTTTTTGAGAATTTGACCTGAATTCTCACATGTCAGTCATGAAGAGCACCTTTTCATGGAGAAAAGGTTTGCCTGAAATTCCCCCCCTTCTCTCTACCATGGGTAAAGCAATAAAATGACTGTGAATGTGCAAGATGAAGCACGTCTCCAAAGCTCTGTGCTGTTCTGTCTTTTCCACACTCTTTCATAAATTGTTTTTTCTGATGAAATCCCAGCTTCTCATCTGTTTAATTTCTACTCTCTCTGGTGGATTTACCACTTGCAATTCTTAACACCACGTGGATTATCCCTTTGAAATCAGCCCAACAACATGTCATAATATTTTCATTAATAAGAAATGTTGTCTAAGGATTGAACAGTACACAAGAGACTGTTCTGCAGCATTCTGGAGGTTAACCAGCCCTATGAACCATCTATATGCCTGTAATTTCCCTTTCCCCTTTGGTAGGAACACAGAAAAGGACAACAAATTATTTTATCCTATCAGCAGGAGAAAATTTCAAATCCACATTATGTTGAAAGGAAAATACTTAGAATATAAATGGCTTCTATTTAGAAATAAGATCCTTTAAAAAAGACTGAACTATTTTTTCTATAGCATCTTCTAGCTTCCATTCTCAAAAACTTTTTGCAGGAAAACCATGTGATCTGCAAGATTCCAAAGTGTTGTGTCTAATAGAAGAATTAGAGATATTCTGTGATTTCTAGCAAAGCATTATGCAGTCATACATGGCAGCACAGAACTCAGCACTCACCTTCCTTCACCCTGTTTTAAGCAGAAGAAAAACTCCCTCTCCAAATCTGTGTAGATTTTACTTCCATTATGTATTTTTGAAAGTAACACCAATGGAAGTATCTGATGAGGAATACACAGCACAGAGAAAATTTGAGATTAAAGTCTCCCTTAGGCAAAACTCTTTATTTTAAACCCTGTACAACTGCAAGTATCTGGTGTAAAAATCTACTGAACTCACAGATCAGGGGTTTTTTTGCACATTTTTTTAAAGAAGGAAACTTTAAAGAGAGCAGAGAGCGCCCAAGAGATAATGTCAGTCTTTGCTCACCTATATCACTTTGCAGAGAGGTGTTTCGAGACAAGTTCCTGAGCAGTGAGACTGCTGTCTTCTTTACTGCTGGGTGGCTTGCATGCAGCATACTTCGAATACTTGGAAGGCCATTTGCCTTTTGAACAACAGTCCTGGCCACTGCAAACGGCATCTGTTAAAAGGCATGTGGCAATGCTGTCTCATTACCATGTATGTATAGCCCCTTAAAAAACCACACACAGCAGATTCTCTATGTCAATTTAAGCACATTTAAAATAGTTTGAATCTAGAGGTGCATATGAGCTGCAACAGAAAAAGGTGATATAACAGAAGTTTAAAGCCCTCTTTCTCCCATTTGCTCTTTGGCCAGTTCCTCAGGCAGAGGTCATTAGCTTCTCCACCACAAAGGTGATCTGCTGTTGTATGAGAGCCTTCCTCTCCTCACCAGACTATGTCCCACAAAATTACTTTTTTGGAGTTTTTAACACCTGCTCATCCCTCATTGTGTAATGAATTAGCAAATTCCACACATGGAGATGTGCACAGAGTGAGAAGAAGCAGGCCCTTATTTGCCAAGGAAGAAAAAGCTGCACTGCTTGTTGTGACTTTCCCTTCAATGTTCTTCAATTTCCTTGATCATGTCAGTGAGCCAGTGACTCGTCAGTGGTTATTCCAGCTGAGTGCAGTGTGCATGTTGCACTGCAGCCCTGAACTCTACACATTCACATCAAGAATTAAGTGACAAGAAAAAAACCTGACTTACTGGTCCAGTGCCAGCTGTGAGGTTCTGAAGAGCTCCCAGAGATGCTTCCTGGGTGTAGTTTCTTGTACTCTTTGCTATTAAGGAGAGATATATCCTAATCAGTGTAGAATGCCAGAGTGATTCAACACCTTTGGGATTGCTCTTTTCCTCTGGTAGTGGGGTGTCCTGCTGCTTCTAAATATGTAAACAGATCAAACCTTTAGAAATAGTGACCTTTATATGACTTAATGCATCACAAGTTAAACTAGACATTTTGTAACTATCTGTGACCAGATTATTTGCAGATTGTCAAATTGTGAGCTCAAATAATTATGTGTAAAATTTCAATATTTAATTATACTGGCTACTCCATCCAAAAAAAGGAGATAAGTATGGGGGAAGCTGCTTCTCATCTCTCAGTAACTATGTTAGGGGCCAGGACCGAAGAGAAACAGAAATGGCCACTTACTTATACTGTGGACAGAGCAGGAGAAGGCAGAATAAATTCCAGCAAACCCAATAGGTGGGGAAGGATTATAAATATTTTTATTTTGCTTTTGCCATCCCCTAGTATTATTTCCACACTGACAATTCCCAGTTGTCAGAACATTAGTGATCTGTACCATATGGCATTGAAAGAAGAGGTCCTGAGAAAGCCCCAAAGCCCCCCAGCAAGTCTTGGAAGTGGCAAGTCATTTTGTGCTGGTTACACTGGTGAAGAAAACACCACAACACCCCACTCATTGGTAGGGCACTTGTAAAAACTGCTGCATGTGGTACAGATGTACCACTTAGATCCACCAGATGGGATGAAACTGAGTGGCAGTATTCCTCAGCTCATAAAACAGTGGATTACTATGTCCGTGTCATTGGCAGCGGCTGAAAGAAATAATTGGACAAGGACTATCAATAAATTTGCATTTTTTGGGTAAGTAAGTATTATGCTAGTGGATGCATCAATTACAGACTGTTAAGTAGTTTGCGGCCTTATTCTCCAGAGGCTGCTACAACTGATTAACCAAATGAGATGTAACAAAGCATGCACTTCACCTCTTTTACTTTTCTGCTCCGTGTTCCAAAACAGCCTGGTGTTTTATCATTGTTAGGAGTATTTCTTCTTTGCATATATATGCCCTGAGCATAGCTCTCAGGAAGCTCTATCTCTAGCTGGTAGGAAAGATTGTGAAGAATGCACACACAGTTTTCTGTGGCCTAAAATAACAAAAGAATAGAAATTGAAAGATTTGGCATGCATTTAAGGGACATGTAGAGACAGGGGAAGAGCTTTCATTTTTGGATCTTCAACAACTAACTGCAGAGCTTCTAATGCTTTATGGAAGAGCTAGGCTTCATGCCAGTGATCCACAAGAGTACATTTACACTGATAAATTAAACATGCCCTGGGATGTTCCTGAGCACTGAGGCCAGCTGGCACACAGGGCTTGAATTCAGAGTGCAGTGAATGCCTGTTGGAAATGGTCCTGGGACAATGTAATTCCTGAATTGTGCCTGGGAATTGTTTGGACGAGTGCTATTTGACACAGAACAGAAGTGTGCCAAGAAATATTTAAAAGCTTAAGAGTAAAGTTGATCATGTACAAACCTTGCTGTAGCATCAGGAAAGGGAAAGAGGGAAAGCTTTGCATCTTTCCTAAGGGGAAAGGTTTTTTTTCCCCTGTGGTAGAATGTTCTTTTAAATGAGATATTCCTTTCTGAACATGACCAAGATCAGGTCTACATTTTCTGAGTGATGAGTCTAGTGGAAAATATCTTTATTTACTGCTCCTCTTTTTGAAAGTAAAAAAGGAATGAGTGGTTTAAAGACAGAATGCAGCAGGGAGCTATTGGCACAAGCTGTATGTAATGTACTGGATTCTCCCTGAAGCTAATGGCACTGAGTACAAGGAGATAGAGAGTCTCAAGTAACTAATCCTAGAACAGAGCTATAAATGTGCAGTAAAAACTACTACATGGCACAAGTTATAGCAGGCACACTAGAAGTGCCTCACAGGCTGCAGATAACATCCTCAAAAGTGGTGGCAGGTCTTCTCATTCAACTACATTCAGCTAAAAGACAGGCATCTAGTCTATGTTCAGTGTCCATCTGCTGTCAATAGTGAGAGGAAGAGAACAGAGCTGGAGGTGCCCATGTCCTTGTAGTTACTGGCTTAGGCAGCAAGCATAGCTTTTAAAAAAACTTAGGAAAATTAATTCCACTCTAAATGATGCAAGCTCCTTAATGACACTGCCACCCAAAGGGATTTAGGTTCCTCATTTCCTAAGGGTATATAGCATTACATATACAGGAGAGCATCCAGATTAATCTTTTAAGCTTCTACATAGCTAGAACCCCGAGACAACTAAAGAGGTAACATCTGACTCTTTTGTGTTTCGATATCTCTGAAAGCTGTGACTTTATCTCACTTTCCAAAAAAAGACAGAAGATTCTGCCTTTCTCTCTGGTGATCCTGAAAATGTTTTCCCAGTGCTAAGGTATACTATTCTTTTAGATTGTGGAACAAAAATACTTCAGATAGCTTCTTACCAGACTTTCACCTTTGGTGGCAGTTTTAAAAGCCCTTGAAACAAGTTTGGCAGTTAAATCACAACTGTTTCTGAACACTGTTTTCTAAACAACAAAAAATGTTCACATTTTACCTTGTCATTAGGCTCATGATCTGCAATAGCTCCTTGAATATAATACACAAGAGAATCAATCAAGCCATCACATTCTCTCATCTTTTTCCTTCCTTCTGGGCCAGCAGAGCTCATGTTTCTGTGCAGGAAGGAATATGTTGGTGAGAAGAGACTTAGTCAGAGATATGTTCTTATGCTCCTCTGACAAACTTTTCCAGGTAAATCTTAGAGATACTGAAGTTAAGGTTGACTGCTTCCTTTCTTCAGAGCTGTAATACAATCTGAGCCCCTTCTAAGTAAAATTTTCACTTCAGCACATTCCCAGACAAAAACAAATATTCCTGGAAAAAAACGGTTGTGTTTGGATGGATAAGGGAAGACCTGAACTCATTTGAATGAATTCTTTTTAAACAAACCTAGACCAAAAAAAATGGCCCTTTTCCATTATTCCATTTTTAGTTATATTTTTTTATATTTAGGATGGTGCATATGTCAAAACAGCAGAGGAAAGATACCTGTAAAAATTTCCATGCACACAAATGTCCTTTAGCATTTACCTGCACCAAACCAGTTCTTGATCCAAGATGACCCATCAACAGGCACATGTTCTGAGTGTTTTAGCAACATCTCTACATTAACATGCAAAGATAACCCATGTAATTTAATTCACTTGGCAATTCAGGTGCTTGTGGAAATGCTTCAAGGGATGCTGTTGGGCAGGAGAGGATGTGAATGCAGTCAAACAGGTAGTTCAGAACAGCCTGGCCCCACTGCTGGGTCAGAGGCTGTGGGGATGAATGGTGAGGGATGAATGATGGGGATAAATGCCAGAGCAGTGGTGTGAGACAGGGAAGAGGAAAAAAGTACACTGTGCTCAGTTGATTCCCACCTCCCCACAGAAACTGCTGGCATCTGGGCAGATAAAAGCTGAAGCCAATAGAAGCTGTTAAGTTTGAGAGGGGAAATGCCAGATGCCTTCTGCAGATGCCTTGTGCTGTTCTACCACAGCGGCTCAGACACTGCTCTGCAGGCTTTCTGCTTCCTCCAGACCCGAAGGAAGGCACTGTTTGCCTGGCTTTCAAGTAGCATTTTCTGTGCTTTGTAGGAACCCAAGTGCAACTTGAATGAATTACAAAAGTGATTTGAGAACCCTTGAAGAACTAAACACACATACTTGCTGCTTGAAGTTTGGCTCTAAATAAGATACTGATTTCCAGGGAAGTAACAACACTTACAGTTTTGGGGTATAATTATCTTTACAACTCAACAAGGTCTGAATTATGGAATGTTGGAATTTTAAACCTAGCCCTCATTATTTTGGACTCCTGCAGCTTTGCTGGCCAAAAGACTGCACATTCCAGCTTCTTTGTTTGAAATAACATTAAATATAATCCAATCTTAGCATCCACCAAAATCAGAGAAGAACTTGTTCTTTTAGAAAGTTTCAGGTTGCTTATTTTGCATGCATACTTTACTCACTAGAAATTACAGTGTTTACTTTTTTATTAATGACAAAGCCAGTAAGGTACAGCTTTAAACTGTCCTGTGGCTTATGACTGTAAAATGAATAATATTTTATACACGGTCATTTCACTTCTAGTGTTTTTTTCCTCCTAGGAAGTACATATTCAAATTAAATACTAATGCATTGTATTTACAATTTTACTTTAAGTCATGAGAACAATGTTTCTATTTATGAGTTCATTTATTCTCTCATGGAATCACAGAATCAGTATCCAGATTCCTTGATATGGCCTCCTATAGACATCACTTCGGAATTTGATTTTACCTATATATGTCACGTTCGAGGCATGTCACCGTTTCATATATTTATGGCTATGCTGACAGAAATGTACATGTTACAGGTCTGCTAGCACATAGCAAAAATAGTTTCTGAGGCACACAGACTAAAAATACTATTAAAGATAAGTGTGGAATTTCCCTCATGAAAGATACTTCAGCTGATGCAATATTTCATTTTGTCACAGAACATTACTCTAAAAGTTCCTGAACATTTTACAACTGATTGTGCTGAAGGCCTGTGCAAGAAGAGGCTATCCCTTGGTCTTGCTGTCTTAGCATAAATATAGTGGGGCAAACAGCTTTTATAGCCCAGGAAGCAGAGCCTGAATTAGAGGCACTGTCCTGTTCCGCAAAGGAAAATAACTACTGGACTCTCTTTCATTAAGAAGCTGATGCCCAGCTGTTCATCCAGTGATAGACACCAGTGTGTGTGCACATCTGTACACACATGGCCACTCCATTCTCTGCCTTTCCCTGTTTCCTTATCATTACAATGTGGACTGGGAAGGGAAAAGTTCCTGTTTTCTCACTCACCCAAACATAGCTGTAACCACCTTACTCTAAAGAGGGTCAGAGAAAAGTATTTCAGGCAAAACCTCCGTTGATAGCTTAAGTTTGTTTGCTAATTGAAGCTTGAGAAATTCCAGAAAATAAAAAAAATATTAGCTTGAGGAAAAAAATGTTCCTGAGAAGCGCCACAGAAAAACTTTTTTTTTTTTTTTGAAACAATGGCAACATTTTGCTTAGAAAATTTCAAAAATGACTTCATCTTGGCTTCCCAAGGTTTGAGGTTCCTAGTAACTGTAACACTCCCTCTCAGCTTAGGAGCTGGACTTTATTGTATTTGAGCTCCTGGAGGTCCTGAAATACTCAGTTCTTGGATAATTGCCATGATTGGGCTGGCCCAGTATTGTGACTCATGACAACTGCTGTGGTGAGACTTCAGGCCTGCCTAGAAATCAAGTGTCCTCTGTTTCTTTTAACTTGCATTTCATCAGAAGTACTCTGACATAAATAGATCCATGAAAAAAGGATCAGCTGGGGTAAAAATCAAGAGTCTTCTCATAGAAAAGCTCTTCTGCTACCCAATTTCTGATATTTCAACCCTATGTCGTTATTGAAGAGCCAGGAGAGTGCAGCACTAGGAAAATGTAGCCTTAGGGATATTGCCGTTTGCAAGGATGCTCTCCTTTAAATGGCTCAGAACTTAGGCATCACTTAGGTATTAAAAGTCCTTGACTTATGGCATGCTTAAATGTGGCAATCCTGGTGACATGCTCAAACTATACCACATGCTAACAGAGATGGATTGTGTCTATCTACCTGCCTCATTTATCTCATCCTGCATTTTCTGCTTCTGTTCTCGCGCAAAAATTAACAGTGCAACTACATCTGTAATCAAAACAGCTGTTTCCCCATGCTCCTCTGGTATTCAGGGAGGATCAGCTAATTCCCTGTTGGGAAATATTATTTTGATTCAGACATAAGAGGTACATACAAAGAAATGTGACATAAGTAAAACCAAGCATGACCTTGAAAGAAATAGAATGATGAAAATACATGTTAAATTACCTTGTAAATGGCATGAATTGAAAGAGATACTCCCTTTAAGTCAACACTGAGTCATACATGGACTGTTGGCAAAGGGTTTTGAACTGCTGGGAATGATCCACATAACTGATAAGAAGAGGGATTTTGCTCCTGAGACTAATTCAATTACCAGACAACAATTTCCTGAAGTAGTTTGGGAAATTCTATTCCCTCCATGCCTTACACAGCTCACAAATTTATCAGGGAGGGAAAGGTATTTGGGATCGCCTCAGTAACTAGAGCTGCCAAGCTGCAAGCTGCTTGTTGGAAATAACAAAATTCCTTTCAGGAATTGGAGGAGCAGATAAACTTAAGAGGAGGCAAGTGAAGATAAGAATGGACGGAAATAAACTTAAAGGCATGGCAATGCTACGCAGGAGGCCTTGGTTCAAAGACTTGTTATCATCAGTCATTTGTTTTATGTTCATTCTTAGAAGCTTCCTATACCAGTTTGAGCTGCCATTGTGCTTTTTAACACACAGTGAAAACTTTTGCTTCGCTTCTGTCTGGAGCAAATGGAAGATCTTTATGCAGCCTCCTGATCCAAGATGCAATGATATTGCTTCCTCCAAATACAGCTTTCAACTCTTCTTGTGGGTCACTGTATAATTCACAAAAAGCTTAAACAAAAGCTAGGACAGAAAAGTGTGGAAAACAGTAATGAAAAAGGAAGCATTACTTTTATTTTAATGGTTGGGAAACCAGTAACAAAGAAGAGAGCTGACTTTTCTGGAGATAGTTGCCTGGAAGGTTTTGAAAAACTAGAAAACTTCAGGGCAGTAGATGCTCCAGTTACAGAGCAATTAAAAGGAGGGCTAAACAATTAAGTACAGCAGTTGCAATCCTGAGCTCCAACATTTAAATAAAATATTTTGCAGGAGGAAATGTGATGGTTAAACATAAATTTTGCGGAATTGCATTGCAGAACTTTTGTGAACAGGTATTTCAAGATAAATATGGATCAAGGTCATTTATCAGCTTTCAAGATGTAATACAAACAACTTTCTACTAAGCCTTTCTTTAAATCAGAAGAAGAGTCATGCCAGAGATCCACTTATGCATATAAGTAATATTCGAAACCATACATTCTGCATCTTACCTTTTCAAACTCTGAGAAGAATTATGGGGAAGTATCTTGAAGATTTTTACCCATTTGTATCAGAACTAGAGACAGAACTTTTGTGTGTAGGACTTTCAGGCCAAGAGAAAGTGATTTAACCTTTAAAATCCAAAAAGACTTATCTGCAAATGTCTGTAATACTCCTGTAGATAGCTTCATATACCAATTTTACTTGTTCAGCTTATTATCAGGCTATCAGTGAGGTCTGTTCTTTTGGCTTACTGTGCCTGTTCAGGGCAGTGTTTTTTATCACATTTCATGTCTGAACAATACAATTACTTATTCTAACTGCTAATGCAGAATTCAGTTTCTTATTATTATGTTAAGTTTTGTGACCTGTGATTTCTGCAAAGCTTTGCTTCTGACATAGTTTTAAGACAAAATACAGACCTAGAGATTGGGATTAACAAATCCTTCTAGTGTCAGACTTCCTTGTTAGTGACTGCATACACTGACACAGGCAAGAGGGATTCAGGACTCCACAGTAATTCCGGCAATAACTGGTTAGCAGAACAGGGATTGGTCTGGTCGTTCACTCATTCCAGAGTTTGAAAGTATCTGTAATATTATCTGTTAGGTGTGGATTTACTTCTCCTCCTGAACTTTTGTCAGGGAGGATGAAGAGAGCTTTGATTTATTAGTCGGCAACTGTGTGGCACAGCACATATGCCCCCACACCAGCTGCCAGTGTTAGATGTGGACTGTGGGTGTCCCTTTCAGTCAATAGGTGTATGAAAATTCTTGAAAATAAGTTCTGGCATTCTTCTATAGCTAAGTACTGTACTATGCATAATGTCTTGCACTTCAAAGTACCATTTTTGCCCTGTAATAGAAGCTGCAGGCTATAGACTTTTATCAACATGCACAACAAACATGTTAACATTACAAAAGGGAAGACTAATTAGAGATTTATATTCTAGCAATTAAATATACTCTTTCAACATCTTCTTTAGTAACATTATTCTTTTACTACACTGTTTTATTACTTTGTGGTATGGTCTTCTTTTAGTTTTCAATATTCATTTATGCAGAGATTAAGTTTTAATTAATATAAGGAAGGAATACTTCTAGTGACCTCATTTGGGAGGTGCCTCAATTTCCAATAAAGAGATGCAAACTGATTAATCTTAAAAATCTTGGCTATTTGACCTGTACAAATATGATAAGCCTCATCAAAAACTATTCTGTGCTAGAATCTGGCAGATCATCCTTACCTGGGAATTTTTGAGCCCTTCTTGTTCCAATTATAATTTTGAGTGTTGAAGTTCTTAAAAATGAGGACTAGAATATGGACACCATATTTTTAAAATGGGTAATGGATCCTTGAGCACCTACATAAGGGCAGTTTGGGAGACTTTTTATTAAAGCTGCAGAGCTCACTGCAGCTCTGGAGCAGCCCCAAGCACTGATTTTCTGTAGTTAGGTAAATGCAGAATAATCTACTTTAATTTAAAAGAACTCAGATACTCTTATTTCTTATTTATCACATAAAAAGTTGCATCAAGCTGCTGAAACAAGCTCAGAGAAAAGTAATACCAAGCTAAACCTGAGAATGATCCTTTGTGCCCATGGGATGGCTCAGAGAGAACAGACAGTCCAAATGCAAAAAAGGAGTAGCCAGACTGGTTTCTATTAGAGATGCAGCCTGGGATAATTAAAATGAAAAAAGACAACCTCCTTCATTTCCTAAACACCATCAGTATTAGTTAGAGAAATTTTATTATGGGTGGTTAATGTTTCTTTATATTTGTTTTTCTGCCATCAGAGTAAATAAAAGTTAATTATTACTTAGAGATTAATTTAATTAGTAGTTAGTGGGCTGACAGGAGTTCCTGCAGGAAAAGTTGCCTTATTGTTGAGCATTTTGTATAGCTAACAATTCGTTTGTCTTCTGGAACCATATGAGTCAGACACAGAGCTGTTTACACAGTAAAAAGTAATGCCACACACATACATCTACTATGGTAGATGCATATAGCAGGTATGTGTGAAGCAAAACTAGGCAGCTTCTCAGCCTCTAAATTTCAAAGTTAATTCCTTGTGCTCTATTAGAAGGAGTTTAAAACAGTTAAATGGCTTTGCACTTGTACATTACTCCTCAATCAGTTCAAACTATGTCTTCTCATACCTTTTCGAATGTGTAAACAAAAGAGATGCATCTCTGATACTCATGAGTGTGCTTAATGTGCAGTGACTTTGAACTCACAAACACAAAGGGTTCTATAGACTGTTATTTTTAAAGGCTTTTTTACTGAAGACATGGAGCTGTGTTCACTGAGGCCTTTGGTACTTGCTGAACTTGAAAAGGTTGGACAGGGCTTACCTTGATTTAACAAATAGCTTTTCCTTAATTTAATTTTCTATTTCCCTAAATAATTTTCTAGTCAGTTTAGGTATAGATTATGATATGTCAAAGTAAGCACCTTCAGCAGCAGCTGAAAACTGAAGACTTTTATGGGCTTGTTGGTACCTTGTCTCCCTTCCAATCCATCTGTTTAGGTGAGAAGTGATTATGGCTCGAGACTAACTCTATGCATTTATCCAAAAGGTCCTTGGAGATGCTGCTGCATGTGGCAGAACATTAGGCTGTATTACAGTGTGTCTAGATCATGACATAATGTCTTAGTTATGTAAACATCATCTTGTGACTTTCTTGTAGCTCTGAGACAATGGCATGTGACCGTCTTTCCTTTTGTCTATTGGCTGTATTAACCAAAACAATCTTTGCACTATAAAACCAAATGATTTTGCAATAAAGAAGAGACTCCATTTTGTCCCCTGTACAGTTGTATATAGTCTTGTCTTTCTTTCCTGGATCGTCTGGTTACATCACCATGCACACAAGGCCTATGTCTCTTCTGGACAGCTGTATGCCAGAGGGTCCCAATCCTGATGCCACCAAATTGACCGATTCCCGTTTTAAGGGATTGCAACACAACAGACCACATTGAACTATTAGTTATGGTTTATACCCAGAGTAGAAAAAGAGAGTGACTTGGACACTGCTGAGTATGTTCTGCTCATTACCCAAAGAATTGCTCCTGTGCCTGGTAAAGCTGGTAGCATTGGCAGATACTGCATCAGCTGAGCAGAACATTCTCAGCAGAAATGTCAGAAAACACTGCGGTGCCACTGATACCTATTGATACCTCATTGTAGATGAGGATGACTTACTAAGTCTCTTGAAAGAAAATTTCAGATACACAGGCACTTCATTTGTCCCACCAATGGATCTACGACACCAGAACTAATTCTTCAAATATGTTAGTCTTTTAGTAGCCCCAATGGCACTTACAGGCCTATACAACATTAAAGTGCATCAAAATTGAAAACAAGAAAGAAAATAGGTAGTCAGACCTGTTTTATTATCACTATTCCTTTGGGTAGTTATAGACTGAGTGCTCACCTCAAGCATCCTGTGGCATTGTAAAAGATATCAGGGTCAGGTAAAACACTTGACTTTGGGTAATCTCGATCTGGCCAGCCTGAGTAAGGGATGAGAACAGCTTCAGTCAGCGTCTGCAGGGCTTCTCTAATCAAAAGATGCTTCAGCTGGTCATTGGAGGACAAATTCCACAACAAACCTGTAATAGCCAAAATAAAATCAGAGTGGTAAAAAGACTGTCCTGCAGTTTGAAAGACTTAATTTCGAACTCCTCGAAGTTAATGAGTGAAGGAGCCTGCCTGACACTCGATATCCTGAAAAGGGGCAAAAGTGGTTGAAAAGTGTTCACCAGTCCTGATCTGAGGATATGGAAAGGGGGCAAAAAAGGGGGCACTACTATCAATAGGATAAAATAAATCTCTAAAAAAAAAATAAATTAAAAAACATCTGTGTAAAATCTTTACATAGTCAGTTTAATGCCCAACTAAGAGGTGCAGTTTTCCGTGGTTTTGCAATGCTTATCTGCACCAATCATCTTCTCCATTACCTAAATAGCACAAACTAAACAGAGCTAATACCACCAAGGTCAGTGATCATCCTCCACACTTCCAGGGATGAATTTTTCCATTCTGTATGTCTGGCAGGACTACTGGCATTTCCATGTACCAAGTAATGACCAATAAGCAGGGAAATAAACTTGCATACAAAAGGGATTGATGGGAAGTACAGAGAGTGAGTTTATGGGGTGCTGGAAATCTGCTGGAAGACAAGAGATGCCCATTACTAAGTTTCTCTAACCTTTGATAGCAAAATTTCTCACAGGAGGAAGGGCTACCAGATGTTAGTCACTAAGCAAACCATTAAGTAATGCTACAAACCTTGCTATTCATAAGATCCAAGACAAATCTTAAATATAATCTTGTATAACTTACTAGGTTTGCTTATATTCTCTTCCAACAGATGACAATTCTTTTTAAAGTGCTCTTCCCCTGGAAAAGGACATGTATTTTTGCTTTTCACTACAAAGACATTCATTGTTTCCCCACCTCCTCCTTCACATACTGGCAGAGTATTAGTGAATGTTCCTTTCATCAATTCACAACAAAAAATGCTTCTTTTGTATCTCCTTACACTTTGAATTTAATTTCAGGTATTGTGAGAAATAACAAAATCAAAACAAAAGTCAGCCAAATGCAGCCCATTCCTTCTTTAGAGATCAGCTCTTCAACCTCTGAGTTAGGGGATAAAAGGAAGGATGTACTTTCTGAAGGAAAATAAGGCATATGGGAAATCAGACAAGCACTCTAGAGGGCATTGGTAAGGGAAGAAGGTTAAGACAGAAAGGCACAAATGCAAGGGCAAAAGGACAGAATATAATTTAAAAAAGAGAAATGCATTTTTAATTACAGACGAATACCTAGAACAGAATTGTCAGAACAGAATTTGGGATGTTGCTTTCACTGTAAACTTTCCAACAATACTCCTACCTTTACTGTCTCACTGGGCTGAAAAAGACTTTCTCAGTGGCATTCTGGGCATAAGTGTATTTGTTTACATTAGACAATATCTTTAGGAGTGGACTCTTTCCTTGTACCTATTCTAGAATGTATTCATAGGAGTGTAGTTTTTCCTTAGATGGTTATTTGGGTGAGGTCTTCTTTTAAACTTACATTTCTTTTAATGACAGTTCTGCATGTGCTGTAATCTTCCCTGCAGGAAAAATTTTCTTTCATTTCTTATATTTATGCTGCACCATAACAAGATGAAGAGGCTAGCTACTCCCTGGAGGCTCATCTGGCTTACCTTCAAAAGCTAATTTTTTTGTCTTTTTTTTTTTTAGTGCCTCAGCCACTTTATTCCTTTTCCTCAGTCTGCTCTCCAAATACTATAAAATTTCATTCCTGCCTCAGCATCCTCTCCTACTACTTAGGGGTAACCTCATTCTTTTTGTAAAAGATTTCTAAGGAGTTTGTCTGTATGTCAAAGAAAGTACAGAGCCCATGGGTCCATTATTTTACTTGTATCAATGATTTTGTGAAGCTAGCAGATTCACCCAATGTGATATTCAGAACTTGCAGACAAACTGGCGATAGGAGAAATAGAACATTGGCCAGATCATCCCAGTATGCCCAAATAAAGAATAATATAATCTTAGAGAAGTCCTAGAGAATGAGATAAGGGATGTAACTCAAATAAACAGGATGCAAACTGAGCTCTGTGTGCCCAGATTAAAAAAAATCAAACATGACAGTTTTTATGGCGAAACACAATGATGCTCAAAATTGAGGTCAAGAAGAAGAAGACATGGAAGGGCAAAATAAGGACTTTCAATGGAGGTGTGACTATGGAAAGCTAAGTAGTGTATATATATTACATAATCCAGAATATCTGATGAATATATGAACAACATATGCAATAAAAAGCCCTGTCTGTTTGTCATTTAGCATGTTTATTAGAGGAGTTATCCTCCAAAAATCTGGAGTACTTAATAAAGAGAGCCTGCTTTTTCATACCTACAAATTGATGCTAAGGGGTTTGTTCCTGCTGCTTTTTGGTATCACTGGACAGTTATTATCTGCACAGGGACACTAGGTAAACTAGTCCACAGCAGCTTTCAGACTGCTGTCATAAGCACAAAGGCACTTTGGTGGGGGGAGTGGTTTGGTG
The DNA here is from genome assembly GCA_013399895.1 of Serilophus lunatus. Taxonomy (NCBI): domain Eukaryota; kingdom Metazoa; phylum Chordata; class Aves; order Passeriformes; family Eurylaimidae; genus Serilophus; species Serilophus lunatus. Next base: position 195,379 of record VXBA01004043.1, on the reverse strand, counting down.
CTTTTTGGGTGTTCTCCTGGGATGCACAAATTCTGAGGCAGTACAAAGCATTTGCTGCAATCAGCATGTATCTCCATACAATTTGATTGCTTTCAGTCTTTTCATAGCACAATAGAAAGCACAGTGCATGACTGTGCTCAGCCTGTATTCCTCAGCCTAGGTCTTGAAGAAAATCTGGGCCATCAAAGTATTCTTTGAGAACATACAATGTATTATGACTTAATACAATACTTAGGCAAGTGCTTCTCCATATTAACACTGCTAGTACTAATAGGCCAGTGATCTTAAAGATAAGCTTTTTAGGCTGAGATTTACTTATCTGATGTGCACAAGTATTATATTTCTGACAGGTAACAAAGTACAGTATGAGAAAACTTCCTTGTCTCAGAGTTTTAGCTTCCTTCTCTCGAACAACTTTATTTTTTGTTTTTGTCAGGTGGAGTGCTTTGCTACCATGCTTCCTACACAGCAGTAGAAAGAAAAAAGCTTCCCTCTGCTGAGCTTAGACATCTTTTTTAATAAGTATTGCATATTTCAATCCTTGTCAGGGAATCTTTCTCCACAGTTCAGCGCAATATTATCAAGTACCATGACAATTTTAATAATCTCTTATGGGGAAAGACATTCAGCTAAATATAATATCATACATTTGGAAATCCCTAATTTACAATTAAAGTAGATAAGTAATATATATGATGTAAAAAGACAAATGGACTTCTCATGCTGGCTGGGTGGAAGGCCAAATCTTCTGCATTAACATTCTCCTGGGAAGTGTTACAACACTGCAGACAGATTGCATACATAGCTATGGTATTCCACTAGTCCTGTAGGAAGCCAAAGGCAATGCAAGAGGAGAAATAAAACTTGGAGGTGAGCCGTCAGACAGGGAAACTGTTGTTCAGCAGAATTTAACCATTTTGGTAGAAAGGCAGGCAAAGGTTTGGATTAGGTGTGGAAATGCCTTGTACTGCAGCCCTTCTCAGGCTATGCAGTCAATCTCACAGGACAGTAATCCCAGTGATTCCTAGATGTCACTGTACATGCACTGACCTAAGTTAGCATATGCATAACAGTGACTGTTTGCAGCCCACTATTCACCTGGCCAAGAAAGAGAGAGGCTGGAAGTAAAGTTAATATTCTCATAGAAATTCCTCCATCTGGACTGCCCTTTTCCCTGTAGGTTCCTTGCAGCTTACTAGAGAGCTGAAAGAATTGTTCAAATGATGGCAAAAGCATGCCCAGTGCCATTTTCACTAAGGGACGCAGTGTATTTCATCCTGACTGCACATTTGGTCCTGAACAAAGCAAGAAATACTTCCCTCTTGGTGTATTTTTAAAGCATCTTTGCAACACATAGTCATGAAAGCATATAATAATATTTTGCTTTACATAAGCTACATCACCCTGCTTGATAATTACTTATATCTTGTTGGTGTCTTCTTTGTTTTGTAAGTGAATATTCATGTTCAATGACAGAAGTAATTGCAGAATGAAGATGCCCCTTCATCCACTTCCACATTGGTGAAGGGGAAGACAGTAACATTCACAATATTGATGTGAGCCATCCTACACAGTCAACAATTTTTTCTGAAACTATGAAACTGCTAGCAAGGAAAGAGCATTGACTTTCTGGCCACTCTACCAGCATTTTCACTGCTGGTTTGTAATAGCACAGCAGTTATACATACATTATACAGTAAGTTACTAAGTGAACCAAATCTGCAATTGATGAGTGTGAAAAACTTTAAAACATTTTAATGTTGCAGAGCTGCAGAATTGAGCCAAAAGAGCCAACAATACAAAGCTTTGTTCTCCAGCTTATGGAGTAGAGTATTTCAATCTCTTAAACGAATGCAGAATTACAGAAGGTCTCAACATGTCTTTGCTTCAAGGCAAGGCTGTTTGACACCTTCTGTATCTTTTAAAACACCATTCTCTTAGTAGCTTTTGTTCCTGGTATCTTTAAAAATCACTTGAAATAAATCCTCATTCATTTATTCATAATGTCTTCCATTTATAAAATATAAGCCTGCTCTTCCTTTGAATGCTAACAAGAATGAATGTGGGTCACAAGCAGTTGAACTCCAAGAGACACAATATGGTTGCACAGGACTACAGGGATGAAGTGGTGGGCACTTTTTAACTGGCTGTTGCAAGCAACAGGAGAGTGACCACAGGTTTCTTTGTGAGCAATGCTGGACTCTTCCTCTCACCATACCTTCTGCTACTTTGAAGTATAACAAGTATAACAAGAGGTGTGGGGAATATAGCAAGGACTTTCTCTTCACTGCATCTGACAGGGTGACTGTGACAAGCAACTCCCAGCAGGAGCTGTTAGCATCGAGTCAAAAAACTAAGGCTGAGCTGTTGCTTAAGAAGCAGGGATTAATTACAGCCTCAGGAACCTCTAGGGAGCCTTGCTTTCTTTTCTGGAACATCTAGGACTTTAAGCTTCCTGCAAACAGACTCATACAATTTCCAAAGAAATTTTAAGAGGGGAAACTGTAGTTCCTAATCTCTTCTTATTGACTAGTCCTGAAATACTGGTCTTGAGTAAAGCCCTTGAAATTTTACCCTAGGAGAATTGCTTAGAATAGGTGACAATGTTCTTGTATTTAGTCATTAAACATGGGCCTAAGTAAACAATCAGGTACCTCTCCTGGAAAGCCTGAACATTTCTTAAAGCACTTCATGCTTGACTGCAGAGAAAACACTACCTGTGATTTGCTTCTTAGTCTCTACATCCCTGGTGTGCCGGAGTAGACGGAGCAAGAGTGGGATCCCTTTCTGCTCTGACACTTCCAGTTTGTTGTCATTGTCCTCAAATACCAAGTTTCTCAGAGCACCACATGCTGCCCTCTGAATGTCCTCACTCTGAACCTCAAGAAGCTGTAAAAGTTTGGGTATACCACCAAGCGAGAAAGCCTGTGAGGAAAACAAAACACAGCAGAGAACAGTTAGATACTGTAAATAACAAACTCCACTCTCCCCGTGGCCCAGCAAATGTTTCAATAGCCATAAGGACTTCTTTCATTTGCTCCTATTTGAAAGCCTTGAAGCGCAAATCATGAATCATTTGTACATGACTGTTAACGGCTTGGCTGTCATATGACTAATAGTTAAAATTAACTAAGAGAGGCATCATAATTTGAGTATTCATGTAAGAGAATAAAACTAAATCTCTTCCAGCTTTGCTGCGCATTTGTACTCTCTGACAACACAATTAATCATTTTGTATTTTAAATTCCATGTTGGTGAAATGGGTGTTTGAGATTTACTTCTGAACATTTATATGCTGTTTTGAGATTTATATATGTAAAATATTACTGGGGTTCCAAACTTATTTTTTTATTTGTTTTGTTTTTTTTTCAGCAGCCAACCTGATGGGAAGACAAGTGTTTTTCTCTATAAACTTCTGTTTGTGCATCAAATAAGTGACATTGTATCCAATAAGAATACATCATACTATATTTCTTATCTATGGCATGCTGAGAAAAAATAGTAAAGTAGCAAACTTTAAAATGTAGACCATTAAACATTGTAAGCTAGCTATCTACTGAACCACCCACATTTAACAAAGACTACTTTTCAGTGTCTAATTCTTTAGAAAAAGAGGTTTTGGTCCCAAATGAAGGCCTTTAGAAGGTATTATTTTACAGCAGCTGTATGGAAAATATAGTTTTCAGGTTCTACATGTTGTGGCAAATGAGGAATCCCATATGAGCTGTGATGTGACACAAGCATGCCTCGGCTCATTTAGGAATGAGTTTACTATGGAAAGAACCTTACATTCATTACAATTGAGAATGGCTTTCTGCAGCATCTCAAAATGCCATGTGGTTTTGTGGACAAACTCATTCTTGTGTAGAATCAACAGCACGTGAAAGACTTGCAAATCTGATACAACTCTTTTGAGCAGCCCAGAGTTTAATGATAAAGAGAATTCAATACAACCGGCAGGTGTTGGCAATGTGAAGAAATGGAATGTAGCAAAGCCTTTTGCCCTTGATGTAGCAAACTACAAAACAGCCTGCCAGCCTTTCCTCTAATTCAGCTGAACAAAAGACACAGTACTTGGTACTGCACTGCTGACCTGATTCCCTCTGCAATCATTCAGCAGTTATTTCAGTGCTAGCAGAATGAAATACAGAAATATGTATCTTGAGGGAAGTGGAGCATAGAGCAGGCTGAAGGCACTTATTTTATTACAGTAGATCAGCCCTTTTGACACTGATACTATAGTTAGTTGGAGTTTTTTTTAAACATTTAAGCAGACTTTCTGATGGAAATTTTAAGGCATTAATATCTCCTGTTAAAGAAGTTGTGCTAGTTTGACTTAATTTGCAAAGGAGAATTTATAAATTGGTTCTTCTAAATTTTCATTGGTAGAAAGAATTCACCAAAATACTGATAGACCACAAGTTCACCAGAAAAACCACTAGACCCACAAACTATCAAGTATCAGGGAACAAAGCATTATAAGACAAAGGCTGAAAGGCTAAAATGGGGACACAAAACTATGCCAGTGTGAACAAGTCTGACAGGCACTAAACAGAAAAGCTCAGCTGGGATACGTGGGAAATAAAGGAAAATAGAAGAAGGCTTCAGCCTGACTGCTCCAATTAGAACACTTTTACTCATCTACTTGTTTTTCTGGGAAGCTGCCTGAGAGAGGTCTTTATAATAAACCACCTTCAAACATTCAATTTTGAAGCTCTGTCCTCAGTCAGAAGTTAAGGCTGCTACGTGTATGGATGTTTTCTTCCAAAATAGACTTTGAAATATTGCAAAGCAAGTTAAACAGACAAAGTGATGTTTGGCTGTCACCGAACTGGACTGCATGTACATGTACATGAATATGGAATTAAAGCTGAGATTATGTATGAATGACACTGAGCATATTCCAAACCAAATCAGGTGTAATGGTTTTTAGTTGTTGAAATAAATGATCATTACACATTAATGTGTGGAACTATTCAAGCAAGAGAGACATATTTGTGTTCAGTAATGAAATCTAAAGAAAATGAAGAAGAGAATATTTTTAAATTAATTTAATTTTTAAAACTTGTAAAGGACTTAACAAGTGTCTTGCAAGAGATTTATGAAATTTGGTGAATCTAAAAAACGTATTAATGCATGTGTGAAGTCCCAGTGAATTCTTAGTATTTTGGCTAATACACATATTTGTGCAGTCCTAGCAAACCCTGGAGATTGGATAAGTTTGTACTCTATTCCAGGGATTTCTTTTCTGGGATATTTCTGTACTGATGGTGTAAGCGTGCCAGTCAAAAATGAGGAGCAATTACACTGACAAAAAGTTTAGACTCTATGATTTAGAAAGGCTGAAAGAACTAGGCTTGTTTGGCCTGAAAAAGAGCAAACTAAGTGGGTATACATTTTGCAGCATTAACATTTATGAAAAACTACCCAGTTAGGACAGAAACTAATCAAATCAGTTTGCAAAAGAGAGATTTAGTTTATGCTTTCAAGGTTCTACCAGGAATAACTGGTAAGGGTAGTAAAGCTCTTTGACTGTTTATGCAGCAGCTTATGGAATCCTAATCTATGGGATGATTCAGAACTCGGTCATAAACATCTGTAATGGTAGATGGTCTGGGTAACTTCTTACCCTATAATTCTATACCTCCTATCACAAAACGCTAAAACCCAAATTTTTGCTAGCAAAGGTCAGTCCCATCCCATGGATTTAAAGGAATCCGGAGCAAAAAGAATCACTGTGTTTTAGGGAAAATATCTAACACCAGTATTCTATAAGGTCTCATGAAATGCCTTGTTTCATGTCACGTTTCCACAGTGCCATACAGTATAGAAAGTTATTTTCTCTACCTGATTGTAACTGGCATTAGAACAATTACTTACTTTTCTTCTGGCATCTGCTTTCTGGAAGCACTCATGCTGTATGAAAGTCACTGCAGCAAGAATCCTAGGTGTGGACTGTGTATTTTCACTCTTCAGTATGTTCACTGCACGCTCCAGTGTCATTTCCACTTCTAGGCTCCTTAAAAGCATAGACAGAAGAAACAGAGTGAAGCAAGACTGCAGAAAAATTATCTTTGTTGTAGTACCAGGATTTTTGGTTTTTAGATATTTTTTTTTCCTTTACAGTAGCAGAAAATATTATGAAAGCTTTAAGGGATACTGATATTCTGGGGAAGAGAAAATCATAAATGGAAGTGTGGCAACAATAAGAGGATCTGGAGAAAGCAAGTAATGCTTTAAATTATAAGAACAAAATGGAAACATCTATGTTTCCATCAGTTTCCTCCCTTTCATCATGGCTGAAAGACAGGACATGGAAAGAAAGATGAAGGAAGTGGATGAAGATCCAAAGCAGGCTATAACTAAAGTAGAGTGACTATTACTGATCATGAAAACACCTTAATGTTTTTCTCAGTAATGTGATGATTGCTTTAATCTTTCATCAGTTTCTGAGTTCCCAGACTATATATTTATGCAGGACTCAGTACCTGCATTTTTCAAACTATAGAAGTTTTTTAGTTTGAAATAGATGGGCAAACCCTTTTTTTTATGTGTGAACAGTAAAAATAACACTCATTAAACTGAGTATGTACATTGACTGTGGTACTATTAAAAATAAGTGTGGCTATTTTCCTCCCAACTTCCAGCATGTTTGCTTAAATGATGATTGTGTTAGACAACCACATAAAAAAAAGGAAAGAAAGGTCACCAGACACATTTTTTCCCCAGCAAATGGAACATAAAACAATTCATAGCACAATCAGGTGCAGTAGCTCTGGGACAGGTGGTTATGCTTCCCAGGCTTCTTATTTACTTTTGGTTTAAATATATTCCACCTAGACAAGAAAAAAAAAAAGTGGACAAGAACATGAGCATTCTGTTTTTTTAAACCCGATGTTTTTGTAGCATCAGATCCCCCACTGGCTAGACAGGGATGAGAGGGCAGGCTGTGAACCACAATGAAACAAGTAGTAATTAGCAATAACTGCCTACTTCAGAGATACCAGAATCAGAATGATTTACTTGATAATCATCTCAGTAAAGGAACCTAAAGTTAGAAATTTTAACACAATTACCTTTTATGTTAAAATAGATACCTGGGAAATAATTTGGCTTAAATTGACATTTTAATTTTTTTTTTCCAATTAACTAAGCAGAAACATTAAATAATAAACAATGTTCAAAAAAGTAAAATATGAAAGATTTTGATACTGAGAAATGTTTCTAAACTGTTTGTGGACTGAACCAAGTGTCACCTAGTTCTTCAGCTCTGAGACTGGCTCCATAGTGGACCTGCAGGAGTGAAAAGAACCTGTAATCCCAGATTTGCCTAGAAGGGCCTGCAGGGGAGCAAGGTAGAAAACCAGGCAGAAATCAAGTAGATTTCTCACAGGGAATTTTGTTATAATTGCACTGAAATCCAACTCTTTCCCCCAAAATATTTACGATATATTCATGAGGTCTGAGACAAAACCAGATTTTATTGGAATTTTTCCTGCCAGCTATGCTGTAAATCAACATCTGCAGCTTGGTTTTGCCAAGGCAAAAGAGAATTAGTATGGCTGTAAGGACAGCAAAGAAATGCAGAATTCTGATCACCTTTTGCAAATGAAATTATACTCCATACCCTGAGGCTTCCATCTGCCTTTATATTTCTCTTTGGTATCAATCATGTTACTTCTTGTCTTCTCCTCTGAGTTAATGTTTTGAGCTGTATCTATAGCTGCTGAGGATGGTTGTGTAAGAGAAAGATGAAATGAAAGGGATAGTCAAAGTGAAACTAGATAGAACTTTGGTTAGTATCTCTAGTGCCCTGGGCTCTGGTCTGGCAATGCTTACAGCTTCCAGATTTTCAGAGACTACTTCTGGCCAGATTTAAAGCAAAGTAGGCACTAAGTTACTTTAAGTTGTAAGTCAGATGAACTGATCAGAAACTACTTAATGATCTCAAATAATGAGTGAAAGCCAGATCATATTTCTTCTTCTTACTCTCTGTAGTGGAAAAGAAAAGCAGGCTTTTCAACCTTGGGTTTTAGTCTACATGACTATTGCAGTTAGCCACTGCAGTAATTTTGGAGTCCTTAGACCATCCAGTCACCTTCTGAAAGTGGCAGACATCTCTGATCTAACAGCTGAGAAGGACTATAACCATGTCGCGTCCAAGGTCAAGATTGCTGCATGAGCTGATCCCTCATGGGATGCCAGAGAATCTACGTGGGAACTTGGCCTCAGGTTGCCAGGGGTGTCCCACAGTAGTAAAGGCCCACCAGCAGTCACTGCCAGGCTGGGATGAACACATAGGTAGCCAGAGAGTGCATTTCTAAGTGCTGGGTGTGCAGATCTGCATTGAGACTGACAGCAGCTGTTCACAAGAGTTATCCATTCATGGCTGATACTCCTTCATGCAGCAGGCAAAATATTTCTCTCCTGTTATCACTACCATATTACGATTGTTCCTCATTAGATAAAAGTAACATTCACTAATGTTTTATCTAGCAACAGTAAAGGATGCAATACAACCTCTGACCCTCGATGGTATTCATAAAGTTGCAGCACCCTAACTCTCGTCAAATTAGAAATTGATGCAATGATTCTATTCCAGCCTCAAAATATTTACAGGTGAACTTAACAGGTATGTACCTCACTGGCATGTGTAATGACATCAGTCAGTCAGGCAATTGTTCTTAAACAGAACAATAGTTTGACAAGTTCTGACTTCACCTTAATTGCCAGAATCTAACATTTTTGAGATATATACGTCTATAATAATTTTGTGACAGATCTCAGCAGTTTTAGAGGTCAGATTCTGTGTAAGCAGCTATTTCTTAGACAGCTTCAGCTTGAATCTCTTTCCTAAGTTCTTCATCATGAGGGTGTTTTCAATTGATTCACTTTAGCAGAAGATAGAGGGATAATGACTCTATATTCTGATTTTTTTACCTTGTTTCCATAGCATGAGCTATTTGGTTTTTTACAGAAAGTTACATACATTTCAAATGCCGTACACAGTTGAACCACTACTGTTTAGCCTTACACAACTATTTTACATTTTCTTAACTCATCTTGAATTGTGGTTTCCATAAAAAAGTATAAATTTCAGTAAAAATCAAATTACTTCAAACCCAAACTTAATGTCTCNCCCCCCCCCCCCCCGCCTCACATTACTAAGGGAGCAGCAGGTAAGGGAGCAATATGTCCGATAATGCAGGCTTAAAATAAAAGAGAATGGGAAATTACAAGAAATTTGGAAGCGTCTACAAACATCTTGAACTGAGAAAACTTGTCAGAAGAAACTATTGTATTAATGGTGGGATGATGCATGTAAGTGAAATACCTCTGACTTGACAGTAGTGTATACTCCACAGCAAAACATTGTCTCATGGTTTATTAGTTAATTCTACATTAAACTCTGTGGCAGCTAGATGTGGATAAACCAGAATGCACTCCAAACAAAATAGGACTGCTGCCTAAAGTCCTTCCAGTAGTGAGACTCATAAGAGGACCTATTAAATGTGTACTTTAGGTGGAGAAAACAGTAATAATTTATATGGATATCGTACACGTTATTACCTAAACGTGTAACAAACACTGACTTCAGTCAGCAAAAATTAACATTAACATTTAACATTTAAGAATGGCACAAAAATGGTGATAGTGGTGCAAATGTCTTGCAGAATTTTAACTCATATGCTGTTTTCCATCAGCATCTTTAGTAATATAAACTATTATATTTTACAGAGACTTTTAAAAATTTGGATAAAGAGCCTCTCACACCTCCAAAAACCTAGCTATGTAACTAAAGTAAATTCTAGGATATTGGTAAATCTAAGCAAGATACGTAGAAGTAAATGAAATAGAAATACTGAGATAAACAAAATCTGTAAACAGATGCAAAGGGAACTTTAGAGGCTTTCACAGCACTTTCAATTGTTTTCCTCTGTAATTTCCAGCAAAATCTGAACCTAAAACCTGGCACTTAAGGAATTATGCTGTTGAAGAGATTTCCAGCAGGGCACAAATCATTTGTTCAACATCGTCCCAATCAAGCCACTTGCAAAATAACCGAAGATAGATTTTTACATCTGCAGGTATGAAAAATACTGTGGTTGATGTTTGTACAGGCAGACAGACTCCAGTGTCTGCACCTGCAAAAGAAAAACCAAAATTGCTCCTACGAATAATTAAAGATAAAAACTGCTGGTTGTGGCTCAGAAATGCATTCAAGAATGTGCCAGAAGTTAAGTAAATTATTGTCAATGGGATACATGCCTGTTTGCAAATTGTCTTACTGAGAAACTAAGTCCTCCCAGATACCTATTTTCAACATTACTACTCTCAAATCTTTAGCCGTTTTGAGTGCTCAGCTGTTTTTTTCTGGGCTTACTTGCTATAAAGACCTAAGTCACATAATTAATATCAGATGTCTTAACTCCTGCATCACCCAGAGGTGAAAATTTTGATCCAGACCAGAAGTGGGCACAATACCATATATGCTTGTAAACCTTAATAACACCCAACATGCAGTTGACAACAGAAAACACCTGATCAGTGATATTGGATGATGCCTCATCTCACATAGTAACAAATTTAGAAAAAAACAAATGTAGCCTTCAGAAAAATGAGCTTAAGAGCTACACAGTTATGGGAAAGGAGCCATTTCTTAATAACACTGTTGTAAATTACACTATGATTAAGTTAAATAAGAAATTTTAGGATCCTATTTGGATTATGAAAAAACAGATGGAAGCCAGAATAAACAGTGCAAGTAACCATCGCCCATATACCAAATGGCTTGTTCTGTCTATTGAACCTTAACAGCCCTGGAAACATTCAGAATTATTCCAAAGCGAAAAAAATATTCACTCCTGAGGGGAATTTCTGAACCGATAAACTTTCTCTTTTGAAAATGGAGCTGATTTTAGACATTCTGAAATCTTCTCTGGAAGGGAATTTCAGCAGGCACAGGGGGAGTAATTTTGGGGAAAAAAAATTTCCAACATTTTAAACAATTTCCCTGAAGCCTGGGGGAAGATTTGGGACTTTCTGGCATGGAGCTAACAGGGTTTTAAATCAAGATAGTGCTCTCAGAGCATGTAGGATCTCATGCTAGTGAGAAGCTCTGGGGTATTGCTCTAGGTAGGGATGGATAGTGCTACAGAGCTAAGAGAAATTTCTGCCCGTGTTTTAACTGAAGTTTATAAAAACTGAAAAGGGTCCTTGAAACCATGAAGGATTTTTAGCTGGAAATTGTCAATCTGCTAAAAGCTGCTTCATTGGTAGATTTCTGACCTATTTTCGTGACAATCAGTGCTAATCTCGTTCAGTCTTTTATGAGCACAAAATTTGCCAATACAATACTGCGTACTGTAACTTAGTTTCTAAAATACTCATTAATTACTTATAGTATTATAAAATTGACTCAGTCCTGGCAAAAGGAGGTCCCAAATGTAAGCAGGAGGTGTGGACCCTTCAGAATGTACATACATATATTTTTCTCCCTCTCCTGTGTTGCACTGGCAGTGGATTTTTAAAAGCCAATCATTTTTCTGCATCCTCTGCACTGATATTTCATCCCCTGCGTTGGCTGCTGACCCATAAGCTGTCACTTTACGTTCTCTTTTTAAACAAACATGTTCCTCTCAGCTGTGACACCTCAGAAGCAAAGCAGGTCCTGCATTGTTCTTACCCCAGCTGAGATCCATTGATGGTGACTTGTTCACTCTGCAGGAAACCATTTCTCCCTGCTGCGGCCACAGCAGCTGTCAATGGCATCCTCTTCCCATCTGTTTCTGCAGTGACACTGGTTATTGAAGCTGGATGGGAAACTTCCCTCCTGGTCTGTGTGTTTCTGAAAGTGGTTTGGTAGAAGCTGGACCTTACAGATTGCCTGTTCTGAGACCCCAAATAGGAAGCAGTTGGTGATCTCACTTGTCCCGTCGCACTGCCTGAGGTCAGGTAGTTTTCTTTCTCCAAAAGGTTGGTCATACTGCGACTCTGGCCTACTTGATGGTACAGAGGGACAGTGGGGCTGGGGTAGACACCATCCAGGACAGCATCATTAACAGCCCCCATGCGGGAGTGTCTCTTGAAAGAGCGTCCCCTGTTCACTGAATCACGAAGGGTGTAACCAACAATCTCAGACCGAGCGTATCTTGGTGGGACAGTCCCACTTGATCTCCCACTATCTCCATGCCTCATGGAGAATCCAGCTGAAATCCCTCCATCGTAGTGAAAATCATTGGACACATATGCCAATCTTTCCGGATTTCGCTGGGGTGAAACTTCTAGTCTCTTCAGAGGTTGCCTTTGAGCTCTGTCTTCCATTGTCCTGTAAGTAATCCTTGTCCCCCAGCCATTTGTGTAAGAGGATGGTGAGGCAACCTGCTCAAGGGTGCATAAAAGAACAGAAGTTACAGTAAGATCACAGCATGTAGGATTAATAGCAAAGAAGAAAAACTAAAAAAGTAAAGATAAAAATTCTACAGTCTGCTCTCAGAATCTGAAAATAAAATGTGAACTTCACCAAATTTGTGTATTAAATGGGATTCTGCAACACTTTGCTTCATGAAGGAAGGAAGAACTACAGCCAAAATATTAGGAGACAAAGTCTAAGCATCTGGTCTTCTGTCATGAACTCATAATAGTTGCATAAGTCAATTATGCCTGGTACCAAATGGCTTCATTATTAATGGAGATTTTTCAGTTTGAAACTCCTTGGGCATTAACATTAACATCTGCTACTAAAACTAAATTCAAGGTTGTTCAATAGACAGAAGAATATTAATCAGTCAGATATTAAAAATCTCTGTATATTGATATTAACCTTATAAGGTTATTTAGCACTCTTGTTCACTCCTGTTCACTTCGTGTTTGGATCTAGTAAAAAGAGATAGTCCCTTCCCTGTTTGTCTAATCTCTTAAAAATGAAGGAAATTGTGTAACATTCCAAGAAAACCAAAATGACCATTTCACCATCTTGATTTCCCCAACTCTACAGTTACAATTTGAGACGATTTTTCTTTTCCTGTCTGTAATGGGCAGAGACTGCAATGGATTGTCATCTTGCTTTATAATTTTCTCTTTTCTAGACTCAACAAATACACTCCCTTCACTCTTTGTTTGTAGGATGTATCTTCAAGATTCTCACTATTTAGGTGCCATTTCAGGCCTCTCCAATTTTTCTACCTTTTCCTTGTACTCTATATTGGATATAATACTCTATTCAAAACCTTTGAGAACTAAATCAACTTGGGACAATATCTCGCCTTGAAATAGAGGAGACATGAACCAATTTTTTAAAAAAACAGCAAGCATAGGGCATATAGCAACAAATCAAAGCCCCATATATTGCATTTCCATGTCGTATTAAAATTCTGTAATATTAAAGGCATTTTTTAAGGTAAACTTAAAAGTTTCTACAAGCTAGAAGGAACAGTGCTTAGCAGATTGTTGCCAGACTGAAATCCCTTAATTTCACCATTGAGGAGATCCTGAGGGTGATAATTGACTCACAAAAGGAGTAAAGGATCTGTACAGAAGCTAGTAGGCTGAGGCATGGATCACTGGATATATCTGTTTATTCTACAAGAAGCTATGTGTATTGGGTCTGTCTGAGATGGAGCCCATTTCCCATACAGCAGCTCTCACAGTGCTGTGCTGTGCATTGGTGGCTGGCGTGGTGCTGATAATACGCCAGTGTTTTGGCTACTGCTGAGCACAGCACTGGGACTGTAGCGTCCCTTCCCCAACTGACGGCAGGATTTTGGGAGGGGACACAAGTGGGCCAGCTGACCCAAACTGACCAAAGGAACATTCCATACCATATGACGTCAGCTCAGATATAAAAGCTGGGGAGAAGCAGGAAGGGGGGGGGCCATCCACAGTCTCCCATGGTGGCTTACCAAGAGAGCCACTACACACGTTGAAGCCCTACTTGTCTGGATGTGGCCGGTCATCGCCGTGGATGGGAAGTAGAGATTAGATTAGTATTTCGCTTTTGCACGGGCTTTGCTTTGCTTTAATTTTTGCTTTAGTAAACTGCCTTATCTCAACCCACCGTTTGCCATCGTATTCTTTTCTCCCTGCCTGACTTTTGGGGGGAAAAAAGGGATTAAAGAGACTGTGGGCACCTGGCGGCCAGCCAAGGTTAATCCATTGCACTATGCAAGGATATCTTTATCTTTTGTTTGGAAAAAGGAAATTAATGCTTTTGTGAAATACTAGACCTTGTGGCTTTTTCTAGCTTTCATATAGTTTCTCTCTTACCCCTCAACACCCTGGCTCTCTCCAGAAAACTGTATTATTTTCTTGTGATTCCTGTGTCACCTCCAGTATTCCTCTTATAGGTCTCTTTTAGAAGGAATGGATTCACATCAAATATTACAGACTGGAGGATAGGTGAGAATAGCAGATAGGAGGACAGAGAAGGAAATGTGTTTAAGTAAATGGCTCTAACTCTCCTCATAGAGAGCCAGAGCTGCTCTATTGATCAGAAAGTGGGCTGTTTCTTTTAATAACAGTAAGCCTTTCTTGAGTAATCTAAAATTAAGAAAGAATTGCCCTCTCCATTTACAGTTATTTATTAAATAAATATTTTTGTTCTTAAGTTGAATTGCTTTCAGTTGACTAATGTTGATCATGCAGCAGCGTTTTTATAGACCTGTGTTGTTTTGCCAGTCACATGGTTGCTCCTTCGAGCAGGTTCAGGCCAGTTATGAGCTCTGTCACAAATGCTGCAGAGAACCAATTATTTATCTTAGCATTCAGGCCATGAATGCAAGAAAAGCTGGTCAAAACAACAAGAGAATTTATGATTAGATGATTTAGAAACACCACTGTATTGCAAGGACTGTACTGCTGAAATTCTTGTAATGCTAAAAGAGGTCAGAACAGGAGAATTCAAATGATAAGGAACACTCTACATGTCTGTGAAACTAAAGCAAACTGTTTTGCTTTGGGTTTGGATGTTTCATTCTGTTCGACTGGACAGCATGGCCTCTGGCTGCTCTGAGTTATGAATGTGCTGATTGACCTGCTGCCTGGCGGGATGGATAAAGATTTGACTGGTCACAGCCTTGGCCTTAGCGCAGGGTTAATATGGTTTTTCATTTTCTACCCTGATGCCAATTCTCGCAAAATCAACAGGGGTGCAAACAGCCTGTCTGTATGACTGTGCTGAATTTTATCACTGGGCTCTAAAGTCACTGGAAGTGGTGGAAAACCTTAATAGATTTCAGTTGTAAAAACTTCATATTCTAGAAATCAGGTTTTAAAAAGAAAACAAATTAGCAAACGAACCTTGTAACATCATCAAAATTATACTATTTATGGTAACAAAATGAATAAACTATGCATGTGACATTAGATTTCTATTCATCGTTTTCCTCACCTGGTTTGCCTGGTAATATGAGAAACTATAGGGACTTCTTGGTGCAAAATCACTTTCAGTAACCCCCATGTTATAGACACGCTCTGGTACACTGGATGCACGGTGCAAGCTGCCTGTAACCAAAGTAAGATTTTGTAAGATTTTAAGAAAAACCATGGTATTGTTATAGAGGACGATACACAATACTAAGGAAATGTAGCAGTCTGCACTGCCATTAATACATATAAGCTGAAAATTAAACAGAGAAATGATGGAAATATGTTTGCATTTAGTGTGTCACATGCAAAACATGTCTAAGCAAAACTTTCTGAGCATATAGGCCTTTTTTCAGATCCTTATGTATTTAACTTATTTTTAACTTTTAGAAGTCTAGTCACTCATGCAGCTATGAAAAATGTTTTAAGAAAGCAAGTTGATATTTTAAATATCCCAGATAATCACAGATGATTAAGTGTTGAGAAATGGTATCAGTGAACAGCTACTAACACTTATTTTCCACTGTAACCACTTTGAATATATATTCAAATATATACATGCCTGGTTTACATTGGAGGGTTACTATTGATGTGCAAACAACACAAGAAATTAAAATACTGCAGCTGTAGATAGGAACTGAGAAACTTGGGTTGATGTGCATATTTCTGTTATTGTTCACCCTAAAGATGCAATTTTCACAATGTACCATTGCAGACAAACATCAAACACTGAGTATAAACTTTATTTCACAGTTGTCTACCTCAACTGCTGATGCTTTCTCCTTTAGGCGCTAGTTTAATTTTCATTATATTGAAGCAAATAATGCCAATAAAACACTTCTCAATGCTTCATCCAAAGAACTCAGAGTCCATGAGAAAATTCTATGGCTTATGGAGGCACATGTTATATGATGCTGTAAAATTAGGTTGTTCAATGATGCTTCAACTCTGACCTGAAAGGTTCACTAAGCCTACAAATAATGTTGAAGATCCACAGTGTATCTGCTCTGATCCTTTTTTCCATAATGCAGCTTTGAAACTAGAGCAGTGCATTGTGATTATTTCTTTCATTAAAACTGCAAACCAACCAAAAAATTCAGGCTGTTTCTTTTTTTCACTGTCACAATGAATTTTTCAAAGAGCAAGTGCTTCTATTAATGATAATTGAAAAACCAACAGATTCTGCTGAAATTCATGAGATTCTTGTGTTACTACGAGAATCTACATATAGGAATATAATTAAAGGTTTAAAAAGGTGAAATAGGGAAGCAAGATATAACTCAATCAGTCATAAATGGGACCAGTGTGGCCTGCAGCAGTTTAGGCAGTTTAATTTAGTGGTCAGTAAACTGACTACCAATTTTCAAAACAGCAGATATTACCTGAGATACTACAGAAAAGAAATCTTGATAACCAATTAGTAACTTGGCCAAACTGCTGCAGTCTCCACTTCTAAAAACAGTAGAAGATTTCTGCCCATGGGAATTCAGACGCCAAAAACATACCAGCAAGTGGCTGTTGGGGTGCTTGAAAGCACCTGGTGTATGTGTCCCAGAGCTGAGGTCTTCAAGGCCACAGTTAAGACTGTGGGCTGCATTAGGTGCACAACCCTTGCAAGTTCAGCACACCTGTATATTTTATCCTCGGTGTCTATAGTCAGTAAAGGGCTCAACAAGGATAAAGTCAGGTAACAAGAATAATTTATGAATGATTCTCCCTAGCATGTAGCTACTTGAGCAAGTCCAAATTTGTGCATCCTATTATATAGCATAATACAATACCAAATAATGGTAGACTGCAATAATTTGAGGCCTAATTCCATCATACTTCACAGTTATTTTGCTTATTTAATCGTACTTTCCAATTTTGTTAATTTTGGCCACACAACGCGGATTTAAACACGTATCAGGTGATTTGTTAAGACACATTCACAGTACTTTTGCGTCATGAGAGTGGAATGATGAAGCTTGGTCAAACTCATGATTTGGATTGTAATAATTCCTTCATGACATTACAAGGTTACAACAGCCCAAGGGTTACCCGGGTACATGAGAAAGCAGTAAGAGGAAACTGTTTTATTATACTGCAAAAAATTCCCATCAAAGTACACCAACACCCAAAATCTATAAATTTATATAAATCTCTAATTTTTGTCATATAATTCTCATACTATACTATTTCAGTAAGAGTCCATCTTAGCCTATCACCAGTGCTTGCTTTTTTAAAGATTCGCTTTCTTCATTGTTGTATATTAAAGTACTTTCATCTTTAACATAAATACATATAAATTTCTGTTTCTTTACAGTTAGTATTTTTTGTCCTGTTTACTATACTTAGTAAGGAAGTATCCTCAGTTATTTATCTAGTTAGGGCATAAAGATTCTTTGAGCAAGTAATTTTTGTGTATTTTAGGTAACTCCAAACTTTACTAAAAATACAAAAAAGAGGATAAATTAAAAATAACAAGGTGATCCATGAACTAGTTGAGGATAAACTACATATCTAACAGCTCCCTCTTTGCAAAAGCACAATACAGTCAATCAGAAATTGTTAACATGCAGCTATTTTCAAGTAGTGCTCTTCTTTAACCTCCACTCTCCCTGGAGAAACTATCCAATTTCAGAGACAAACACAGTGTATGTCAACTTATGGAATTTCACTTTGTTATTTGCATTCATCTCTTGCTTGCTCTTACCAGATCAGTAAATTATTTTGCCAGCCTTTTACTTGTAGTTTTTTTAAGCAGACATAAAATACATGTCTTCTTACCATGTGCTCTTGCTTCAAAAGTCAGTGTATTAAAGGAAGAAGTGGTAACTGGAATGCTATGTCTTTCCATTAGTTATGAGATACAGAACAGGTGACCTGTTCAAAATTTTCCTCTGCCAGTGAGGCTTCCTTCAGCTTATTGTCACTATACAAAAAATCCCTTTCCATCTCTCTCACCTTGCAGATTTCCTCAGTATTACATATATTCAGCAATCAGTAGGCTGTCCTTACATACTCAGTGCACTGTCATTGGTTTTGGGTTTTTTTAAACTTATATCATGGTCTCGTTTACTTTTAGGATTAGCTTTTTCTGAATACTCAGTGTTTTAAGTCTTCCCAAAACTCTCTCTTCAGCAAATATGCACAGATGATTCAGTTGCTCGCCCACAGGGGACAAACTCTATTTGAGCGGCCATAGGATATCCCGCTTGATTTGCAGCAGCCAGTCAGGAAAAAAAATGAGTTTCCTACAAGCCCTGCATCATGTCTGTCAACCCATAAGGATATTTTAGAAAACTCAAGCACCTCAGAAGCACCAGACACCCATGTGTGGGCAATTGAGTGGAACTGTTTATCACAGTCTCCCCTCTCCACTGTCAATATGAACTAAAACTGCTCAGGAATGCTTTGGATGGAGAAGGAAAACTAAACCTCTTTGCTCTTCTCCACAAAACAAAAGCTGTACAAAAATCAACTGACATTGCAATAGTTATGACAAAACTTTAAGACTGGAAAAAATAATTATACTGTCAGGAGGGAGACTGTACAGATGACTGAGCAAAAATTCCATCTGTCTTCACAGAGGCCCCTTTGGCCTTTTGGACCCCAGTTGTGACAAGCCAAACATCTCCAAAGGCCTTGGAAACTTCTCCCCAGAAATCACTGCCTATGTCTGCTGACAGATCACCGTGTTATTTGCTCTATTTTCAAAAACAACAATGCCAAGAGGCACCTATAAGATACATGATATACGGACAAGACAATTATCATGCATTAAGGAGTTGGGTATATCAAATTGCCCTTAAGTCATGTACTGTGGTAACTCTCAGTTGTGAGTCTTTTTCGGTACTTTTGTATTTGAGTGGTTACCATGAAAGTCAAATTTTGCCTTTAAACGTCCCACTGCAGTCATCAATGCAGCTGTACCCTGTACACGTAAGTCTATTAAGGACTGTGATACATCCACACACCCTGAGTGTCCACCTCCGGAGTGTTCATTATCCACTCTTGCTCAGGGCAGGTGGGTGGTCATATCCCCAACAGAGACTCCTCTGTGTTACCAGGCTGTTGTCTTTTAATCCTTTTTTATACTTCAGCATGCACAACAGACTGAGACTGGTGACATTTAAGAATGGCATCTCAAAAAAGTCACTGAATCACTTCATCTAGAGATCAAAGAGCCTTCTTTTTGATCGTACTCCTTCGGCACTCTGTCAGCACATGCCTGATCAGAGTTTTTCTAACATTTTGTGCTTGTCAGTAATTTACACAAGTACTCAAATTTAAGAAAGGGATTTCTTCTGGCTCAGGAAGCAGAGGTGAGAAATTTAATAAAACCAATAAAAATTGAACGTCAATGAGAAATTTTTTTTCTACTTCCTTATCTTACAAATATATAAACAGAAAATTGCTAGGAAGCAGATAACATAGTCATCATTCTGCAAAACAGAAGCCTAGGGACAGAAAAGTGCCCTAAGACCCTAAAAGCAGCTCTAACAAGAAAATACAGTTGAGAATTTTAGAAATTAAGAAATGTGAGGAATAAATAAGGCTGTGATTTTAACTGTCTTGTATCTGTTGCTGTTCATACAGAAATCACATAAGTTTGCATTCTGACACACTATGTTTATAAAATTGTGTTAGAGAAAAAATCACCACCTAGCCAGCAGTTTATCAGGCCGCTCAGTTTTGTACAATATATTATTACTCAATCTTACCTTCATTTTCTACAATGATGAACTAATTAGAATGGCTTAAAAAGCCAATCAAAATGCAAATGGAACAAGATCAGAGACAAGTGGGCTCATAAACAGAATGAAGTTTAGTAGATTTCCAAAATGTACATAAAATAATCAGGTGCTGCATCATACACATGCTGAAAAACATCAGTAAAAAAGTATATGACTCTGAATGCCATTTTTCTTTGATAAGGTGGAGCTACCTGCCATTCCATTTTCATCCTTAAATTGCATCCAGAAATTTGATATGACTGCTTTAATCATTCAAAACTTTTAATGGCAGCATAATCTTTAATTTATAAAGGTTTGGCAATGGGTAATTTGGAAAAAGTTTGTTAAACTGCTCGAAAAGCTGTTAACAGTGTTTGACAATGTTTTGAAAATAGCTGAGGCCATATGCAACTTCAATCATTTGGCAGCAGGCGGCATCCTCAAATCCGAGGATGACTGAATTTCTATTATAAAAAAGAAATGCACTCTCCAAAAGGGGGAAAAGGGCATAAAACAGCAAACAGTATGAGGGTAGGAGGAAAAAAGATGTTTTTCCATTTAAAAGTAAAAATGAAGGCTAATCAGACACCTTTAATTTTAAATTCTATGGAGAAATTATGCTGTCTGTCAAACTACTTCTGGAGGCTTCAAAATCTCCAGTACTGTCAGTAGGAAATGGGTGTGCACACATGATACTGGGCAAGACCTCTTCTACTACTGTTTTTTCATAACCAGTGCTTATGTGCTTGGCTAATTTTAGGTATGTACGTGAATACTGTGGTTAGGTATGTACTAAGTACCTTGCTGAACAGAATCTGAAATACTCCTAGAGATAGGACAATTATATCACAGGGGTCTGCTCCCACTCCCTCTAAACCTGAAACAATACGGGCCCCTGGGTGGATGTATCCAGGAAAAAGTTACAATTCAACGAATGTGATGCTTTTCCACGTTAAAGAAGGCGGATTTTTTTAAACGTATCCTTCATATAAGAATTGAAACATTTCTCAAAGCATAGGCAATTTTTGAGTGAGTCCATATAGAAAATAGACTGGACACACATGCATATATACATATATTTTTCAGGAAAGTCAACATGTTAAATGCAAGATAGGCATTTGATTCACATTATATACATATAAAATATACACAGATATACCTAAATTTTATATATATTTGTGTATTTAGAAATTCATGGAATGCATTTCAGTTTAACTTATTTTTTCTAGGTTTTTGCAGTGGGACTAAAAAGCGCAAAACGAGCTGGTTACAAGAATACATCTGAAAGAAGAAAAGTTCATTTTATGAACAAAAAATGCTACAGACATGCCATTTGACACTCTTGATGATGAAGTTTAAAAGTTTTGAATGTCCGAGAAATGCAAGGGGAACAAATGCTTGACCTTTAGAAAAACAAAGCAAACCATGATAACTATCCCCAAATACATCAGGTCTGTTAATGTATTCCAGAGAAGTCAACATGACTTGGGAGGACAGGAACTCTTTCTTCATAGTTTTATGCATCATTTAGAGACACGAGCTCAGATTCATGACACTGTATCATTTATAAACTATTGCTTAAGAAGCTTTTTGCAGGCTCTGTGTTGAGAGAAAAAGAAATTAAATTACTCTAAAAGTGTTTAGCAACTGTATTTAAATGACAGCAGCCAAGCTAAGGACTTGTGTATGTATCTACAAATTGCACAGCTGTGTGTGCCTGTTGTTGTGACTAGCACACCTGATTTTATGAGCAGAATATGTCCGTGTCTGCATTGTTTGCATTTTTTGCCATGAGGTGTTTTTGAGATAAAAGCCGGACAAAGAGCAAGAAAACATTCCTCTGCCGGACAAGATAGATGAGTGAAATATTAAGACCTTCAGCTCGCAGCTTTTAGCAAATGCAAGGTGATAGCTTCTTTAAAGACAAGTGAGCAACAGGGTTTGTAGCCTGTAAGTCAGTCATATCTTCCTATTTAAAACCAAGATTAAAGTCTCATGGTATATAAAGTTTTCATTAATAGTTAAGAAAAAACGCCTTGGGCAGCTTGTCTTTAACCCTCAGCATCCTACAATAGACCTGTGGGTGCTTGATGCTGCCCAGGGGCCCTGGTTGGGGCAAAAGGTGTGACTGCAGATTTTATTGACAGGTCTGCCCTTCTGGCTACAAGACCTTAGAAGCAAGGAATGATTGACGTCAGTTCGTACCGTGCATGTCAGAGAACTGGGTAAATAATGTCTGATAACATTGTCCCTCTGTGTTTTCCATTCATGCTTTTCCTAGTGTTACTTTTCCAAACTTCCTTTTATTTTGTTTGTTTTAATTTCACAATTAAACAAGGCAAACTATTTCCTACATTCCTTCCCATTTTATTTAGCAAACAGGATCAGTGGGTAAAGATAAAGGCATTAAAATAAGCACATTAAGCCGTTGCGGCGTTAGAATTTCGCCTCGATTCCTCCCCCTCCTGGGCGGCGGAGCACGGGGAGCGGCCCCAGCACGCACCGAGTTACGGCGACAGTTTAGGAGGGAGAAACTTCTGACTCACTGGGGTGGGAAAAGAGAAAGGAAAGCGGGGACAGAGTCACTTTTTTTCTACCAAAAACGGCCACAGCCTGTGAGCGGCCCCAGCTGTCCCGAGCAGCCCGAACCTCCCAGGGGGGCGCCCGCTCGAGTCCCGCGCCCCGGGACCCTTCCCGTGCTCCCGCCTCCTCTGCCTCCGGAGAGCACCGAGGCGCCGGGGCGGGCACTCACCATTGTACAGCGAGCCCCGGCTCTTCCGGGCCAGCGTCTGCTGGACCTGTCGGTGGATCCGCAGCGCCTTCTCCTCCCCGGCGCGGTCGCCCGAGAGCTTGAGCCGGTCGTCGGAGGGCAGCGCCAGGCTGGAGCTGTCCAGCTCCCCCAGGATCTGCTGGCCCAGCACGGTGCGGATGTAGCCCTGCTCGGCGGCAGGGCCGCGGCCGGCCATGGGCACAGCCGGGATCCGATCCGATCCGATCCGCACCGATGACCTGTTGCTCCGCCGCCGCTCCCCCAGTGCCGGGGCTGTGCCGCGCCCAGCGCCGCCCCGGGCTCTGCCCCGCCCGCCGCTCAGGTGCCAGGCACGGCCCGCGCCTCCCCCCGGCAGGGCCGGGCCGCCCCTTCCCTCCCTTGCCCGTCCCCTCTCTGCTCTTGCCCTCCCCTCCCCGGCCCGCCGGGGTGAAGGGTCCGGCGTGGCCGCCCAGCCCAGCGCAGCCACCGCCTCCGGCAACTTCTGCCTGTCCCCGTCCTCCCCCCGGGGAGTCGTGGAGGAACCAGGGCTGCGCTCCCGGGGCGGGGAGAGAGTGTGAGAGTGTGTGTGTGTGTGTGTGTGTGTGTGTGTGTGTGTGTGTGTGTGTGTGTGTGTTTATACATCTGCGGGTTTTGTGCGTGTAAGTTTCGACTTGGAAATACAAGAAGCTTTCAGTGAAGTGGGTCCGTGCTGTGAAGATCAAACTTTCAGGCGAGGCTGTGTTGCGGGAATGGGTATAGGGCTGCTGGTTTGGGAGGTTTACCGGCTCTCTGGGCTATTCTCTCCCCTGAGGAGTTGCAGAGGGATGAGTTGAAGCTGCCTTCTCTACGTTTCGTTGTAAAGAGCTGATGAGAGAATTGCTCAATTAAAGGTTGGAAATACCCCGACTGGCTCTGCTTCTGTCATCATGAGCAGGTTTTTATCCCCTGAAGTACAGCGAGGCAAGTTCGAGCCGGGAGAAGACTAAAGCTCTCGCTGTCTCAGTCGCTGTTTAAACAAACACTCGTGGTGGGATGGAAGGGAACATACAGTTTCTTGGGGAAAGTGCAGGCTTTAGTAAAAGAGGTAGGCGACTCAGGGTTGCACGATTAAAAAAAAAAGTCTCCACCAAACTAAATGTAGATATTTTGACGAAAAATCCGATATTTCTTAAAAGCAAGTGAAAACTAATGTGACTTTTAACTTCACATGTTGCTATTTCAGAGACACGCTTGGACCCAAAATGAGCTGTTGAAGCTTGTAGTTTACCAAACTGCAGACAGCAGTGAGGGTACACAGTGATGGCTGCGGAGAAACTGCGGTGATCCTTGTCTTAGGATGCACTGTAACATAAGGAACCGGGCACCTTCTCAGAAACCTCAGGATGGGGAGGAGGAACTGGCTCCATGCTTAGGAGTCCAGAGTCCCTTTGCTCCTGATTTTTAATCATTGTTTCTCTTCCAGTTTTTTCTCTAAGAGGGGGAGGCAGCTCTGGCCCTTCTCATCACTTGGATTGACTAATGTAATTTAATTCCCATTTGTTCTAATGTAGCATTCCACAGGAGACGTCACGTTAATGATACATGAGGATAGTTTCACTGGTTAAGAGAACATACTTGTTCCTCCTTATAAATGGAGACGAATTGTACGTTGGAGCAGAAAGGTTGGAGATGAGTTGTGGGGGTACCAGCTGGGAAAGAGGAGCAGGAATTTGTGGAGAGGAGGAAATTGGAGGTATGTGGCAAAACTGCAGATAGCAGTGGTTTCTCAGGCATATGGCTGTTTTTTGTTGTGTAGTAGGACAGGACTAACTTGTATCCTAACCTGGATAATAAAGCTGTGTTAATTTCATCAGTTAATCATACATTTTTGATGAATAATGGCAGAATTATGATAGGTAAGAAAAAATTGTAACAGAAAAGTGCAAGGATAAAAAAATGAAATGGACAGGATAAGGCAGGAAAAACAATTGGGAAGACACATCACAGCTAGGAAGGAATGTAAACTATGTCAGCAACTATGTTAGACCCTTTTTGCTGACCTACAGACAGTCACAAAAGCATTTCCAGTAAACAATAGATACTACATTCTTCAGCAGTATGAGTGAGGAGATTAGAAAATAGTCTAAAAAATGTGAAACATTTCCTCCCCTCCTCCTTTTCCCTGCCATCTTCTCCATTCCAGAACTCTAGCACAATATGAATTCTGGATAGTTTTTATAGTTAAAACCAGTTTGGTTGCATACAAAAAATACACTTGCAATGGAATTAAGATTTTGAAAATACTCTTATAGAAGGTCTCCTTAGATGCCACTGACACCACACAGAGGTTTGCTAGCTCTTGGCACACTGGCATTGCCCCTGTTCGAAGAACTCTTGAATTGTTACTAATTTTTCAAGTATGTACATTTATTTGTGCTTGTAATCTCTGTGGAAAAAGAAATGGCAGTTTTCTCTGGGCTTTAAAATTTTTCATTAGATTTCTGAGATGGATTTCTCTTCTTATAATTAGGAATGCTGACTGGAAAGTTGGGGATGTGGGGAGAAAGGAGAAAGAAAGAATTTTGCTTGCACAGCAATTCAGAAAATGCTTAGCCAAGATCTGAAAAAGAAATGAATTAAAGGTTTTTCTTAACTGAAGAAAATAAATATCATGTAAGTGATTGCCCCATCAATAGCAATTTCTTGAAGTTGATTTAATTAATTAACATCCCTTCTCAACTGAACTAAAAAAAAAAAAAGCAAAAAATTAAATAAAAAAAAAAGCCCCAAGTGTTTTGAGAGGGAAATACTTTAACAGTGCCGTTTGCAGATGTACAGCAACATAGCTGGGATTATCCCTAAAAAGATTGCAACTTGCGATGGATGATTGTTCATTAGAGTTTTGAAAAAGAGAATTAATTATGATGCAAATGGTGATTAAGAGATGAGGAACCACATACAAAAACATTTGCTTTTGCCCACTGTCTGATGGAGTCAAGATCAGAAAAACAGATATTTCTTTATAAGTCTTATTTCTTATTCTTACCAGATGTGCTTGGCCTAAACCACACAACCTTTCTCCATCAGAATTTTCCCACAAATAACATTAACGTTAAAGTTGTGGTAGTTGGTTCACTCGTTTTTCCTTCCCTCGCCCCTTCCCTGTGTTAGGACTTGAGGAACCAACTGAGTTTATATGCTGGAAAAAGATTATGTTCAGTTGCAAGAACCTTGGAGAAAATGGGTGTAAGTATGAACATGGAGTTTAATAGCAAAAAGCTCCTTAAAAACACATAGAAATAATATGTGTGATCTCTAGGACCACACAGAAAATGAAGTGCCATTTACTCAGGGTTTGGTTCTTTCCCCCTTTTTTATTTTGGGTAGTATGGTTCAGGGTGTTATATGTAAGTGCAGCTGAGTCAGGTGTAGCAGACTTCTTCCCTCTTTTTCGATCTGCGCGACCCCGCCGAGGGAATGGGAACCGACTGCTCCCCGCCAGGACAAGCCCCGTGAGGAGCGAGAGGCCGCAGTGCCACCGCGTGTTCCCTTGCTGGAACGGCACGGCCAAGCCCGCTCCTCTTCCCTGCTCCCGGGAAGGGAAAACTTGCGAAACAGACTTGACGAGTACACAGGAAAGGGTTAAATCTGTGCTTTAAAATCTGAGATCGGTATCTTATTGCAATTTTGTTTGTCATAGGAAACAGAGCTGAAGTTCAATCCATCTGCCTTTTGCGTCAGGCATTGGGAGCCTGCGTTTTCTTGCAGTAACATAAATTTCTTTCATCATAGCATAATTTTTGGAAACAGAGTAACAGAAGGTCATCTATTTGGTCCTGTAGGATAATTTAAAATAAAGATTTTTTTCAGAGACACCTAGAGGAAAGGTGCTATTTTTACGTTGGTAAAATATGTATGATAGCAGTTCTTTGCCAGAAAGAGATGTGGCAATAAAAGCAGTAAGATCTGTGACTGAGACTCTTTCCCTGACCTAGACAAAGTTCAAGGGAGCAGCAAATTGCCTGAGGAAACAAAAAACACAATCAGACACATACACACACATGATGACAGTGATGTCAACCTTCACTCACTTTGATGAGATGGATGTGGAACTGCTGGTTCTGAAAATCCAGGCCATATCCTAGAGCTGACTAAACGTTCTGACTTGAGAAATGCCATCTCAAAGCTGCCACATGGCCGTAGGCTTTGCTTTATGTCTTAAGAGAATGAGGATTGCAGAAAACAGTGGCTCCTCAGGCATATGGATTTTTCTGTTCTGTAGTAGGACAGGACTAACATCCTGACCTGGTTAATACAGCCATGTTCATTTCATCAGTCTTGCCTTAATCTATTTTTCCCTGTAGCTGGAGGTGTCGGTTCTCTAGCACACTTGTAGCTGGATGGCAACTGATGTTGGGCAATATTGTAATCCTCAGGTAAAATCTCTGCTTGTGCCACAGTCTGTTGAGCAGTTTTGCATGATGTCATTGGCGCATAGTGCTTGATTTATTGGGAATGGGATGATACTGATAGAGATTTACTAGAGATTTACACTGGGATGCTTTCAACTAAGGGATATTTTTGAATGTTATGTCCAGGACAAGTTGTGGTGTTAGATTGTATTCTGATAAAAGAGAGCAGTCTCCAAGAGATGGAGACTATGTTGTTGATGTGGCTGCCCTTGTGTACAATGACATCTGTCCCCTGTGACGCTGTAAAAAGGTTGTGGTGCAGTGGATGAGACAGCAGGAACAGAGGCAAATGAGATAAAGTTTTTAACACCTCTGGCTATGAACTATCTCCATGGAGATTCCCCAGCTGGATCATGGGGAGTATTTTAGTTATTAGTGGGCTCCTCTTCACACTACAGGCAAGGGAGAGGCTGATTGCACAGCCCCATTAAGAAGATGTTTTTCAGTGAGTAACAATGGTGGAGACAGCATTAGTGTAAATTTTCCATGCCCCTACAGATCCTTTGTGTTTAGCAGGGCCAGCTGCCCAGTGTGACCTGGAGGTGGGGTGGTCAGCAAGTTCTGGAGAAAGGTGATAAAGCCCATTCTGTCCTAGCCAGTCAATGTCTTGTGGATAATATTCTCTTGACTGCTCTCTTCTTACCCAGTTTATCGCAGCAGGCTTAAGGCTTGCTAGCAAAGCAGACAAATTTGAGCAGCAGGGAAACATGGCCAAAGCTGGTAATTCTGCATTTAGTAACAGCATGGCCCTGCCAGTGTGTTGGACTGTTTGCTGCCTGAATATCTGCTGACCCAGGCAATTGCCTGTGCCTAAGTCTTGTTATCGTCTCCTCATTTCTTTTCTTACCGAATCCTTGTGCTCTGTTTTGTCCTATCGTTTCTAGTCTCTCCCTTTAGTTATCAAGTGTAATACTTTAAAAGTGTGATTTTTCCCCCCCTTACTACTTTTTTTTTCTAAGAGAGGCACACAATCAGTTATTGGAACAAAGGTTATGCTCTGCATCTGTCAGTTCTCGAGTCATCTGGGCACTGGGAAGACAGCCAAGAAAGATCTAGGAAGGCATATTCAAATGGCCTTATCAGATCCTATGCTATAAAGAGCAACAATGTAATGTGGCTTGTTTGCAAGGTTTGGAATGAAAGGAATGAAGTGGAGCTAATTTCAGTAATCTGCGATCACTGCTTTGAGCAACACATTTATTCTGTTGTCTCAGGTGTGGGTGTTTTCCCATGCTTTAGCATTTTGGTCACGGCAGTAAAAGAATATGCTGTATGTAGATGGAGGCATAAATATTTTTAAAGTGAGGACAGAAGAGTGAAACATCACTGTTTGAGGTGGTTTTGCACGCAGTGTCATCTAGAGACTGACTGTTTTCAGAGCCCTCTTTCATTAGGGGCTGCATTTGTGAGACAGTTTTGACTTCACCTTATGGTACAAATGAACAATATATTCAAATGACTGATGTCTCATCTTTATATACAAATTAGGGATGGAGGAATGAAATGTTATTCCTGAAGAAATGTGGTATCCAGAAACTGAAAACCATTTTTTATTTGTTGGCATCTAATTTTGAAATTTATGAGATGTGAGTATTTTGGACAATATTATAGCAGCATTTAAAAACTCTTTTTTTCTGACTGTTAGTAGAAGGGTATTTGTTGGTCATATTTCCCCAATCAAAGTACTTTTTTGAGATAAAGCTGTTTTTTTTTTCTTTTAAATAAGAGGTGCCAACACCTTTCCTTCAGATAAAATTGAATTTATTGATTTCATTAAAATATCTTAATTTCTTTCCCTACTGTACTTAGTGAAGTTGTAGAAAACAGTGCTAGAGGGACTTGTGGTAGGTATCTACTAATTTTCTGCTGTAAGATGAACTGTATCTAAAATACCACAGATATCTTCCTGATCTGATTTTCATATGTTATTTAATGCATGATGGGAGGCTATTTCTGTATTCTACTGTTTTTCCACAACCTGAGGATGCACACATGAACGATCTGTTATAACAGACACTCATCTGCATAATGCCAGATGAATGCATCCAGACCAGTCACCGTAAAGAAATGACAGAAGCAACTAAAACATACAGGAGATTAAGTTGGAAGAAAACTGAAATGTACATGAATATTCATTTTGGGTTGAATTCTTAACTGCACAAAGCAGTCACAAAGCTGGCTGGCCTGCTTCCTTGGGAAAGGGAAATCTCAGATAGACTCCAGCTGCCAGAATGGTTTATAAGCAATCTGTATTTAATACTAACAGGTTTAGCTGGCCAGCAAGAACTGCTGTTGAGAGCTGCTCTATGAACATAATGATTTCCCAACAGATTTTTGTTTGGGTTTTTTTAGGTAAGTCAGACTGATTAACTTTTTATGGGTACATTTTTGCAAGGTAAGGAAAAGTACAGTCCTACCTGATCCCAGCTCAAAATATATGCAACCAGGTTTGCAGTATAAAAAGCTGCCTTGTTTTCTATACTTTTTAAATTTTTGTAACTCTTTTTCAGGTTTTATTGTTAGCATAGACAGTGGTGGGTATAATATAATGAAAAAGTTAATACTCTACACATTTCCAGCACAATTTAGGGAGTGCATGAGAAGAGAAATCTGTTTGCCCTGGATCAGATCAAAGACCTAAGGTACCCTACCTGCCGGCCAACAGTGGGTGCCAGTACAAAAACAGCACAAAAGTGGAATAGTACTCCCTTACTATCCTTTTGCAGCTTACAGCAATGTGCAGCTTAGGGGTATGTTTAGTGAGAGGTAGAACCTCTGTGTTTAATTGTCTTTAATGATTTTCCTCCATTATTTTGAATAATGTCTTTTTGCATCACTACTGCCCTTCTGTAATACATCTTAGTTATAGGGTATGAGAAGATATATTCCCTTTTGTATTGTGCAAAAATGCTAGATGATAAGTTCACTTGATGTCGTCTATTTTTGGTCTTATGAAAAAAAAAGAATAAGAGTTTCTTATTCATCCTCTCTATGCTACTGATTATACCGTTCCCTATTATGTTCCTGTGAAATTGGCTTTCCAGGCTGAAAAGTTCTAACCTTTTAATCTCTCTTTACATGCAAATTGTTTCAGACTGTAGGTCATCTTTATCAGGCTCCATTTTTCTAGCTCAGCTCTAAAATTTTTAAGATGACTTGTCAGAACTGCACACAGTATTTAAAGTGCTGAGACACCTTGGAGTTAGACAGTGATACATTAATTATTTTCTTCCCTATTCTGCACCTAATAATTCCTTTATGTTCAGTTACACGTTTTGACTGGTTCTAAGCTGACATTTTGAAGTCAAACATTAGTGCAGAAGATTATTTGTTTGGCCTTCTGGCTTTCTGCAAGGATGTTAAATATAAACATATTTTAGTGGCTATTACAGAGTTAGTCCTTGATAGTGACATTGTGACACAAGCCAAAAATACCACTAGAAAGAGAATCAAAACCAGACTCTCCTCCTTGAGCTGCCCAACTAGCTTATCCATGAAACATTCCTGTATAGTGTCTAAAAATACCACAGTGTGACATTTAAATCTACGTAAGAGTAACTAAATTCTCCCATTATTATGGTACTTCCAGTCCTGGCAGTCTCTCTGAAC
Source organism: Serilophus lunatus (assembly GCA_013399895.1). Classification (NCBI taxonomy): domain Eukaryota; kingdom Metazoa; phylum Chordata; class Aves; order Passeriformes; family Eurylaimidae; genus Serilophus; species Serilophus lunatus. The sequence goes on along the minus strand of VXBA01004043.1, from coordinate 164,489 downwards.
GTGATTTTTCCCTAGTTTGTCGCTATGGATATATGTCCTGATCTTGACCCGATTGATGGTAATGTATATACTTTGTCTTGAGAGTTGCTTTTAAATATTTTACCCGACACATCTGTATGAGATTTGAGATTTGCAATTGGGTATCGAACTACTGTCGTTTCAGTGGTGTTGCAAGGTGTCCAAGGGGCTGTAGAATACACATTGTCTTTAATGATGAGCATCAAGTGTGTAAACACACATACAAACACATAGTTTAGGTTTGTGAAAAAGAGGCATAAGTCTAAAGGAAGTAAAACAGAATATTCATTAGACACACATTTTTTCGCTGTAGAGAGTAAGTGACAGAATAAATCACAATTTAAATTGCTCTCTTTGTTGCAAAGACTGCAAAATGTTTTACATGTATTCATAAACCAAACTCTACGACAACACCAGAACAGAATATTTGGCAACTAGTTCCCTGCAGCCATCTGCAAAATTAAATGAAACCTCAGGAGTTTTCCTACAAATATTCTCTAGCCATGGCTTCATCTGTATACTCAAAACACTTTTATGTCCTCTCCATCTTTGCTCCTTTGTTGCATAATAAATTAATGTATACTTATCCATACCACAGCATCTGCCATCTGTAAATCCAGATGCTGAATCTTAACAGTGGAAGATCTCTGTGCCAGTCAACTATTCCTTGCTATGTGCTATATCTCTGCAGTTAACTATCATTTTAATATTTACAGGAGATTTGGATGTTGTTGCTTCGTTTACCAGTTTGTGAAATCTTTTAGATAAGTTATAAAATATATACAGTTCCATTATGGTCTCTGTAGTATCCCATTTAATTTTTAATGAAAATTGTAACCAGGACTTTCTTTGTCACACTGTACCAGCAGACACTGAATTTTGCTTTCTTTTTCAACTCCAGACAATAATTCCAAATGGGATAAGGCACTTGCTGAAAATCTGAAGTAATCCTTCCAAATATTTCCCTGATGGGAAGCCACTGGCAGTAATGCAGATATAGCAAGAATGAATATTGCCTTGGCGTCCACTGAATCTGTTTCATTTGGTTTTGGCAACACACTTACTTTTTAAATGAATCAGTCAGTCTCTCCATAAGCTGAATCCAGTCTGGCTGTTCTTATTCAAGTTGCACTTTTTTTTGACATTGATGAAAATTAATTGATCCCTAGACATGCTGTTGATGATAATTTATTTCCTGCAGCTGCAAAAAAGCCCACATCTCATTAGGCAATTTAAACTGGAATATTCAATCGAAAAGTAGTCTAGCTGACAGGCTTCCTTTCAGCCTGTCTGAAAGCTCTGCTGAAGGTTTTCTTCACTGGACTTGGATCCATGTGCTAAGAAAGATTGGAATTTCTTCCCTGAACTCTGTTTTTTGACGTAGAAAGGGCACCAAAGGCTTTCAGTTGTTAAATCAATGTTTCATTTAAACTATAAATGAATGAATTAGGGCATCACAATTATTTAGGACATTTTTATAGTTAAAATGGTCGAAATATAATAAATCTCCTTCCTGAACACTCTGATCCTTGCAGGCCTGTTTGTTTCCCCTTGTTCATCAGCTGTCATTGAACAAAGCCCTATAGCCTCTTCTGGGCTGCTAAGGAAATGCTTGTCTCAAGGTACTGTTTCAGTCACCTTTCATATAGGTTGCTGCTGAAATGGTAGCTCCCACTCCTTCCTCTGCACTTCAATTAAATCCTTCCGCTCTTTCCTTTGTGTTGGGTGTAGCAGTAGTTTGGCCACAGGGTGAGAAGTCTTGCTTTGCTGCTGCTGCAAAACTAGAAATTTCTTTTTTACTGGGTTGGTTTTCTGTGAGATTGGCAGATGAAGGGGCAGCATCAGTCTTCTGGCAACAGCAGGCAGGTAATTTGAGCTGAATGGCTATGAGTCTGTTCTCATTTGAAGGCTGATCCTCATTTCTCCTGCGGATATCTCAATCCCTGTTACTACTTCTTGTCTTTTTCTCCTTTCTCTCTCCCTCCCCAAAGAGTTCAGTGAAACTCAGAGTGCAGTAGCCCAGATAAGACAAAACTTTCTACCTCATAAGATGACAAGTATAAGGGAATGCACAGCATGGGAAGCAAATGAAGTAGTTTCATAAAAAATATATACCCAAACACACACGTGAAATGCATACATCCAAACAAGGAACTGCAGTCACTTGGAAAACATACATGAGTTATTTTCCATTACCTTTCCTCTCACTACTGGGATCCATCAGTAAGAGCTTGTTTATTCCCTCAGGGACTGAGTAATTTAGCTCCTCTTTTCTCCATCATAAGGACATGATTGAAAAAAGGGTCTGTGTTCTATGCTATATTCTACAGCTCTGAAACAAGATCTTGGCAATATTTCAGATCAAGAAAGTTGAATACTGTTAATATAGATCTCTTGTGTTGTATCAGCTTTCTAGGATTGTTGTTTTTACCTCAGCTTCCTCTCCTACCACATTGTGAAAGCTGCTCTCAGCTTTTTGAACTTCTATTCAGTGCTGGGCTATGTTCTGCTATGAGGAATGGCAGTATATTAGTAATGGGTGATGTGACTCTTCATTTTTTGTGTATGAGCACACAGAGGAATGCACAGGCAAGCACAGACTAATGCTCTTATTGTTACATCCAGAGGAGTTCACTGGAGAGGAAGAAACTGGATTTCTTGTCTACTCATAGCTATGGAATAGGACTACAAATAGTTTTCTAGGGATGTAGAGGTTTTAATCAGTTACAATTCCACATGGACAAAGAAAATAAAGGTACAAATAATTTATGAAGTGAGGAGCATAGATTTGCATAGATTTGTGCTTTCATTGGTTGAATGTGGAACCAAGGAATACATGTATTATCCCAAATAGAGTAGAGGTTTGACTCTTTTTTATTAACATATTCCCCAAACCACAGCAGTAGAGAGCTTATTGTTGTATCTCTTCATGGATTGTTGTTTGCAGTGGGAACGGGGAACAAAAATATCTTGGACTTCTACCTGGTGTCCTGATCATTTGATAGGGAATTTGGCCACAAAATAACATGGTTGCACAACATAATGTTTAGCTCTTTGTAGCTGCACTTTCCTCTGAAAGCCAAGGTATGAGAAGGAGGGAGTGAAAAGATTGGGCTACTATGCCTTGCATCCTTGTAAAGCTGGGATTTGGCAAGGGCACAGTCTGTATCCACCTCAGAAATGCTTTGGAGTCCATGAGTCAGAAAACTCCACAGTAAATCAGGTTAACTGATAGGGCAGAAAAAAGCTGTGTGATGAATGCGAGCTTACCAGTTAGAAAATGGAGAGAATAGAAAACTCTAGGAGATCTCCTACTTCACTTTGCCTAAAGATCCTGAGCTCCAGTCCAGGACTTTAAGCCTTCTTCTGGCAATTTGTTTGCGTCTGATTATTAAGAATTTGATTCTTTGAGCCACTTCTCTTGTATTAATCATCAAATGGTAATTATGCCAGAGTCTTCTATCCCTAGTTAAAAGCCTTGTATCCCTATGTTTGTCTCTTCCATAATGAGAATGATTCAAGAAGACAAATAGTATCTTCTATTTTATAAATGATAAGTATTCATATTATGGGCTTCAGTGTGAAATAAATATGATTAAGAAAAAAAAGAATCTATGCATCAAATACTGACTATTTTGTTTCAACATAGCTCCAATTGTCAAACAGAAGGTCTTGTCTGTGTTGTTTTTCAAAAACTAGTTTTTAATTGCTACCATTACTTCTTGGTGGTTATTGTATGTGGAAAAAAAGTGTTACTGCATTTGTCATCCACTTTTCCTACACAGTGTTATCCTTCTTCAGAAATTATGTAATCTTGTAGCCTACTGAGAAGTAAATTAAAAAGCACTGAGATTTAGTCTTTGAACTGATCTCTCATTAAAGTTACAATTGCTCCAAGTTTTGTTTATTTTCCTTTTTCAAACTTATGAAAGGTTATTTGGAATATGGCTAATGACAATATTGATGGAGTTCTAAGAAAATGTGCTTATACAATACTTGACTTCGAAATCTCATGAAAACACTGCAATTAAGTTCTGGTAAGACTCTCTGTACTCTTTGGTTCATTATGCTTTTTTATATGCAGATTGGAGACTACTCTCTTTCCCCACTTACATATAATTCCACTCAAGCATTTGGAGTTGCATTGCTGTAATACTGTAGTCAAACAGAACAGCAGCAAAATGTGAATGCAGACTGAATTCCTAGTGAAATTTTTGCAGTAGAATTCTGCTACGACGACACCAGCATAAGCCATCATCAGACATTACCGTCATGGTAGAAAGAAGGACTGACACATGATCAGCACTGTGTATTCTTTATGCCATCAGCAGCTGTCACGGTCTTGATGAGGGAGAAGACAACCAGACTGAGAAAAGCACAGCAGAGGTCAAAAGTCATCACTAAAAGATTAGTCAATAGGAATTTGTTGGCTTTTTATTTTTCATGAGATATGAACCTTCAGCCGAAGAAAATACAGGAGGTTGCACAGGGCTACCACAATAAAAGTAAGAGCCAAGGTTGAACAAAGGAAAGTTCTATATGTTTAAGGATATCCTAGTGGATGCCCACTTAAGAATTTAAGATGAGCTATTGAGGAAGTCCTCAGAAAAGAAAAAGCAGAAAGAAAAGCATCCTTGTCACTGTAAGTGTTCAAGGAATTTTGGGCTTCACTGTGTTCTGGAAGGGGAGAGTTTTAGTTTGATGGCCTCTTTTTAGCTGAGAGTCATGTCAGCTTTTTAATTTCAAACAGGCAATGTTTGTTATGCAGGACCAAAGATGGAGAGGGAAGGAAAATAGGATCTATGGCTACCCTGAGCAAGACGAAATCTGTTTCTAGCATAGAGAGGGGGAGAGAGTGACATTTTCTGTTCTCATCAAAAGGAAAAAAGATAGAAAAAGATGAAGAAAGAATAATAAAAAGAGATGGGAAATGGTGATAGCTTTTATTCACACTGAAAATAGAGCCTTCATGAACTGAGTAATAATAGCAGCAAAACGTTTGAACTTGGGCTTGAGTCAATCTGATACAAACTTTAATGAAATTTGAATAGTTTCTCTGCATTGTTACTCTCTTTTTAATGGAAAAGAATAAAAGTTGGAAACATAGGCAAGATATATATTACAATGAGCATAGTATTACTATAAATATATTAAACTGTTGTAATAAACATAAATCTGAAAGTGTAAAACACGTGTTTGAAAGCAGCATGTGTTGGGATATCATAAAATATCTCATTAAAAATTTGAATACTTTATTTTCAAATTTCTATTTCTAAACTTTTTAATGAGAGAAATAATTTTTAAAATGGCAATTTCTGTTTGGTCATAAAGGCCAGTAAAATTTTAAGAAAGTTACTTTATGTAAGAAAGAATGAAGTGTGGATTAAAGCTATAAACCAAAATGGAGATTCATAAAGCACTAATGAATCTGCATGTTTCATGTCCAACATATTATATTATCCAGAAACTGAAGGTTACAGTATGAGATCTTATCTCCTTGAGTCAGACACAAGTCCCATAAAGAATTGCAGATTTACCTGTTGATATGTGCTATGGGTTAGGCCTGAAGAAAATACAAAGTGTGGTATCCTTTTGGTATGACATGGTGTAGTGGTTTAACCTGGGCTGAGTGCCAGGGGCTCACTACAGCCACTCTGTCACTCCCCCTCGCCCAGCAATAGAGGAGAGAGAATATAATGAGAGGTTTTGTGAGTTAAGGACCGTAACAGATTCTTTGCTAATCACTGTCACAGGCAAAACAAGACTCCATGTGGAATAATAGTCAGGTTTATTACTAACAAGACCAGAGCTGAAGAGTGAGAGACAATGAGACACCTTTTACCTCCCACCTCCCTCCTTCTTACATCCAACCTATTCTCCCGCAGCGGTCAAGGGAAAAGGCGAGATGGGAGGAGGGGTTTGCTATGGTCAGCTGCTGTTCTCAGCCACTGCTTGGGGAGAAGAGTCCTTCCAGCCACATTCCATGGGGTCCATCCCTCACAGGATACAGTTCCTCTCACAAACTGCTCCGGCGAGAGTCCATCCCATGGGCAGCAGCCCTTCACCCACAGCTGCCACATGGCTCCCATTCCACAGGGTGCAGTCCCTCAGGCACAGGCTGCTCCAGCGTGGGCCCCACGAGCCATGCATCCTAACAGGAGAATCCTACTCCAAGTGGGCTCCTCTCCCCACAGGCTACAGTCCCCTGCCAGGACCCAGCTCCACCTTGGGTCTCCCACGGGCTGCAGCCTTCCCCAGCATCCACCTGCTCCGGCGTGGCTCCTCCACGGGCTACAGGTGGATCTCTGCACTCCTGTGGTCCTCCATGGGCTGCAGGGGCACAGCTGCTTCACCATGGTCCTCACCATGGGCTGCAGCTGGATCTCAGCTCCGGCGCCAGGAGCATCTCCTCCCCCTCCTTCTGCACTGACCTTGGTGTCTGC
>VXBA01004043.1:0-157957 GCA_013399895.1 Serilophus lunatus | reverse complement strand
TACCAAAACCTGGCCACAGAGAAACCAATACACATGGAAGTAAAGAAAGACAATTACACTCAGAGATATTATGAGCCATCCAGGAACTTTGAGCTCTAGAAAGACTTTTTGCATAAGCACAACACTTCAGGAGAAATAAGGATAAAATATGATGGCTATTAAGTAATGACTGGGTAGTGCAACCTGGAGGCCACTGAAAGTAGAAGGATTGCTGCATGATTTATTCTGAGCAACAATACCATCTTTTTTGTTTGTTAGTTTTGATTTGTTTGGTTAGTTGGTTTTGTTTTTTTGATGTTGTGGGGTTTTTTGTGTTTGTTGGGTTGTTTTGTTGTTTTTTTTAATTTAAATTGAAATAACAGTGATAAGTCATGGCTGAAATAAAGACATTTCTTGCATGTCAAACAAAATGATAGATTGAAAGGTGTGAGCTTTAATTATGACCATCAGGAGAACTTTCAGCTTTAAATTTAGGCTCTATGAGATGGATCCAATATGTAATAATCATCAATGGTTTAAAAATGTCTCACAGAGAAAAATCTTCTACAGAGAAAAATGAAAGAGTTGCTTTGGGCATTCATCTGTTAGAGATGCTTCAGTCCACAGAAATAACCTTTATTGTGCCAGAGAGAAGCTAAATTGAGCTAAATCAATCGTACTTTTCAAGGCTGAGAGGTACTGTCTTTCAGGAAATATTGATGGGAAATATGGAAAACCTCAATTCAAATAATTGACAAATCTCGAAAAATAATCATAGAATCATAGAATAATTTGTGTTGCAAATGACCATTAAAGGCCATCTAGTCCAACCCCCCTGCAATGAGCTGGGACAGCTTCAACGACATCAGGTTGCTCAGAATCCCATCCAAACTAATTATGAATGTTTTCAGGAATGGGGCATCCACCACAGTTCTGTCTAGGCAACCTGTGCCAGTGTTTTACCACTTTTACTGTAAAAACTTTATATCTAATCTAAATGAATCCTATAAAAGAGATTTAAAACATTAGCCCTGTTCCTATTGTCACAGTCCCTACTAAAACATCTGTCTCCATCTTTTTTATAAGCCCCCTTTAAGTACTGAAAGACCACAGTGAAGTCTCCTTGTAGTCACCACAGTGAAGTCTCCTTGGAGTCCTTTCTTCTCCAGGCTGGGCAATCCCAACTCTCTCAGCCTGTCTTCAGACTGGAGCTTTTATCAGATTTTATCCTTCCTCAGCCTGTACGAAGTTTACAACAAGATGACATTCTCCTGAACTCCTCGGAAAAGAAATGTAGGAAAACAAGGTCTTGCAGACTGTTGAGTATTTAATTTTCCCTTTTTTTATGTGTGTGTGTGTGTGTGTGTGTGTGTGTGCATGTGTGTGTATAATGTAGTTCACAAGAATATTGCATAGCTTTCATGCAACTCTTCCATCTTTGGAGGCCTGTATTAAACCACGAGTCTTAGATGCAGTGATTTTGCAAGAGGAAGACCAGCAAGGATGACAAGTATGAAAGGGAGCAGTGGAGCGACGGGGAACGTGAGGAACGGTTGGTTAGGCACATGTGTTAATGTTTATTAGCCATGAATATGCCACCTGCTGAAGGAAAAGAAGCAAAGCAACAGGAGATTAGTTGTACTGAGTGGAGAAGGTGTGAGGGCAGTGCTATGACTGGCCTAGATGGCTCAGCCAGAACGGAAAGAGACAGTCAGGGAGAAAGCCCAGAGGGAGAGGAGGAGGAGGTGATCTGGCTCTGTGAACAGTGTAAGGAGAAATATCACAGAGCAGTGAATGACTATTCCAAAATACTGCAAAACGACTCATCTGTTGCTTAAATGCCTATTGATAAGAACTTCAGATTATGATCAGTAAATATGCTGAAGGAACTTTAAGTGAACTTGACTCCATTAAAATGAATTTTCAAAATTACTCACATGAAGGATTGGCTAATCTCAGCAATAAATTCCAGCTTCTTTTGGAAATAAGACTTTGATGCTGTGACATTAATTTTGAAAGTGCACTTTTATTCCCCAAATAAAACTGTAAAGAAGAAAAAGAAACTGCATTATGAATAAATTGGAATTGAAGAATTATGTGGCTTTGCCAAAAATTGCTGACTGTGAACATTATGTGTGTATTTTCTATAAATGAAAGTGTCTAAGGGGCTTTTATTGTTGCCTGAAATCAAAATAAGAAATCAAAATCATAACACAGGTTAATAGAAGTGGAAGGAAAAGAGCAATTTTTACTGGCGAAGTCCCGTGATCTGAAAGAGAAGACAAACAACCTCCTTACATTTATACCCTTCAAAATCAACTACCCCCCAAAACATCCAAAGGAAGTTTGTTTAGCACCTATGTCCCTAAAGTACCCAATGAGAGTGTCTCTCATTCCTTGTGCTCTCTCAGGATCTGCCCCTCTATTGAAGCAGGTCCAGGAGTTTTAGGCCTATATTTCATCCTGCTACCTCCTTATCTATAGAAAAGAATGTAAACACCCAGGAACAGACCTTACAAGAAAGCCCACATTCAAGCTACGCAGATAAATTTGGCTAAATTAAAATCCCCCAAAGATATAAGGTAAACCCCCAAAGCATCATTATCAGTATCTGCCTTGGCCATCAGCTAGAAAGTATAAATATCTAAAATATTCCTATGGATAAAAACTGACCTACAGTATTTCTTTGTAATTTTGCAACATGTTTTGGGAATGAAATATAAAGTGAAGGCACAGTTCTGTATTCTCATATATATGAAACCTTAAAGCCATTAAAAATTAATTAATTAAATGAAGTAATTTCAAAAGACTGTACATAAAAATCTCAATATTGTATGTAATATTTGCTAGGAGCAGTGCTAATAGGAGATCATTTTACTACATTCTGTCTGTCTTAATATGTGCTACCAGCATTCTTAGAATAACTCTTTCATTTTGCTGTTCTACATGGTTCTGCTTTGGCTGGATAGTAATATTAGCTGAAATAAGACTTCTTATCTCTAGCCACTCTTCTGTTGTCACCTATGCTTTCATGTCCTATTTTACAGTGCTTTAGACTGACTTCTGTCTGATGCTTGCTTTAGCTGATTTTTCAGTAGTGTAAGCCTCAGTAACATCGGGAGTGTCTGAAGAAATGAAATGTTAGTATTTTTTGCAAATAAAGAGGGAGAGCAGGGCATTTTAACTACTTGCCAATAGAAAAACATGCAGCAGATTCAATTTCAGAAGATTCATAGGACTTTAAATATTGGTTACCTAGGATTTTTATTGTATATCAAATGATTGCTAGCATGTTCTTCCAACAAGATGCCCTGTGGTCCTGAATGATGAATTCTTTAGTCTCTTAAAGGCAGCAAGAGAAACTCATTTTCTCTCTTTCAGATGCATTTTGCTGATAGAGGCATAGAAAGACAGCTCATTGCAGGGAATGAACTAAAAAATTAAGGGACTGCTGAGCCACCTTTTTCTATCTTTCTCTTTCTCTTTGTCTCCTTCTCCCTCCATCTCCTTCTTTTCTTTAACATTTGCCTTGAATATGGGCAGTGGTGTGTACCCTGCCAAAGCTTTTATGTTCATAAAACAGGGAATGATTTTTGTCCCAGTGCTGAATCACTCACCTAAGTGATGAGCATAAAGAAACTTGAGAAGGCAGAAAACCAAACATCTTGTGATATTAGGCTTCTTCCTATCATATATTTTTTCTTTCTTTTTTTTTTTGATCTGGAATTAACTCTTAATCTCATTTCCTGTGTTAAATTAGGTCTTTCTGAAGCCATCTTCATATTATTTTTGTTTTTTAATTAAGTGTTTCAAGCTTACACAGGATTTTTTTGTTGAGAAAGCTAAATTGTGCTGCATTAAGAAAATAAAATATAAGACTGATTTAAACATCAATTTAATCTCATTCTCAAAGATTATTAAACTATCCTCTGACAATCAAAATACGCTAACTGCCCTAGGTATTTTACAAGTATTATGTGGGATGTACAAGCTGATACCAATTAATGTGTGCCTAGTTATAATTTTTAGTTGTATTCAGAATTACATAACTTCATAATTGTCAAGTATAAAAGAACTGAAGCATACAATGCAAAAGTATCCAAAACAAAAATCTCAATTAGCTGTTACAGAGTTTGTGTCACACATGTAGTGCTGTGATTGTCAACAAAACTGTAGCTAAAAAAAAAAAGATTGAAATTAGAGGGAGTTTAAAGGAGGATGCTGCACGAGCCTGTAGGGAGAAGGAGGAGAACACGGACCTGTTGGAGGGAGTCCAGAGGAGAGCCACTAAGTTGATCAGGGGGCTGGAGCACGTCTCCTGTGAAGATAGGCTGAGAGACTTGGGATTGTTCAATCTGGGGAAGAGAAGGCTCCAGGGAGAATTTAGAGCACTTTCCACTATCTAAAGGTGCTACAAGAGAGCCGGAGAGGAACTTTTTACAAGGGCATGGAGTGACAGGACAAGAGTTTACACTGAAAGAGCATGGATTTAGATTAGGTATTAAGAAGAAATTCTTTACTGGTGGAGAGGTACTGGAACAGGTTGCCTAGAGAGGCTGTGGATATCCCATCCCTGGAAATGTTCAAAGCCAGATTGGATGGTATTTTGAGCAACCTGTTCAAGTGGAAGGTGTCCTTGTCAATGGCAGGGGGTTTGGAACTAGATAAACTTCAAGGTCTCTTCCAACCCAAGCCATTTTATGTGTTTCTGTGTTAAGATTTTCAGTTGGACAACTGATGCCACTAGAGTTGAAAATGCTTATGAAAAAAGTATAATTCAACATGTGTCATATAGGAGAAAACCCAATGTATTCCTAAGCAAAGTAATCAGCTTTTGAAGTGATTACTGGTCTGTATAGAGAACATGACACAAAAAGTGCTCTGAAAGAAGTGGTATGTGATCATGGGTCATGAACTCTCTGTACAACCCTTTTTAATCTTCTCCTTTTCCATGAAAGGTTTAAGATCAGTTAAATACTGTAATTTACTATCCAAGATATGGTAAAAAAAGATAAAACACAGTTAAGAAAGGTGATATAGATATTGCTGAGGTTCAAAAGTCATTAACAGCTCTTCTACAGTACTCTCTTCTACCACACTCTCTGAAAAGTACACAACAGAAGTCCCATCTTATATCTGAGATAAAACAAGGAGATGGCCAAGGCTTAGGACTTTCACTTCTGTTGTTACAGATGCTGAGCCAAGAGTTGTACATCTTTGTATCCTCCAAGATGTGGTGACTTTCATGTGGCAAGAGAAGGGGGAAATCAAAACTGTCCAGGGCCAACAATTTGAGGCATTTATAATAACAGTCAAAATCCCAGTGGATTCTCAGGGACTGGGATTTATTACTCTGATGTATTAAGCTGTTTTTGTGAGATAAGATGAGGCCAAGAGGCCTGTTTTTAATTGGTCGGGGTAATTTTCACAAATCATTTTAAATGACCTTTATTTTTAACCTCAGCAGGTACAAAAAAATGCAATGGACCATAAGAGTTTTATTTACACTCTTCTTTTTGGAACCAAAATCCTCTAAACCTTAGTTAAATCAGATTATATTGTAATGTTGAACTACCTTACACTTCAGTTCTGCCACACCGTTTCTGTGATAAAGCAGAGGTTCTGATCTTAAAAGCCCCTAATTTTGTCACCGTCATGAGTAATTAGAGTAACTGGAAATATTAAATTTCAGTGATGAAATAAATCCAGCTTCTCATTGCCTCAAATTGTTAGCTAATATCAGGATTCATACATTTTCTCAAATGCATTTATCCTTACCTGGGTAAGAAAAGCAGAACTGAACAAACTTCCTCAAAATTCAAAAGTACAGTATTCAAATTGGCCTACTACTCATTTGATAAGTAAGTGAGTACTGTCTGGACAGACATTTTCCTTTCATTTTATCAAGCCTTCCTTTGGTTTGTGCCAAGTCAGTCTGAGTATAGTCTTTTGTCATATTCTTGAACTACTCCTGTTCTTCATTTCACTATGGGTTTTATTTTCCAAAAGTGATCTACTGTTGGAGCACAAGTAGCCATCTGCTCCAACAAGACACAGGTTAACATACAGTAAGAGAAAAAGGATCTCTGAACTGGTCATCCTCCGGGCAAAAGTATTGAGAATGGGCGTTCCACACTTGGAAGTGGTGGTTTGGGATGTCCATGGGACATCAGAAGTACCTGTTGTAGTTCTTGATAGAAGGAAAACCCTCCAAGGGAGCACATTTTAGTATTAGAAGGTGCTCACAGAGGAATATGCCTTGCATGGGTGTGTTTATATGCAGGGAATACTTCAGTGTCTGCTCAGAGCTGAGGAGGCTTGACAGTGATGCCAGAGCTCGGGTGAGACAGCAATGTGGCAAAGGCAGGAAGGTGTTGCACACTTTGCCAAAACATTATTTCTAATAAAGCAACAGACTGAGATTGCCTCCAAGTCAACCTTTGGTACCAGGAAAGAGGCAAGGGGGCCAGAATAACTTTGCACAGTGATGTTTGCCCTATACAGCTGGAAGGGACTTTGTTTTGGTATTCTTTCTCAAAGACAGCCCAGATTTGAAATTGTTTATGTGGGACTCACCCTGCCCAGATGATAGCAGAGAATCTGAAATCACACTAGCAAAGAACCACACCCCTTCCACAGTTCAAAATGCAGTGAAATCCTCCACACCCACTCTGGGCAAGGTACAAATGGTGGCCTCACAAATCCATTTGGCTTTCACAGGGCCACTTTTATCACTTAATGAAATCTCAGCGGTATCCAGTGAAAAAATACTGTGAGGGCGATCATTCACTGGAATAGATTGCCCAGAGACCTTGTGGGATTTCCATCCCTGACAATATGAAAAACCTAGCTTCACAAAGCCGTGAGCAATCTACTCTGGATGACCTCGCACTGAGCAGGGGGTTGGACTAGATGGTCTCTCAAGATCCCTTCCAATCTCGACTATTCTGTGAAACTGTCCAGGTCAAGTTCCAAAATGTAATTGAAACAATATTCTCTAATTTCAGGATATAATTTGCGTAGAATTAAATTTCTGATCCACCTGTTTAATGCATAGACAAATTCACATAGTAATTGTAGTTGAAAAAAAGTTATGCCTGTAACACAAATTGCATATTTCAAAATTCTTATTCTTGAAGAAATTCAAACATATATTTTAAGAAAAATACAGGAATGTAGGAATCTAGTAGCAGAAAAGAAAGTGTTATCAGGAGATTTTGATGCAGTGCTATTCTTGACTGTGTTTATTAAGATTTGTTTACTAAACTGATCTACCTATTTTCATCTAATTAAAATTAATTACAAGCGGAGTAATTGTGCTTACAGTCAGACCTGCTACACTGAGCAGATTATTTACTTGAGTGCTAATTTTACAGCTGCATCTGATTTTGCAGTATTGGAATTTAATATGTGGATTCTCATTTTTCTTCTTGCATAGTTTCTAAAATGAAATTACTTTTGTGCAATTACTGAGACTTTTGAGAGACATTTTGATCAGGAGTGAGATAACTTGCCACTTTACCATGGAAAGATTGAATTTAAGCTGAGTAGCTAACTGTGTTCTAAATGTATACTGAGTTTATGTTACTGTTCTTTCTCTGAGTAATATTAGGATGCTCATTTTATAAATGTATATATGTACCACTGTCTTATGCTGCACACACATCTGTTCAGTTAAGAAATAGGACATTTAATAACTGCAAGTGTATGGAAATCAGTGGGCATGGGTTCAGTGTTTTGTAGTGAAGGAAATTGTTCGCTTGTACTAAAACAACTGTTTATGTCTATTTATAGGTGCATATTATGTATTCCATTCAGACACTAATGGTTTATAATATGGTGTGGTTTGCCTACATGAAACAGGCTCAGTACTTTATCTGGAAGATAAAAATAGGTGTTTCTATCTCAATCAAACATTAATTATCATCTTGCAATCAGAGGTGATTCACAGAAATTAAAAGCTCTAAAAAATTGCAAAAAAGTCTGTTAATTTATACATAAACCTCAACCTGTAAAACAAGACTGACATCAAGGTGGATGGAGTTGTGTTTTGATAACATCACTGAGGTGAAAAGGAAAAGAACAATGTGAGTGTTGGATCAGCTGCTCAGGGCTGGCAGCACAGCAATGCACAGGGGGCTGTGTTCTCTCCCCCTACATTTCTCATTCTTTACAGTTAAGAGGCAATGTATACACTATGATTAATTTATTAAGAAGTAATACTCTAGTTTAAAGAATAAATTGACCAGTGCCTACTATGCACCAGTGATGAAATTAGTAGAACATAGCCACTGAGAAACTGAACTTACTATCCAGGGGGATATTTGCTCTATAAACCCTAAGCATCATTAACCTGTTCAAAACCAGCAACTGGCCTGAGACTGAAAGCAATTAGTCAACTTTCAAAAGTAAGATCCAGTGTAGTTATATTAATTTCAAATTGCTAAACCAATTCTTTACAAGTATTCTTTAACAATAATACCCATTGTCTATAATTATTGATAAATTATATTCCTGCAAACCTATTAGATATACATGGCAAAAGGTTTATCTTCATTGCGGCAGCTTCTATTTATCTAAGAAAAAATGCACAGAAATTTGCTCATGTCAGCCGAAATAGATTGTTAAGAATTGAAATAAGGGATGTGCCATCTTGTTTACTTGTTATTTTGTTGTTGTTTTTTTTAAAATTATGATATCTAGGTAATGTTGCAATGGAACATAAAAAATGTCTAATGAGACTAATCAAAAACTCAGACAAATATTTCTCCTTGATTGAATTTTCTGATTATTTTATATAACCAAAATACATTAGGCTCTTTAAAAATGTGATGCACAGTAATAAACAGTCCACTGGAAATTTAGCAATGATGTTGCAAATATACCATTCATTAAAAAGGACCAAAAAAGGACCCAAAAGCAAAAGTATTTAGGAATGCATTCTTTAATGATATTCAAACAACACCATTTTATTTTCTTCAATGAATGTCCTACTGCCCTAAGAATGCTCCAAGCGTTTTTGAAGCATGTAAGGGCAGAAGGAGAAAATGAAGAGAGAGACTGTTGAATAAACATTTTAATTTATAAAATTTTGATAATAAGTTTTAAAAACCCTTTAATATAATGCTGGAGGTATATACCCAGTATTTAAGCCAGAGTCCCTTTCCCTGAGAAAAAATGTGAAAATATTAACTAAAATCAGCATCATCCATCTGCAAATCATTTTTTGCAGATCTCCAAATACACAAAGTCTATTGCTTTTCTTTAAACAGAAAAGGAGAACAAAGAGAGGATGCTACCAGGGGAGCTTTCTGATTATTCTTGAGTCATTTTGCCTCATAACTATTGAATGGTGCTCTTCTAAAATGGAAATTCCTGCATCATTCTGTTTTTCACGAATTTTTCCAAATCTGCTTGACCTTCCCTTACACAATCTGAAAACATCAACCTTTGGTAAGATTTCTAGACCAATCTTTTCAAATAAAGGGAGAAATCTCAGCTCTATAGAAATAAATTCAGCAAGACATTCTGCTGGGATCTCATTGAGAGTTTAATGCCAAGATCTTTTAATCCCAAAAAGACACGATGGTAGCTTTTTGTCTAAATGTCCTATTTACTTGATAACCTCAAAAATTTTACTATTTTATAACTAAATACAGTATGGCTTACTTAGGAGATTTTTTACTGTGTAAGTGAAAAGTTATGGAGACCTCACATTCCACAGGAGGGAGCCTCTCTCCCGCTGAGCTTGGAGCAGGACTTGAGTATAGGATATTTTTCTCTCTTGAAACCTGTATAAAAAGACCTGTACAGGGAGTTAGAGCATGCTGGAGTAACTTCTAAAAAAAAAAATAAAGGGACGCCCCCACCTCCTTTTTAATTATACATAGGACTTTGGAATAAACTAAACATATATGATTGCAATATTTGCAATATTTAAACAAGACACTGAAATTATTACCAGAGGTACAATCCAAACTTGAATCTCCCTGCAAATTTTGCACTGAAAAGTGCTAGGTTTTTTTCATAAAGTATTATTTTTATAAGAAGCTGAAATAGGCTTAAAATATACATTTTCAGAAAAAAGCTGTTTTGGAACACTGCAAAATGGAAGGGTCTTCAAAATTCTTCCTAAGTGGCTTTTTCAGAATAATTTTTAAACCCATTGCCTAGCCATGCCGAAAAAGGTAGATTTTTAGTCGTATACATTAAAGAAGTACTGTCTGAGGTAAGCATTACAAAAGCACAAAGGATGTGTTTATTGTACTGGCAAAGATTGTGGCAGCCCTTGAAAGCTCAGATGCATTTGGAAGGATGAACCTAAATGGACTTGTCCTGCAGGCTCTTCAGGAAATTAAACTTACAGAGGATGGAAGTTAACTGCTTAGGGAAACAGGAAGAAGATTAAACTAAATCTTAATAAAGACAAGTGGCAGCAGCCTCCGCACCAAAATGCAAGCTGTGTTCAGTTCTCCTCACAGGACTAGGCTCCTGATTTTGGATAGCTCATTCTGGTACACCCAACTCAGGTACTTAATTTCCAGAGCAGGAGCTTTTATTTGAACTTTCTTTAATGCTTTGCATTTCCTTCACCAACAAACTTCTAGGGAAGTTTGAATGCAGGAAACAAATTTTGGATTGACCTCTGGGGATATTTCAGGACTCTGCAAGGCTTGTGGATTTTTAAGAGTAGATTGAACTGCCGTTGTCTCCAGATATTTCCCCCTCTCTTTTTTTGACATATTGCAGATTCTGCATCCTTATGTCTTCTTGCAGGTGATCTCAGCACAGCCACACCTGCAGAATGGTAAAAAGGATTCGTATTCTCACCTGGCACACACCTGAATGAAGCTTTGGCTGACTAAGAGGGTATTTGTGAATAAAACATCAATCTTTCTTAGTTTTTTTCTGATGATAAATGCAAGTTAATGAACATTATTGCTGGCAACAGTGGCCAAATACGTGATATACTACATTTTCTGCAATGCTAGACAGTTTAAGGACAGAAGAAAATAATATCTGTTCTCCATCCTGCTGTCTCAAGGTCATATTTTATCAGAATAATTATGGATTACTGTGCTATTTAGGTAGATACTGTGTTTCTGGAAGGTAGCAGTGACAGTGTGATGTTCAGCTGACTGCAAGAGTCCTCACCTCAAGGATTGACTTCTTATGAATATTTCAAATGCAGTCTGGATAATCACAGTTTGCTGTGTGTTCCTGAAACTCAAAGGAGCCATCAGGGAGCTGAATCCCCTAGACCAGGTATAACAGTGTGGAGATCAACCCCACCACATTTTTGTAACCTGAAACAGACGCAGACCGTGGGCTGAGCTCGAGTGAAGAAAGAGTGGTCTGAAGTCATCTACCCCTGTAAAACAGGAGGGCTGCCTCTGTTTTACCACTATGTCCAAATATTTGTGCTAGAATGGCCACAAACATCTTCTTCAGCTGCATAAAGTTACTCCTTGTTCTATCACTACTCTTGGTCAGGAACTGTAGGAGTGATGGGTACAAATTGAAAGAGGGAAAATTTAGGTTAGGTGTTAGGAAGTAATTTTTTTACTTCAAGGGTAGTGAGGCACTGGAACAGCTCACCCAGGGTGGAGGTTGTGGATGCCCCAATCCTGGCAGTGTCTAAAGCTAAGTTGGGTAAGGCCTTGAGCAGCCTGATTTAGTGTGAGGTGTCCCTGCCCATGGAAGTGGGGGTTGGGACTAGATGATCTTTAGGATCTGTTCCAAGCCCTTAACATTCCATGGTTCTATGTACTGCCTTGCCTGCCTGATTTCTTAGTAATCTACTCTGCTTCCCTGTCTGCTGAGACTGTAACTAGTAGCACCACCAAAATAGTCTGAGATTGATGTCAAAACCATTCCCAAAGCTCTTGTGTTTTTGGGGTTTTTTTCCTAGCTGCTTTTCACACAGCTATGGTCAGTGTCTCTCTGTCATGGCCTCTCTTAACCAGAGATCCTATTCTTTCCAGAACTATATTCCTCAAGAAATTCTTCACAGTCCCTAGTGCAGTGCTGTGCAACTCTGTTCCCACCAGGAGCACTGGAAGACTCTAAGTTTCCTCAGGTGTTCCCACAGAGAGAAAGTCAGCTTTCTCAGGGTTTCTTAGCACAAACAGACACTATGCAATGCAAAAAAATTCTGCAAGACTAAAGACATCTGCATCTCCACATCTTGAGCTCCTTTAAGTTAAATATCTCGTTTGTCTAGTATATTGATAGATATATTGCATGTGAAATCTTGCAGAGGGAGGGATGATCAAATCTGATCATTTTTTTGCATAATCTTGGTATTCTCAGTGCTAAGTGAATCCATACAGTAGCAGAAGTGTTGGCCAAAATGTGAAGGGTTGCTTTTATCACATGATGGGGCAGGAAAAAAATTGGGAGAGTAAGTCCTTATTTTTGCTATTTTTAATACTACTATATAAATATTAATAATATTATTATTACAACATCAATTATTGTAATTACAGCCATAAAAAAACTAATAGGAGATTCCCACCGCTGAAATATTGTTTAAGAGCCTGTGAGTTGTGGAGTTCCCTGTGTTCCTTACAGAATAAGGAGTGGATGGCTTTTGTCCCAAGAGCACTCCTTTTTCTCCAAGAGTGAAGAAATCTCCCCATTAACAAGGAAAAATCTAATAAAAAATCTAGGAATCTTTCTCCTCTGGATTTTTAGGTTACGTTTTCCCTGCATCAGAAATAGGAAGAAAGAAGTTCAAAGGGATTAAGTGCCCTGGCAGAGGTTGTAAGGCAGATCACTACCAGAATGGAGAGGACTAAGCGCATTCCTGTAAGCTGTCTCAGACAAAGTCACTATCTCATAAGTATTTTAAAGACTTAATAAGGCCTTTCAGAAGCCATCTAAATACCGGAAGTGAAAGACATGTTGTTGCATATTTTATGAGATATTTTTCAATTACAGTGATAAAATTTTAAATGCTATTTCATCTTTTTTTTTTTTTCCCCCTACACCCACTGACACAGTAATTGTTTACAGCATTCTTAGACATGAGATCAGTTTAATAATGTGAGGAAGAGAAAACAAAATACAGTGGAGACTGAATACTGTTTGTTTCTGATTGAAAATTTCCCAGGAGAGCCATGTGTAGAAGAAGGGGCTTAACCCTTTATATTTTTAAATTTTAGCTCTCGTGAGAAATGTAACAGTATATGCTTAAAACATACATATTAGAGAATTTTGTCTGAACACACATTAAGACTTGTTATTTTTACCATTCCATTGTTTTGTTCTCATTCTTTAAAGGTTGGAAAAGCTGAAATATTTTATCCAACTGCTCTTACCTTGCTTACTTGAAACTAATGGTGAGAAATACATCAAAATAGCAGTTCTCTTTTATTTCGGGGGAAAAAGCTAATGGACAAAATATTGCAGAATACACTCATCTCTAATTGATTAATTTCTTTCTTTAACTCCATAAGCTATTCCTGCTCTCTTCTTGTTACCTTTTCAGTTTCATTCTGAAAAATGACCTTCTACACTTCCTTTTAAATAACTGTCTACTCTTACCTAAGCTCAAATTTGTTATATTTATAGCAATCAAAGAATTTGAATGAGACTGTTTTATAGTGTTACATTTGCTAATAGCAGGCCTGTGCCATATATTACCCCTTAATTTGTTTTCCAATATTTTCCATAACCTTAGGAGAGACTCTAAAATGAGTCAGGAAGTCAGAGGGCCAATCAGCAGTGCTTCTGAAAAGGACGGATTTATTGCGAATAGCAACAGGGTCTGCTTGAAATAGAAATACTTAAGGGCCCAATTTATACATCTAAACCAAACAATCTTCATTGTATTTTAACAGATCATTAGGAAAACTGAGATGTTCTGCTTTTAAAAATAAAAGAGAATGTCTGCTATTGAAATAGAAGTGATTATGTCCTGGTTTTGACTGAAATAAATCATATTATTAACAGATTCATGGGCTGTCTGCATTCATCAGTCAGATTAATTGGCAATGCGATCTTCTTTTATAGTATATAGGTGTCTGGGAAAATATGAATGACCAATGTGAGAAAAAAACACACAGTTATTCAGAGATGTGAAAAAAATTTTATTAGTAATTGTGTATATAACAATGCAATGAAGCCTGCTAGTATAGGAAAGTCTTCTTTCTCTGTTGATTTGATTTTTGTAATACTAAAAGATGTTAATAACTGTATAGATCCTCTAAATTAGTTTAGTTGTAACATAATTGATTCTAAATTGATAAAAAACCAAAAAATGGAATTATGTTTTGCATACTGATTAGCCTGATAAAGTTATTAGTTTTACTTTTGAACTAAATAAGCTTACTTGTAGAGTTATTTGTAAAGAGGCTTAAGCACACAGAGGTTCTGATTATATATTCTATTTTATAACAGTAACCCTAAATGAAATTTCAGCTTTTCTGCATGTACTATATAGCTAACTATAAGTAAAACACAGTCCCTCCATTGTCAAAAAACTGTCTCTCAAAAGTTAAATACACACGGAATGATCAAAATAAACCAAAAATCTAATGCAAATATGGAATTATCAAAGGAATATAAAATTACTGCTCCAAAGTACAAATCTACTATATTTTAGTTTTTGCTGAGCAGCACTTACACAGTGTCAAGGATTTTTCTGATCCTCATAGTGCCACACAAGCAAGCAGGCACAAAACCTGAGTGGTACTTAGCTGCCTACTGGTGTTAAACCATGACGGAGAGCACTGGCTTGACTGCATTGAAATACAAGGGATGTTCTAGAGATTCTGAAGCTGATATCAAAATGTAACAGCATTAAAGGGATAAGTGGCTCGTTATAGTCAATTTAATGTAGAGTCAGTTAAAAGTAATGGAATGGTTTCATAACAAATTTAGGCAAAAATAGTATAATTAAGGTTGATGGATATGAATTTATGAACAACTGATCTCATGTGACTCAATTAACTTTGTATCCTTTATTATGACTTAATTCATAGAAATTATTATGTCTGTGCTCTATACCCAGGCTTCTGCAGGGTTGTTCAACCTGATTATATCAAGGAACATGAATAATACAAATTCAGTATAGCACATATAAAGTAATTGCCCAAGTCCAATATACCTAGGCAGCTTCAGTGAGTCCTGGAATTATGAGTTTTTGAAAGAAATCTGAAAACATTGTTGCTTTACTCTTTGGCAATTAAAAATTCCAGGGATTTTTTAAAAAAATAAAGCAAGCAAGTCTTTAATGGAGAGCCATTGCATAATCCATGTCCATTCAAAAAATATTTATGCATAAATCTGCATGTTCTGATATTGATAGGTTACATTTATAGGAGAAGTATTAGAGGCTAAAATGCTGTTTAGTCATCAAATTGCCTTGGGCAACACTCTTTTAAAGGGGGAACACGATGACCTATTCAGTCCAAAAGATTTTGGTTTTCTTCCCAGTTTGGCTATGATGAGTATTGACAGCAATGAGATACTTCGTGGTTCTACCTGTGGACCCGTATCTTTCCAATGTGGTAGTATGAGTGCCCTGCAAAGAGAAAGGAGATTCATGCTCTAATAGTGATTTCTAAAATCAAACTTCTCGGCTGTGTCCCATTTTTTTATCTGGCAGCAGGAGAAAGAATTTTGGCGTCTCAGATTATTTCATCTTACATAAAAATAAAATACACAGAAGAACTGGTGATATGTAAGATGCTTACTAGGAAAACACTGATTTATGAGGAATTAATACTTTAGTAGCTCTGATTTTTTTTTCCAATTTAGATATTCCTATATCTGATGTAGAAGTTAACTAGAGGTACTCATTAAATATTTTTATTTCATGAGGGCAGCAGTCTAGGTTTGTGTGCCTGGTATTTATGGATCCAGTAAGTGCACACACTTACATGTCATGTATCTCTATCGAATCTAGATTTATTTATTTAACATTTCTCTAATCTATTTGCTCACTGGGATTCAATCCATGCAAGGGAACCTATGCAGAATATACTGAATCCATCATGAGAAGAAAAAAGTAGGGATGTGGACTATGGGGCAGCGTGACACAGCAGTGTGAGTTCTGGACATTTCGATGTGTCTAATACTCCTACAATGATTTGGTATCTCCTCAACTCTGATATTTATGGGCGCCTGCATTTCTGTTTTTGTCTCTTCTGGTGACAGCTACCTTAGTCAGAGTGGTTGCGAGGGGAATCAGTATTTACCACATGAACTGATCCCCAGGACAGCCTTTGTGATCACCACAAGGAAATAGATATTTCTATTGATTCTAAATTACGTGTCTCTAATGAGACACTTGCGTCATTGCTTAAACATTCCTGTTTCTCTCTGCTAACTGTAAGAGACCTGTAGAAATGAAGACATAGGCTTTGCAGACGGTTGAAATTAGCAAGGTGAAACTGCTGGTGACTTCCTAGCACTCATCCCTCAAGGCCCACCTGGTATGTCAAAATATTTGACTTATTGAGTAGGAATGGAGATGCCTAGAAAATAGTAACGGAAAGAAAAGGTATCTGCGGCGTCTCTGGGAGATGAGAGGAGGATGAGGACGTGCTACACCGCAAGAGATCCTGGTGTGCTAAATTTTAAAGAGATGAGTAATTGCATTCTTCAGCGATGGACTGAAGCACACATTTAGCGGCAACGTCAGCGTTGGCCAACGCATTTTAAGACAATTTGCATGACAGTAGGTAAGTGGCTTAAGTACTTTGCTAAATCATGGCCAGAGGGCAAGAGACAATTCCCACTTTACATACCGTGTTGCTAATAGCTTTTCTGCTCTCTGTAATGGAGTTCTAAAACAAAAGACAATTAAATTAGGAAAAAAAAAATAACAAAGCACTTAGGCTGTAGTACTATAGCCTTCCATAATGGAATTCTTGTAAAAATGCAGCTAATCAGTTTATTTACTTCCAGGAAAAAAAGACATTTTCATAATAAAAACAAAACCCAGCCCCACAAAAAGCCCAGGTCACGATTTTATCTGCTCACTATGTAGAAGTACACAAGCACAGCTGGATCAAAGAAGACATTGCCACACTCACTTTTTCAATGGTGGAACACTTACAGAACAGAAGTTATTTAAAGGCAAGAAAAGAATGAGGAGCTAGTTAAGTAGATGAGATTCTTTTGTCTCTCATCCCTTTACCACTAGGTTCACCATTCATCATAAAGTGAAGAAGAAACACCGACCTTGCTGAAGCCCATGGGCAGATTGTCATTGATTGCAACAGGAACACAGCATAAAGTTGTATTTCATAAGTATTTCTTAGCAAAAAATGACAAGAAGATTATTGATTCTACCAGAGGCTAAGTAGAATTCTGTCTTACTCCACTCAAATACTAATCTCTCTAATGTAAAGGGTATTTGTTAGAAAAGGAGGATAAATTTTAACTACCTGAGAAGGTACATTACTATGTAAATTTTGCCATCAAGGATAATTTTTAACTAAGTACAAAGGTATATTAATCTGTTGATTTTGTTATAAAGATGTTATTTTTAACCCTTTTTTATATTGCCATTGGTATGAACATTGAAAATATCATGAACATTAGTTTTTAAATAAGGTGTGCATGAGCGAAACTTAGTGTCCTCTCAGTAAGAAAATACAGTGAACTCCATTAATGCCAGGTGAAGACAATGCAAATGAAACAAAACCCCTGCTCTATACAAGATACACCCCAATTAATCATGTAAAGTTATTTAAAACAAGTCTGACAATGTTTACTGACGTGAAGGTGGGTATGTTCTTCCTGGTTCTTGCCTTAAATACCCAGGTTTGAGTTTTTTTCAGTACTGGATCAATTTTTCCCAATGAGACTGTAAAGCTGGGCAACGCTCAGTGCCTCCAGCAGCTCATCCTCCCAGACAGCCAGGTCAATTGATGGTCAGGGAAGCTTTTCTTATCTTTCCTTACCCTGCAGTCCCCTGTGCCTGTGCCTGCTGCAGATACTGAACAAAACAGTGGCATGATGCCATCACTGGGGAAAGGAAAATACACAAGGAAACCAGTGAGAGTTTAAATGACGGCCAAAACAAAATCCATATTCAGGCATTTATTTCGCAAGGCTTTTCATTAGGTTTTATTTTTGTATTCACCATTAAGAAAATAAATCTTTGGAATAACCAATAATCTTGCTGTCCTCAGCCCAGATGGGAGAGGGCAGGTATTTGCTCTTCAGACCTCTTTGATCCAACTTGTTGTTCCTCTTAAAAGCCCACCTTAAACAGTCAAGTAACACAAATGACTGGTTAGACCTTTTATGGCTGTATCTCTCATCTGTCACTGCTGCTAATATCATATGACAGTCTTGTTAAGGTCTGACTAGCCTCTGTATGGATAGTTTCATTAGCAGTGAGGAATTTCAAATCAGAAGAATTTCATCTCAGAAAGTGGTAATATTATTGCATTATTGTGGTAATATTGTTTATTACCCAATGTTCATTTTTCAGTAGAGGGTTTTTTGTTTTGATGGTGCTATCAATCATCTTCATGGTAAAGACATCCTTGTTGCTAGTCTTCAAGTTGTAGTTGTGCAGGCACCACTGACAGTGACATATGTGGAGAGGAGTTTGGGAACTCTGTGGAGGAGCTGTTCTTTCTGTAGCCACTTTATGTCACATCTGAAAACTGTTCAAACTAAAACCTCCAGTGCTCTGTGTCTCAATATTTAAGCTGGTTCACCCCCTTTTAGAGCAGCTTAAAGATTTTTCCAGCCTTAAAGAATCTTGTTTGTGTATAGAAGACCTAAATGACCCTCAGTCCCATGCCTTGAATCAATATTTGTTTTGGAAAGCTCATCTGGACGTTAGGTGTTGTTTTGAGGTAATTTTTAAAAGTTGGTCGGGGCTGTAGTGCAAGGAATAGTGTGGATGGACCTAGATTAATGGGCTGAGCACAGAAGAGACAAAGTCACAATGTACCAAAAATCATCATCTGAGCTTTGGTTAAGCATAAAGTGATATGTCCACGTATGTAGTTTGTCTTTTAAGTCTTTTAGATTTAATCCTCAATTCTAGTTTAGATTTAAAATGTCAGCTGAATTTTACTGGTAAGCTGGAAACATTTAATCTTGCTGTTTTATCACTGAGAACACATTGCTGGTGATTTAGAGCTTAGTTAGCTTATAAGAATTGCTTTATGTTGCTGAAGATTATCAGTCATATTCAGTCAGCTTAAATTCACCTTAGACTCTAAATCAAGTGTTTCTGATGGGCTGGATCTTGAAAGCTCCTAATTCAATGCCATTCACCCTGTGAATTACTTTGTCCACAGAAGTAGGTAAAATTTAGGCCTTCAAAATATTCCTCTTTCTTCTTTAAAACCAGAAAGAGAGATATAGAGAGGCATGGTCTCTTTAAATAGGTTTCTTGCAATCTGTGCAACCACAAGGAGTGATAGTGGTGTAGTGGTACAAAGGATTCACCTGTGGATCTTCAAAAGATGTTTCTTTAAGAGGACTGAGAGAACTAAAACAGATGAAAGCAAAAGAGGAAAAAAAAAAGCTTTCTGTTCCAGACCTGGAGAAATTACCAAGAAAAGGTGACAGCAGTTTGTTTCTCAGAGTATGGCACAAAATGAGTTTCTGCTAATACAGCTCTCCTAAGGAAAAATTTCTGTGAAATTGAGGTCCATCAGACCTGATCGGTAATGCAGGGTTGGTTTGACAGCTGGTACTCAGCACTTTGTATGCATGAAGGAGGCAGAGCAGCATCAGTTGTACTAGGTCGCTTTTACTGTGATGTGGCTTTCAGAGACATTGTCCATTCCTGGAAACAGAAGAAGAATTTCCGAGGGATACCAAGATACTTGAAAATATTTTATTTATGCTAGAAAGCATGGTATAGACAGGATTTCAGTTTCCTAGACTGTTCACATAGCACTATATAAATTCAGTTGCAACAGTATTGAAAATCACAAGGGAAGCCCCTTACTCCTAACTTTTTAAGATTTTTCAGATGAGCTTGTGTTAGTAATGGAGTGAGACCTTTTGTTTGTATGAGGTTTTTAAAGAAAAACTTATTTTGCATAGATAAGTATGGAAAAAACACAAGAAGACAGGCTGCTAGATGTCAGATGAGGAGAAGCAGAAGGTGTCTGAGTCATCTAGCAGTTTGTCCCTATATAGCCTCCAAAATGCTTCTAGTTTTCTAAGAAAAAGGCTGTGAAGATGTCGTTGCTCCAGAAGAGGGAGATATTTTAAACCTCAAACAAAATATTTTTAAACTTCCATGAAAAAGTATGAGAATGCAAAACAGAATATTTTCATTAAAAATAGTATACGATCCAGTTTTAAAATTAGATATACACTGGAAAAACTTAACTGATGAGAAAAAATGTCACCAGCTTCATTACAGGACCTCTTCCTCTGCTCTTTTCTCTCCTTAATTTCTTAGTAAGAAACAGAAACCCTAGAAATATATTAGCTGGCAGATTAATAAATTGCAGTATGGGGTAGGAGCAGTAAATTGGACTACTCTGTAGAAAACCCATGTTTGGAAATGACTACAAGACCTTCCTAACATTGCTTGAATGACATACTCTCTGTCTGAATCATGGCATAGCTAGTGGATCACAAACTTGGACCTTCTCTGAGTGTGTGCTTGACCATTCGTCCACCTTCCTCCCATGACTTGGTTTAATTGCCAAGGGAAACCAGGTGATGTTGGAGCTACATAATTTCTTTGGGCTTTCTTCCTTCCTGGAGAGCCGGCCTGTGCTGGAGGAAGAACGGCAATAAATGATTTTCCTCTTACTTCATGGGAAACTGTCTAGGTGGACTTTCCTAGACTTTCCTAGAAGGGGCACTTCTGGCTAATCTCTTGTGGACCATGGAAGTTGACAGAAAATACATGATTTTGTCTCAAGAACATTCCAGACAACAGAGAAAATACATGTTAGGAGGTACTAAAATAGAAATAAGGATTTTATGGTGAATGTTTCTTTCTTCTACTTCTTTTCAGAGAACTTCATTTTCAGTTAGCTGAAATCAGTACAAGTGCCTAATTGAAAACCTGGCACTGCAACAAACCCGAGGGACCGAGAAGACTGCATATTTCTTCCTTTTATGTCTAGTGAAGGAAGAAACATAAAGGCAAAAACAAAAATATTGAAAATGTGGAGGAACACAAGACAAAATTTAAATAAAAATAGATTCTTATTTCCAAACCTATGAAAGAGGAAGAAATTGATTCAACATGTACCTTGGTGTGTGGAGCTTTATCATACTATCATGTCTAAACCAAGATCAATTAATCTAGAACTGAAGGCTTCTAGAGTCAAATACCACTTTTACAGGGATTTCAATCTGACCAGTTGTATTGGTTTCCTCTGTGGCCAGGTTTTGGTAGCAGTGAGAGGGGGCTGAGGGAGAGGCTTTTTGCTGGAAGTTTCTCCATGCCCAGGCTGGGCCCGCTGCTGACCAAGGCCAGGCCAATCAGCAGTTGAAGGAACACCTCTGTGATAACATATTTAAGAAGGAAAAAAAAAAGCTAGAGGAGATGAAGATGGCTGCTGGAGAGGAGCAGGGTGAGAGCCTGTGAACAACAACGCAGACACCAAGGTCAGTGCAGAAGGAGGGGCAGGAGATGCTCCTGGCGCCGGAGCTGAGATCCAGCTGCAGCCCATGGTGCAGACCATGGTGAAGCAGCTGTGCCCCTGCAGCCCATGGAGGACCACAGGAGTGCAGAGATCCACCTGTAGCCCGTGGAGGAGCCACGCCGGAGCAGGTGGATGCTGGGGAAGGCTGTAGCCCGTGGGAGACCCAAGGTGGAGCTGGGTCCTGGCAGGGGACTGTAGCCTGTGGGGAGAGGAGCCCACTTGGAGTAGGATTCTCCTGTTAGGATGCGTGGCTCGTGGGGCCCACGCTGGAGCAGCCTGTGCCTGAGGGACTGCACCCTGTGGAATGTCAGCCATGTGGCAGCTGTGGGTGAAGGGCTGCTGCCCATGGGATGGACTCTCGCCGGAGCAGTTTGTGAGAGGAACTGTATCCTGTGAGGGATGGACCCCATGGAATGTGGTTGGAAGGACTCCTCTCCCCAAGCAGCGGCTGAGAACAGCAGCTGACCACAGCAACACCTCCCCCCCCACCTCGCCTTTTCCCTTGACCGCTGCGGGAGAATAGGTTGGATGTAAGAAGGAGGGGGTGGGGGGTAAAAGGTGTCTCTTATTGTCTCTCACTCTTAGCTCTGATCTTGTTAGTAATAAACCTGACTATCATTCCCACATGGAGTCTTGTTTTGCCTGTGACGGTGATTAAGAAAGAATCTGCTGTAGTTGTTATCATGAATAACGAAACCTCTCGTTATATTCTCTCTCTCCTCTAGTGCTGGGCAAGGGGGAGTGAGAGAGTGGCTGTAGTGAGTCCCTGGCACCCAGCCCGGGTTAAACCACTACAGCAGTACACAGAAATAATGACTGGTTTAGAGCCTGGGAACCATTTCCATTGCCAAAGCCCTGAGAATAATATTGCATGTAAAAGATATTTTTCAAAGTCACCTTTCCACTCAAAATGAACTCTTTCCACTTTGAATTCCCATTTGACACTGGTCAGACAAATAATTCAGGACTCAAAATATACAGTACAAAGGGATCTATTTAATGAGGAGATAGCAAAAGGAACTGCTAAGGCTGTACAAGGGGGATAAACCAAATTTGGTATACTGCACTGGAATAAACCAAATGAGACCTCTTTTCTTTTTCTTTCTTTTTCTACTTTTTATCTCCTTTTTCTTTTTCTTTTTTTATCTTCTTTTTCTTTTTCATCTTCTTTTTCTTTTTCATCTTCTTTTTCTTTTTATACTTCTTTTTTTCTTCTCATCTTCTTTTTCTTTTTTTTCCTTTTCTTTTTCTTCTTCCTCTTTTTCTTTTTATCTTCTTTTTTTTTTTTTTTTTTTTTTTCTTTTTTTTTTTTTTTTTTTTTTTTTTTTTTTTTTTTTTTTTTTTTTTTTTTTTTTTTTTTTTTTTTTTTTTTTTTTTTTTTTTTTTTTTTTTTTTTTTTTTTTTTTTTTTTTTTTTTTTTTTTTTTTTTTTTTTTTTTTTTTTTTTTTCTAGGCAGGCAAAGAAAGCATAGACTTCAAATCCACTGAGGTGGGAGAGACACTGTCCAATGATTCCACACCTGCTGGGGTAAAAAAATTGTGAAAGTTATGCACTCAGTTTGGGGGCTTTTGCAAATTTCACTAGGCATCTGCCTGCCTTTTTATATGTCAGATAGAGTTATAATTGTGATTTGTCAATGAACTGTCCAAGATGACATGGGAAAAACACAGGGTACCAAATCCTTTAATACATGCAGACTTGAAGTTCATGTGTAGTAGAGTTTAAGACATTTTAAAAAAAATCTGTAGTTGGACATGAAGTATGTTAGTGGGTTTTTTGTGATTAAAGCATCACAGTCATGTAATTTTTCAGGCACCAAAGGTTTGCATTGCCTTGGTAACAGGTAGCTCTCAATTGCTTTCAGCCATCTAAATGGCTTCTTCATTCTTTGTTGCTTCCTATTGTTGGGTTGCTGCTGACAGTAGGATTTGAAATCTGTTTCATGACTACACAACCAAATGTATCACTCAAAATAAGTCTGAAAAAGAACATTCTATGGATGTATCTGATTAAAGAATTTGAGATGATTTCCCCTTTGGTTGTAATTAGAACAATATGAAATCTCTTGCTGGGTGGTGAGAAAGAAAGAAGTGCTGCTGAATAGTCTGTAGAAATGCTTTATGTGCTATGCCTGGAATGCAAGTTTATTTGGGAACATATTAGGAGGGAACCTGCTCATGTTCTCTTTTTGAATTTTAACAGTTAAACAAAATGCTATACCTTCTAGATCTGCATAACTCTGTGAGAAAGAAGAAACAGCCAGCAGCTAACCATGCAGCCAAACAGGGAACATGAGACCAGCTAGTTTGCCCCCAGTAGGATTTGCACTCTCCCAATGATCCTGAGCATCCAGGCAACAAATGTACCCAGAAGCCCTGGGTAACACACAGAGGAACAGAGGAGCTGTGTGGAGGTTAATGAACAGCTAGAGTGGCTGCTGTGCTGTGGGCAGAGGATATTTGCTCCATGAACAGGTGTAGGGCTCTGGAAATTGAGGTTGTAAAGCAACTGTTATAAATTGATCTTGGGGAGCTAATTTAGTACAATTAGTTTCCCTACTGTCATGCTCTTGTCAGTGCAGTGCTGTAAACCAATCCCAGCCTGCCCTTTTTCACCCAAAATGATCCACTGTGAGAAAAAGTGTGTAGCCCCTCATGGTAAGGTGTGGTGGGTGACAGTGTAGGAAAGCAGAGGTTGCACAAACCATGCATGGGAATGCAAGACTCCACACTGTCTGTTCTGGGACGGCAGTTGCCCCATAAATATTAATTGGTTTACGAATTACATTCTGGGGGAAACATTATTAGCACCCTTTAGGCAACAAGATTCCTCAAAAATAAGGGAAAAAACCCAGGGATGAAATCATGACATTCTGTACAGTCATGATGGAAGAATACAAGCTCAATTTATACTTACACACTAGAGTCCTGTCCTGAACTTGGAACACTGATGTCTCTCTCTTGCTCACAAAAATACTTGAATGATTAATTAGTGATAAATATAGAAGAGAACAGAACAGAGTTCTACCTCTAAATAAGTAATTTCTGTTTTACTAAGACTATAGACTTCACACTGTAATTGTTGTACACTGTGGTTTGCACAGCTGTAGAATTACACATATTCAAAATATTTTCTTGGAATTCAGAGACCTAAGTTCATATTTATGTACCTTGCCTTGTAAATTAATTAAATTAGAAAGCAGTGTATGACAGAATTTATGACCTTTGTCTGTGTGAAGTGTGGTTTCAGATATATTGTAACTATTTTATTGTGTTAAGAACAATTAAATATGCATTTTTTTTTAAAAAAAATGTTTTGTGAGTTCAATTATTTGAAATGTTCATAAAATACAAAAGATTTATTATAATAAGTGAACAATCATGTTTCAGAGAACAGAGACTTACCTTATATCACCAATACATCTTAAACATTTGCTTTACAGAGCACTGCTGCTTTTTATGATATAAAATTAATTGTCTTACATTCAGGGACCAGACTTTGAGAGATACTTAGGTGTTAGTGTTGCATTCACAGACAGTGAATTTCACAGTAGTGCTTAATTATATTACTTTCCTAACTTCTCTGTGTATTCTGCAAAAATGTTAATGCATTCTTCTTTGCACCTTCAAAGACACAGATATTAATAAGTATATTAGAAAGTTTAAATACCTTTTCTTCTGTGCATATCCATGGTTTCACTTTAGTTTTTCAATTTTGCTACAGACTTCTATAAAACAATAAATAAAAGAAGAAATATTTCTGATAGCAGAGAACAGGAAGGAATAATTTATTACCTAAACTACCTTAGCATAGACAAACCCATAAAATGACATTCACTTTTTTTTTTTTAAATTTATACACTTTTGCTCATACCTCAGAAAAATATACAAGCTGGCCTCCTAACTTGGCAAAGCACTTAAACATATGTTTAACCTTCAGGGATGCTCTAATATCTAGTGCATGTATTAATAGTTGATTTAGAGGATAATGTCATCAGAAGTAAAATTATAGCATAATCAGGAATTAAAGCCAGACCAACTTTTAATGATTAGATAGCAGCTTTGCTCTGCCCTCCCCTACATCTTTCTCAAAGACTGTCCCCTGTAGAGGCGCTCAGGACAAAAACACCTTGTCAGCATCTCCATGTTGGGCCACTGCAATGATTTCACAGGGATTTGAACACATCTGCATCAAACTTAGGGTAACACAGCCCAGCTGCAATGGCATGAGGTGCCGTGTGGGGAGAGCAAGTTAAAAGCTGATGAATCCAAAGGGAGGTCAAGCGTATGAGTGAGGCATCAGGTGGGATCATGTCAGTGCCACTCTGCTTGCCACTAACAGGACCTTGACTCTGATTGTGGCACCGCATCTAGCCTTTCTTAATCAGTTCTCTGGCTGGAAGACCTCTGTGAGAAAACCACCTCCGAGGTGACTTGTTACAGCATTACACAACAAGAGAGAGAGAGCTTGTAGGAAGTCAGGTCCCGAGGGATGTTTGGGAGAGGTTTTGGAAAACTGAGGTGGACGAAAGCAGTGGTCTAGGTCTTCTGGAGCATTAGAAATTGCCCATAAAGGTTAATCTAAGGATCCTCTCTTAATTGGCTTCTCCACTGGTTTCCCATCTCAGATGATTTTCTAGCGCATGGGGTAGGACAGAAAGGAGAGGTGCTTTGAGCAAAATGCTGCATATGCTATAAGAATCTAGACCACTTATTGCCACCCTGCAATTTGTTTCAGCTAATTTGTCAATGTGTGTTTATGGTAACAAGTCTGCAAAGACTGACTGCATGGATAAGACCTGCTGGAAAGGACTAAATCCCTAGGATGTGACTTGCCAAGACTGATGCTCTGTCATCAACAATAACATGAGACCTGGAGTGTGCAGCAGCTCAGAAGTGGCTGAATAGGTAAAAATTCCAGACTCTCAGTCCTTACATACCAATTCATTTAGCATTCTTTACACTGACATTGGAGACCTGTTTTCCATCAGAGGTTCAGTCTAGCTGGATTAATTCTGTATAGAAAACAAATTTTTGTGCAGTCAAGTATTGCATGCAGATCTGCTTTTTGCAAAGAGCAGACATAGAATCTTTCTTCCTGCTCTATTCAAACAAAACCAGAACTGCTTGCATGCTTACACTTCTAAGGCCTTGCCAAAAGCTCATTTCAAAAGCTTTTTCTCTTTTTGCTTGTTGTAAGTGCAGCTCACTCTTTCTTGTTGACCCTCTCCTTTCTCTGTTAGTTCTTGCTCTGAATGATGCACACAGGAAAATCTCTCTACTCAGTTAAACACTTCATGGGTCTCGATTTTGGCTGTTATTGTGTGAGCTATTCAGAGAAGACTTAACTTTGTGAAAAATTTTATACTAGAAGCAAAGTAGATTTCAAAATAGGAAATCAAGCAGGAGAATTAGGACAAGGAAGGATGTGGTCTGCCACACCCACACATCCTCCACTGATGGCTATTTTCTCTGGTTTGAACTACTTCTGAAGTTCTTCTAGAAGTGAAAATTATCTTTTTCTTTTTTTTTTTTTTTTTTCCCCTTCATAGTCAAAAGACTGGCTGTTACACTTACCACTTCAAATGCTGTTTATCTCAACCAATAAAACTACCTCCATTTCTATAAAGACATTTCTTCATCATAGTTTTTTCTTTTGCTCTCATCTCTGTTTATCAATTGCTCCTTAAGTAACATAGACTACAATGACAAGCTGCTGCAAGTTGCAGATCATGAACCCTTTGGACCACTCATCTTGCACTTCCCAGTCAAGAAGCATTTTGCTTGAAAAATGTGCATTGTGTTCATTCTCCCTTCAATTAGAGTAACCAGGTAAGGTAATTGGGCACCTAGCGAATGTGGCAGCTGCAGGCAAGTAATCACAGCTCCAGCACCTGCTCCCATGGCAACTGATGTGTTTACACTCACAAAAGTACACATTTTCTTCAACACAGTAGAGGAAGAAAGGTTTTAGAGCTACAAGGAAAGAATTTACAAGGATAAATGTTTAAGCAAGTGGTTGAGAGAAACAGTGTTTGTTCTTTGGAGTGAAAATGTAGGGAGTGAAAATAACAATAATGAGCTGTTATCAGACAACAATTAAGCATCTTCACTTGCTGAACTGAGCATGCAGTAGACAAATCTCAGAAGCAAATCTCACTCCCTTTAAACTAAATCCTTCAAGAGAAAGAGCAGGCAGGACAGACTCCAGCAGTTAGTGCTCCAGCACTGTTTCTGCAGATGTGATACCAATGCTGCTTTAGAGCCATCATGTTTATAGAATACTTTGCAGTGACTACTTTACTTTTTTAAAAGTTACAAAATATTCCTTCAAAGGAAAAATGGAAATAAATGACATCACTACCAGCTTTGCTTGAGAGGCTGTACATCTGCTGGATCTACTTGTGTGTTCCAAGTGGCAGAGACAGTGGTGTGTGAAAGTTTAGGGCCTGAGCTACATGTACACAGGGAAATATTCTTTGAAAGATGATGCCTTGAATGAGCATCTCATGAAAACATAAATACGCATTAAGAAATACCAATCTCGTATTTATTAGAATTCTCTTTTCATTTTGTGAGCCACTCGCCCTAACGAACACTTAACTCTCTAGACTGTGGCTCAGAACAGATTTCACTCAGTAGAGAACTATACCTTGAACAAATAATTTATAAACACTTCCCTATCCACAAATGTCTGTACTGATGAAATAAGCAGTTAAGATACTTCACACATTCTATAACGAGCTGTGAATCCTGAAAGGAGAAATTGTAACAGTGCAGATGAAGTCGAATACATCTGCTTCTCCCTACCATTAATTGTTCAAGACTGGAGAATCGGGTATTTGATGGTTGGACTCGATTTGGCAGTTCTGAACTAGGACAGGTTACTCATTGTCTGTTTATGGCTGCAGGTTACCCCAAAGTTTTTAAAAATGCAAATCTTTTAGGATTTCAAAGTTTCACCTAATAAATGAAGAAGAAAGATATGTCTTCTCCATTTAGCCATCTGGTAGCAGGATTATCAGGAAAGATGTTAAAATGTCTTGGTTTAAGACTGTGATTTATGATTTAAGACCTGGTATTGCAATGAGATCCACTCTACGTGTATGCAAATTCGCTTCTACCAGTGGATCTGTGCTAAGGCATTTGCCTCTCTCTGCAGACATTAATTGCCAGACTGTGTTTTAAATGTTCTGATTTGTTGCTTCACATAAATAGTTCTCTTATGGCCAAACAGATGGAGTACTTCAAAAGGATTAAGCACATCAGGATTTTGCTCTACAGAAAATACCCCTGGCTCTGACATTGGTGGTCCAGGTCACCTTGTGCATGATTTTTTTGCTTCTCTGCCTCTCTCTCAGTTTCTCCATGTACAAAATGCTGGTCTAGTTATGATTGCTTGGGAATCCTACATGCATTGTAAAAGTTTGTGACTTTTTTTGTCCAAATGATCCGTAATTTTGACATTATAATGATATTACCTGAGCTGACTTCTTGATTTAATTTCTGCTAACAAAGGTGCTTCATTGCAGCCTTGTAGAAGAGCTGTGACAGACTTGCCTTAGTGATTGCTCATAAATTGTCAGTTACACGGGAGTAACATTAAATGAAAATGTTAGATGTTCTACCCCATGTAAAGGTAATAGAAGATATTAATATATCTATCAAAAGACTTCCTTTATATTTTAATTACTTTCTAAAAAGGTACTTCAGCTGCAGGGTTTTTAAAATACCATTCACTTTGAACATATTACAGTTATTTCTGCTCACTTGAAATACACTGTTTCAGTGGGGTCTCAGTGGGAATTGTGTCACTGCACAAGGAGGTACTAAAGAGTTTTATATTATTTAAGGGGACCAAATCTGTTACCTTATTTAGGCAAAGACTTTAATACATGGAGACCACCAGAGGGATATAAAAAAAGGCCCTAGAAACGACATTCTAACAGAATAATTTGCTCAATCAAAATGTAAACATTTCCAAAATGGTGTTTAATTTTGGAACAGAAAAATTGTGGCAATTTTAAAAACACTTCTTTCAACATTTTCTAAATAAAACTTGTGTGTAATTTCCATTTAATTTCTATTTCAAAGAAAAGTGTTCTAAACAAACGAAAAAAGTAAACAATGAAAAATGTTGCTGGATAATGTCTTTTCCTGGTTTTAATTTCAGGTTTCAATAGATAGTATGTCACATTTTAAAGTATTTCCCTCCTGCCCAAATGATTTAATGACTTACTCTCCACTATTTGTTGGCCACTCAGGGCTACAGAAATAAAGGATGATGATAATAATAATAACAACAGCAATAAAAGCAACAACGATGAGGATGATGACATTTTGGTTTCCGTTTGGAGACAATTTGTCTATAAGTTCCCAAAATCTGAAATAAGTTTTTTTGAAGCAGTCAGTCCCATACGTAGTATGAGATGATGATCTTTGTGTGGCTGCATTTGAGGAGTACAGTCCCTGCTGGAACAAGGGGTGCAAGTTACTGTTAAAGCATGCTGAACAACATCCACTGAAGCTTCCACAAGATCACAGAGTCACAGAATCACTAGGTTGGAAGAGACCTCCAAGATCATCTAGGCCAACCCTTACCCTAGAACCTCAACTAGACTAGACTAGACTATGTCACCAAGTGCCATGTCCACATCCAGGGATGGTGACTCCACCACTTCCCCGGGCAGTCCATTCCACAACTTTATTACTCTTTCTGTGAAAAACTTCTTCTGAATATCTAACCTATACCTCCCTTGACGCAGCTTGAGACTGTGTCCTCTCGTTCTGTCAGTTGCTGCCTGGTGAAAGAGACCAACCCCCACCTGACTACAACCTCCTTTTAGGAAGTTGTAGAGAGCGATAAGGTCACCTCTGAGCCTCCTTTTCTCCAGGCTAAACAGCTCTAACTCCCTCAATCGTTCCTCATAGGGCTTGTGCTCCATACCCTCCACCAACCTCGTTGCTCTCCTCTGGACACGCTCAATAATCTCCACGTCCTTCCTAAACTGAGGGGCCCAGAACTGGACACAGTACTCCAGGTACGGTCTCACCAGTGCCGAGTACAGAGGCAGAATAACCTCCCTGCTCCTGCTGACCACACCGTTCCTAATGCAGGCCAGGATGCCATTGGCCTTCAAATGAAACATGAAGCAGATCAGTGAAAAGAAAGATTCTAGTGGGGCTCTTTTATCAGAACATACTTAATTTGTTGAAATTCACACTGGAGTTTTGTGATTTTTCAGGATCTCCTTTTTCATTATGTGTATCATCCGTGAATCTATGTAAAAACATTGTCACTGTGGGAGAGGAACCCCAGAAAAAAAAACAAAGCATAAACACATTACTACTTTTCAACTGTATGAACCAGCCTGCTCTCTTTCAGTCCCAGTTCAGTTATTCTAAGCATATTGAATCAAACAGGACATTTGTGTAATTCCACAGTCAGATTAGCAATATAGACAGTTCAACAATTGATGCGTAACTAATTATGTCGTAATTGAATCAGTGCTATCAGCACTCAGTAAAATCCCAGTCAACAAAATTCTAAGCATTTAAATGACAACAGTACAGTCACTATGAAAGTAATACAGTTGCACAATAGTGGCTCTGCTCAATGTTATGACAAACAAGTTTGCACTATAAACAGCTCAAGGAAGGGATAGAAGCTCATTCCTTGTTGGCATTTTTGTAAGGATACAGAAATCCTCCCCTGGCCCCAGTGTTCTCAGGAAGGTGAAAGAGTGGGTTTATCTAAGGTAAAGAAAAAACAAAAAACCCCCCACCAATATCCTTTCCCCACTCTCCAGAAGCTGCAGCCTCAGAATTTATTTTTCTTGTATGAGATTCAAAGGTCTTATCAAGAGTTTAACAATATTACTGTAGGCAGGCTAATGGGATCCAAGTTTAATTAAGGACTGTATTTAATTTGGTTTGTTTATTGCAACTTAAAAAGAAAAACCTCACCAAAAAACCTAAAGCAGCCATTCATCAATGTGTTCCTATTAAAAGTGACATTTGCCCTATGCCTGGAAAAGGCAAAGGATTTTGCAATACTGAACAGTGGCTTTCTGAGTCGCTGCTGGAAATGACCTTTTCGAAACTTTACATCTCTGTTGCATCCTGAAGATTTTCTTCCTTCTCTTAGCTTTGTAAGGTGGTTCGCCTCAAGATAAGTCAGTGTATATCTCCTCTATGCTCATAAACCTGTGGGCCTATTTCATAACTCCCCTTTTGACCTTTTCCTGTGAGGTTGTTCTGGAACTGTGTACTGTAAGACCTCCATAAGGCTCAGAAGACAAGAAGTCAGTGAAAAATGTTGTTTATAGAGATGGCCAGGGCATATGAGCTGCATATGGTCGGCTCCATCCTGGGATGCAGCTGGGTTGCTCTGCTGAAGCCCTTACATCCACTGCCCGGGGACCTCCAGCAGCAATTACTCAGGGCACCTCTAGTGGAGTCTTTTTGTAACTCATCCAGTTATTGAGAATTTGTTACTGGGAATCTACTCTTTGTCATGGCCCTGAACATGATGTAAGGCAGTATGTGGTCACAGCCCACAGCTTTCCCAATAAGCGCCCCAAACTGGTAGAAAAAAGAGGAGGTAGAGGACGTAAGGAGGAGGAAGGGGGAAAGTCTGCACAACCACCAGGCGGTGATCGTGCTTCGTAAAAGCTGAGCAACAGGACACACAAGCATGTTATGAGCATCCAGCTTTGAGGAGTCCCATGCCTCAGCCAGTGTGAGGCTGATGGCTGCTGAAGGCTAGAACACAAAGGAGTTGAGGTGCACCTTTCATTGT
Source organism: Serilophus lunatus (assembly GCA_013399895.1). NCBI lineage: Eukaryota > Metazoa > Chordata > Aves > Passeriformes > Eurylaimidae > Serilophus > Serilophus lunatus. The sequence continues at coordinate 125,576 of VXBA01004043.1, read as the reverse complement.
ATTGCTTTATGGAATATCTTCCAGTGGAGCTGGGTCACTGGTACTCATCCTAACAAGTACATGGTCCCCTGTGGAGCCATTAGGGGCATGCTGGACAAAGGTGGTAATGGCTCCAGAAGGGAACCAATCTGCTGGTGCTGTAAGTGGAGCCAGTAGCAGTAACTTACTTTCAGCCAGTTTAGGGACATATTGTGAGTGTACGTAGAACCTTACTTAGTATCTGCAGCAGACTAAGTGTACATTTCTGTGAGGGGAATCCAAATTTGTGTCTCCATAAACAATAAACAGAAAGTTTTTGTGGAGAAGTCCTATTGACAGTCCTATATGGAGCATTCTGAGCACAATAAAATCCTGAGCAGCTCAGTTAATATTTGGAACCTGCTTTCTGAAGGAAAGTGTACAGGGTAGAGTCAGTGTCACTGCCATTTGCTGATGCACAGGGAGCAGCAAGAGCAATAGAGGTTAATTGAACAGCCAAACACTGTGGTCTCTGCTTCACGCCACATGGCAGAAAGATTAAAAATAAACTGAGATAGTGTCCAGAACACAGAAAGGGAACAACTCACTTCTTCAGAAGATCTAAAAATCTCTGGAAATGTGGCAAGCAATCTGTTAGTCATAGGTGCTAGGAACGAATTTGATTTCTAACATCAGTTTAGTGAATTTCAGTCAACTTGGAGTGGTGGAGGGCAGAAGGTTTAATACAGGTATTTGAAGAATTCAGAACTATCTACTAGAAAGGAATGTGTATAAGGTACAGAAAAAAGAATGGGGTTGAATAAGAATTTCTGATTGATCTAAGGCAGAGAATGTCTGGTGGAGTTAATGGAACTAACATTAAAACCAGAACCACTCGGCCTTTCAGAAAACACTATACTAACGCCCAACGAAGGAAAGTTGGACACTAGCAAAAAAAACCCCAACAGGCAGAACAAAAAAAGAGTATTGTACAAATGTAACAAGAAACTTGCAGACATCCCTTGCATGCAGAAAAGCAGAAAGAGTTTCATCCATTTTCAAGAGTATGCAAATGCCATCATGCAGTGTTCAGTATTATGATGATTATCTTTCTTGAAATCCCAACCCCACTTGTTTTTATAAGACCTTTCTGGGAAACATTATATTCTTTAATATTTATTATATATTTGTCTTAAATGCATCCCTTTATTGTCCTCAATATACAAGTCGATTATAAAATCTCAATTTACTTCGCTATGTATTAATTTTAAAAATAAATCTGCTCACAAAATCTTTATTATGTAGTTGTAGTAAATTTTAAATTCTGCCTGAACAGAGTCAGTATTTACCAGGTTTCTGCCACATACCCAAGCCTATTATGGGACAAACAATATTCTTTCAACTGCTGTTGTTGAGATCGGATCAGACATGACAAATGTCACACTTTTTAAGAATCTGAGAATCAGGTAGCATGAGAGTATTTCCTAATACACAATTCATCTGACACTATATATTCTTGCTCATATAAATATTCGACATCCAGGATTTTATTTAATTTCAACCTTTTAGTGATGCTTACATTCCTGAATACTCAACATACCCTTTGAGACACTGAAAGCTGAATTAAGTGAATTTCAGGTAAAAAGGAATTCATATGTTCCGATCAAAATATTAGGTCATTTAAGAGGTAATGTGTAATAGACTATTAAGTTATTTGTTCTCCTTAGACGACTCTGTGTTTTCTTTAAAAATTAGATTTATGATCACACAGTAGCCCTTCAGGTAATGCATTGTCATGAATCTGAGAACACTCAAAGTATTTCTTTTAATTTTCTATTTACCTAAATACATCTCCATAATTTCCAATGTTATTCAGTTACTCAGAGTATTTTTGTTATTTTTACTGTCTTTAAAGAGCCTGAAGATTACAGCTGGGAAATCCTCACCAAAAAACCAAAAGTAACTAGAAAACTTTAACAAAATAACTTTAAACAATTTGAGAACTTTAAATTATTTACAATATCAGGGAAAATAGACGACCCACTTGTAAGGATGTATCTCCATGTTACCTATATTAATACTGACGCAAAACAGTATTTCTAGTCATTATGAATATCCAACAAGTGAGGAAAATTGATTGTGAATTTCTAAATACAATCTTCAAGGTTCAGCTACAATTCCCTTTGCCTCACATTGCATGTCAGATTGGCAATTAACAATGAGAAAATATTGATTTTCCTCTTTCTTTGAATCACATGGGTGTTTTTTAAAGTTAATATTGATATTATTATCTGTGAATGATGCTAGATTGTTTTTTTCAAACTATTTTAACTTTTTGTCCCTTTCAGATATCCCTGACGCTGATTAAGTCCCATGTGACAGGTAATCAGGTAGATAATGGATTTTTCCATTTTCAACTGTATAGGTAAAAGAAATGTTTTGGGAACATTTTGGAATTTTTATGCTTTGAAGCATCAGAAGACACAAGATACATTGTTTCTATCCAAACTTTTTTTTTTTTTTTTTTAGTATTTTTTTTTTTATTTTCTTCTAACAGGACCTAGTGTATTATTGGAAAAACATGAAGGTTTTGTCTTACTGGAATGTATCATCTCAGCTGACGATAAATTTCAGAGAATGGAGCAATTTCACTTCCTGTCAAGGTGTCCTATGAGAAGGATTATGTACTTTTTCTCCCCTTCTGTAGAAGCCAATATATTTTTCGTACTTTGACAGTTGTTAGAAAAAAGAATCTTAAGATTTTTGTTCCTAGAAATAATATTAACATTATTTTATGAACTGTTCTGTTTGCAACCTAACATTTGACAATCCACCAGGACAATCCACCACTTCTTCATTGCCCCAGAAGGTAATGATACTATGTTTTTTTAGGGAAAGAGTCCTGACTTCCTGAGTAAATATTGTCATTGCAGTTACTTTCATATTCATCATCCATACTGGCATAGAATTGCACTGGTATAGCAGGGCCTCCCTGGGGAAATAACAAGAACTGCTCAGAATCCTTCCTGTAGGTCTCTGGGTTATAAAGGCGAGACCTCTGAGGTCTCTCTAATTATGGAGGTGGTTCAGAGTTCAGCTAATCACCAAGCTTTAAACTGGTTGCCTGCTGCAAACCAGTTCATTGTCTCATCTGTGCATGTGACTGGGGGTTCTTAGACTTCTCAGGGCATGAACAAATTCAGATGTACACACAGGCACACCTCTAATACCCTGAGACACCACAATCAAATATCATAACTGTAGCTCACTTTTGAGTCCCATAGTCCGTGGCACAGAGTCCCTGCTGGACTCATGCCTGGTGGGGGAAATTATCCAAAGCCTGTAATTTTCCTGAAGTGTGTGGTAACTCTTGCTGGCATTAGTGGGAGGTAGCAGAAAACACAACTACCTAAGATGACTTTACTTAAGTCATACCAATAATCTACACTGTCAAGAAAAGAACTGTACCCTGCCTGAGGTCAGGCTGACAGGGCAAGAAAAGTTCCCCAACAGGTTAGTTGCTCTTTCAGTCAAGTGCTGCCCGCTTGTTCAGTGCCAGCATTTCAGTGACAGTTCCAGACAAGTGTAAATGACCAAGTTAGTATCCTGCAGGCTGGGGTTTATTTGAACTTTCATCTCTTAATCTGTATAGCATGCTTTGAATCTTTGTGTGGCTATTAGTAGTCATGAGGATGTCACTTAAACTGGAATAAACCAAAACCGGCATGGCTTAAGGAAATGGTTGTTTTTGCAGGGAAGGCAAGGACTGATTGGATTTTGACACTGATCACTGTCCTTGTGGCTAAAAATAATCTCTAAAAGGAATGGCACATGAATGTGGGAAATATAGGAGCCTATCTTTTCTTTGCTCCTACTGTAACTGTTGAAAGTATGAGGAAAATTATTGACCTATCATCCTGAATTTACTTAGAGAGGCAAAAATGAGGAGGAACAACCTTTTTTCCTCGAGCAGTAGCAGAATATTTGTACTCTGTGGGCAAAATGAGAGGGAGACCTTCATGAAGATATGAACTGAACATTGTAAACTTTGTGCTCCCTAATCAGTTTACTGTTACTTTTTCTCCAGATCTGCTTCGTAGACTTTGGACTTTCAGGGACAGGAATCAGTTTCAATGTGTAAAGCTCTTAGTCCTATAAGGCCTGAGCAGCATCACAAACACAGACAACAAAAACAGTAGTCCATGCCCCATCTCTGCACTGTCTTAATTGTTCACCAGTTATCCAAGTGAACAAATGAGGAAAACCTTTGTAAAGAAGGTCAGGATCTCCCTGATGCCTACAAGGTGTCAGTGAGAAGACAGATTCAGGCTCCTTGCAGCACTGGGCAGTGTGAGGACAGAGGAAACAGGAGCTTCCAGCTAGGTATAGGGTAATTTGTTTCCTTTCAGGGATAGCTAAGCACAGGAACTTGTGGGATCCCTGTCCTTGAAGGTTCTCAGGGCACCACTGCCAAATGTAGTTGACGACTATGGTCTAAGACCAATGCTGCTTTCTGCAGAAAATTGTACTTCAACTTCACTTATTCTTGCATTTCCCCTCTGCCTTTTGTATTCCTATTCCAGCTTTTGGGTGGAAAGCCCAGCCTCATTATATTGCTATTGAAGAGATGGATTTTTGCCTCATGTTTATAAGAAAATTCTATGATATATGCACAAGCACAGACAGATTGTCAGGAATACAAACAAATCCGTCACCAAATTTGCACCTCCCTGTTTCCTCTTCTAATACCTTGAGAAATACTTTCTGTTGTAACAAAGTCAAAGTGCTGTAGGAGGGACTGTGTCTTAGTGTGTGATGCCAGTGAAAATGCTACCAGAGTTCTACTGATTGTCAGAGTGGAAATCCTGGGGCTATTCAGGGCTCCTACAACATATAAAGATGCTATTGTTGTTCTGCTTTACAACAGAACAAACGTTCCCATTACTGGTTAATGTTAAGATGAACAAGATGGGGCACAAAATGGGCTGTTTGGCACCTATGGAATATGAACGTGCCCTCAGACTTGGTTTTCCCAGCTCGGAAAGACACTTATATTAAGCACAGCTACCTTCCAGCTGGTCCTTTTTATTATCCATTACTTCAGCTCTAATAGTCCTTGCCTGCCTTTTATTTTGACAGACTGCATTGCTTGGATACTAATACTGTATTTCTTTTGGATTTAATCTGCCAAAGTGGAACTAAGATGTTTTCTTGGGTACAATTTCTTTCTCAAGCCAAGGACATTTAGACTTTACCACAAGCTGTATAGGTTGCAAACATTTTAGAGATTGTAGCTTTGCTATGGGGAAGGGACATAAAACAGTCAGATTTGAAATATTTACAGCTGAAGGGAGTGCAGAATGGCTAATCAGCTTTCTGCCAGTATTGGCTATAAGATCAAATTATAGAGATGTTAATGGGACCCTTTATGGTTCTAGATTTCCTGTCACTTTCTTCCTTTCCTTCATGGCAGACTTCTTCCATCTTTGTGTTCCTTTCACATTTCCAAAGTGTAAATGACTTATGGATGGCCCAACAAACTCTGAGCTAAATTATATCCAGTGCTGCGCTAAGGCATATTGCTCACTGTTTTCTATCTGTCACCTTTGAATTTATAGCAGTTTTATCCATCTATTTGGGGGATGAAACTTTTGATTCTTGGCATGTTTCTTACAGACTTTCCAGACAGTTTGATCAAAAAGAAGATTTGTTTACTTTTAAGAAAGAAATATAAAAGTATATATTTTTTCAGTTATTTACAATAGCAGTGGTTTTTCAAATATTCAAATAAGAAATGTGAAGTAAAACAAGGTCAAACTAGAGCAGTTTCTTTCATTCTCACTATGCAAATCCATTCAAAGTTGTTGATTATCACTTGTTGAAAATCTTTGCAAATGCAGAAATAGAATACAACTGTATTATATGTATTTCTTTATCTTGCTTAGTCTTTTAATTATCACATTTAAAAAATGGCAAAATTATTTTTCCTTTTGCAGTCACTGTTTCTCGTTATCATAATAATTTTTACCTTAAGGAAGGAGCTTTTTGCATAAAACAAGGAGAAAAATTGTATTATTCTCACATTGTGAATGTAACATTTCTAAATGTGATATTTAAATTAAGTCAAAATTCGGCAGTATTTTACACTTATAGTTGGCATTCAGGTTGAAATGTGATACTTGCTCAAATGCTTCTGGAAGCAACATACAGTGGAGCTGGACTATGCTGAACTAGACCTGGAAAACCAACAGTTCTCTACGATAAACAAATTTTACTGTTATTTAAATAATCTCTCATTATTACTGCTGATAATGAAATATCCAGATTTCATGAAGTCTTTTAAGTAGTCGTTTAGTACAGCATTGTATAGAATGACATTGTTACAAAACTGTTCAGGCCTTCTGAGCAAGACGATAAATGTTGTTTTCATTTGTTTTGGGTTTATTTTTTTTTAATTAACTAATGAATTAAGTTGAATTCTGTATGGACAAAAAAATGCCCTTGACCAATAAAACCCATTTAATTTCTCTGTCCCTTCTATGTGTTCTACCTAGCTGGCATTGATTTATAAGTGGAACTTGCAGAGAGCTGTTGCTAGGGGACAGAGCTTTTGTAGGTCCCCATTAAAACAATATTCCTGAAGAAGAAAAGTAATTTACATATTTCAAGTGCTGCCTACAAAAAAAAAATTTAATCAAGCCCCTATAAGTTATGAAAGGGAACAAGCATATTCTGAATGAATAACAACCCTTATGCCAGAGACAAATAAAGGAGCACAGGCCACACTCTGATCCAGGTGCTACTCCCTTGTACCCTGGCACACACCTCAAGGATATTTTTTTGTTTCAATAAATTCCTCCTAATTTATATCTCATAACCAAGATCAGAATATTTGGAATGAATTTGATCCAACATATACATTCATCTACTTCCATTTATCAGAATAACTTTGATATTAACCAAACTGCCAGTCTCCAGGGTAAAAGCCATAAAAGAGAAGAAAACTCTGTCAAGACCATGTCTTCTAGTTCTCCAAGCAGTCAAATGCTTTCTGAATTCTTGCCCTGGAGGGGAATCTGCTCTACTGAGAAGTACCCCTGCGATGGGACTGTGTTTTTACAGCCGTTTATGGCTACTAGTTCTTTAGTTCCTCTCCTTTTTTTTTATTCTTTTAAAATATTCCATGTATATAAATGCATCTGAAATCTTCCTTTTGTATAGCTTACTGGTATATCTACTTAAACAAAAAATGTGGATAGCTGTTTGAGAAAACTCCTCAAATTCTCTTCCCTCCTTGTTTCTGAAAGCTTATTTTTGTAGGATATGGAGGTTCATTTCTTGTTTTCTTTCTTTAAGCATACATTTCATTGATGAGACTGTTTTTCCATGAATATTGCTCAGAGTTTATAGCTTTTGCCAGAATTAGAACTGCATTGAGAACAACCTGTTGTCCTTGGCTAGATGACCATCAAATTGATGTGAAAATTCTCACCCTTGATGGGAGGAATGCATATAACCATATAAATTATTCCCTGTTTTCTTAAGTGGCTTGAATGTGTATGTGACCAACATTTGTTATGATTCTTCCTTTCTTACTTTGGTACATAATCAGGGAAGATTAGATTAAGCCAGCTCTGGAAACTTTATTTTCAGCTAATGGTTGGACAGAGAAATGCTAGTGACTGTAGGCAGCTCAAACCCCAGAAAAACAAAAAACTATTGGCAGAGTCTGCAATGAAGTCTGCATTGCATTTATAATACATAACAAAATCTGTCTCAGCACCAGTTTTGTAGAAAGAAAGTGAAATTTGTAATTGATTATTTGTTGGGTAATACTGTAAAAATTAGTAAAGGTCCCAGATGGTTTCAGGATCCTCCTTTCTTAGGCAGCCTTGCTATGCACACACACACACACACACACACACATGCCAATTTCCCTCCCCACATAGGCTTAACCATAAAGCAAAACCAAAAGATAAAAATGGGGAAGGGATTTCTAATAAATCCAACAAAGCAGACCTTTAGCAGAACTAAAAATTTGACCTAAATTTCTATATCTTTGTTCAACTGTAAAGTGAATGCATACAAGTAGTTTTTGCAATTTTGTTAATTTACTTTTGACATGCTGTCTGGCTGCACTATGCAGACTTGCCCTGCTGGCATCTGCTCTGAAGCATAAAATGTGGCTGATGTTCTGCATATGGGGAAATGAAAAAAGGTAATGCTGAAAATAAAACTGAATTTTCAATTTCATCCTTACCCTCTCATGGGTTTTCTTTTATGTTAGAGACGTTTTCTCCTTCAAAATAATTATGAATTATTGGTTTAAAATATATATGGGTGGATTTTTTGTTTGTTTTTTGCTCGTTTTGTTTTATTTTTCCCACAGTCATCTAACAGCTTTATTCACTAAAGTAACTTACAGAAACTAAAATAAAATCAAAAATGAAGAAATGTCTTGGGGAAAAGGGTAGACAGATAGCAGTTAGATACTTAATGTTACTTTTCAGAGTGAGCTGAGTATGACCCTACTTTTCTTTGTTAAGCCATGGCGAGCATGGTATTGTACATTGTGTGTGACTGCTGCCATCTGCCACAAGTAACTTTCAATGTCTTATGCATTTTTTTTCATATCACTTTCAGAAACGGTTTGCAAGAAAAACAGTCCAGTATGAACCCATATGGTCAATTTATGTATCAGTGAGTTTAGATCCTTACAGTCTTACCAGAGGGAGGCAGTGATTTCTTTCTAAGAATTGCATTCTAGGAAAGAGGAGTGAGGGTTTCTTCTGTTCTCCCACTGCAAAGCAAACACAAAGCTCTTCACCTGAACCAATCTCAGCACTTCCAGATCCTATAGATGCCATTATTGCTATTTCAAACTGAAGTTAAATTAAAAGAGTAACAGTTCATGTCTGACATACATAGGTAGCACGCGCCTTCTTTCCCATCTTTCCTGAAGACCCATTGACCCTTTCCAAATTGAGAGCACAAAGCAGTGCCCACTGAGGGCAGCAGGAGGATATCAGTGCTGATTTCTAGGACCAGGTTATTTGAACAATAGCCAGACAGCCACTGCTATGAGAAAATCCTTGTGGAGGTAAGGGAATGGGAGCTGGAGGGGCGAGAGGATAAGAACAAAACCTCAAAACATCACTATTGAAGTTGTCAGAGGCCATATAGAGGGTGCACAATACTCTAAATTACAGAAAAAGTAAAAGCTATGCACTGCCCCCCTGGTTTCTTTTTCCATCACTTCCCCCACACTGCCAGGGTGCCCTGCAGCCTGCCTTGCTCCATTAGGCTCTCAGGACTTGGAGAAACACAAGCTCTGCAAAGAGCTGTTCAGAGTAAAGGTTACTCACAGAGTTTTTACCAGTTTCTGCCTCGCCACTCTCCTTAGCCATGTTCATGGCACGAATAAGCATTCCTAGCCTGCTATATAAACTATAAATCCAGGCTGGGTCATAAATAAGGATAAATACAATGGAATTACACAAACATATCAGGATAAATTAAGAAAACTTAAACACTCTATGAGCTCCAAGAAGCAAAAGACATGGCAAGCAGTAAAATTTTCAGTGAATACATTAGAAATGAAGAAGAAAATGTGAAAAGAGATTGAACAAAATGTTCTATGGAGAAAAAGAATAATTTCCTTTCATCACAGAAAACAAAAATTAATTGTTTGCTTTCACCTTCATGGAAAAGGTAGATTGTGCCGGATACTTTAACAAATTATTTTTAACAAGTTATTTGGAATTCAGGCTGTAGTTGAGAGGAGAACAGTTCAGGGAATAATTAGGTAAGATTGGTACATTAAAGTTCTCAGGGTTTGATGAAATTCATCCCAAGGAATGAGGCAAAGTAATCTCTGAATGATTAGTGATTGTCTCCTGGAAGATGCAGTCAGGAGAGAATCTTAGAAGACAGAAAAACAACCTTTTTATAATATTTTGTTAGAGGAGTCAAGGAATTACAGATCAAGCAGGCTGGCTTTAGTTCTCAGAAACAACATGAAGCAAATTATTGAAGTTATTTTAAGTGCCAACAAAATATGAAGGTTGTAACATCGGCCAACAAGGAGCTGCGAAGAATGGATCAAATTTTTCTGATTACCTTCTTTGAGGAGGGTGACAGACTAGTGTAGAAAGGAAAAAGCAGCAGATGTAGTTGTAAATTAAGTCTTATAAAGTTCTTAGGTATTTTTTCAACATTGGACTCTCATAAGTTGAGGAAATGTGGCATGCATATATTTGCCTTTGGATATCTAGTTGAAAACTTCGTTGTCAGTGAATCCACATCAAATATGAAGGACATGCTGAGTAACTTCCCTTAAGAAATTGCATTTGGTCAAATTCTACTTGGTATCTTCATGAAAAATGTGCATAATACAATGGAAATTATACCTTTTAATTTATTGCTTTTGCAAAGTTGAAAAGGGTTTTAAGTATTTTGGGAGAAATGCTAAAAATGTTAGTGACAGTTTGGAGAGTCGCTCAGAAACCCAAAAGATTGTGTCTAAGTGTTTATGAACCAAAGCTCTGTACTAAAGAAAAAAGAAAGCAAATTGAAATTTGAAACTGGATGTTTTCCCTTAAAGAAATAAAGCAGTACAGTGGAAAAACAAGTAGACGGAAAGTAGTTTAAATTTTAGATTCTTGAAGAAGTTTGCACAGAAAATATCTAGTTACAGTCCTCACTTAACTCCAGAGAAGCCTTGGAATGTATATTGCCTCTGTTTGGGAACTGCATTTTTAAAACAAAGTAGAGAGAATCAAGCAGTGCGAAGGACAAATTTAGAAAACATGACCTAGGAGGGAAGTGGCTTACTAAGTATTGGTAGAGGGTGACTTCATTTTGTTATAACTACAATCACTGATCATCAGCTGTTTTCCAAGGCCTGAAGAAATCAGTCTGGTTTTCATCATAGATAATTTTGGATGCGAAAGCTTAGAAAACTTGGGAGGAGGGTGGAGTATAAGACTACATAACCTGAAAATACAGAGAGATTGCTTTTACCAGAAATTTTTAAGATTAAGGGTATAATACAATCTGTCAGGGATGGGCAAAGCCTGAATGGTCTTGTTTTTGCTGGGGACATTACTTAAGATGATCCCTGGGATACTCTTTGACTCTAACAACAACATAACAATGTCTGAAAAGAAGTTAGACAGGATTCATTGATACGCATTCTGGTGGAATATGAACTTTTGAGGTGTGGGCTCACATTGTTTTATGAAGGAGAGCAATAATCTCTTTTTAATGTAAAATGTGGCAGGTTTCAGAACTTACTGGTTCCTGCCTCTTCCTGTCATGAAATCATTTTGTAATCTTTAAAAACTCTTACATAACTAGAGGATATTATGCTTTTATCCTGGTTTTATAAAAGCAAGAATATTTTAGGTACTCCATTAAAAAGCTCTGAAGACAATTCATTTTTGTCTTTTATCACAATTTTCCACATTAGATTCTGATGTAGTAATTTTCTGGCATTTGGACTAACTGAATTAATTTGTTAAAGTGAGAATTCAGGTTCAGAGAAACTGGGTATTGCAGAAGAAGGGATAAGACAATTTACCCTATTTTTGAACCCCAAATCATAAGCTACTGTTTTGTCACAGACCAAAAGCAGTAATGAGCTGAATGTGTTAATTAAATTTATATGATTGAATAATCTTTGGCTGTCATGTTATATGTTTTGTGAAAATCTGAATGTGGATTGTCAAATTCTCCAGCCAGGGAAAAAAAAGTGTTTTATTTACAATGGGGTCATGATTGTTTCACAATTTAATTGTACAGCAAGACTTTTCTGAAGAGGAAACGGGGTATGGAAGCAAGTCTGCTTATCCATTCGGAAGTTTATTGCTTTGAATTAAATCTGAAGACACAGTATATTGTACACAGAGCAGGTTTCTTATACCACACATTTAAAAAATCTTGTTGGATGGATACAGACAGGGGGACACTGCCAAAATTTGGTCTTCAACTAAATTGATTAGACTTTATCTTCTATACTTGACACTTGATTCCATAAATCTTTGGACCTATACTGTCCATTGTGATTCCTTTCAAAAAACAGTGTCTTTTCTTTGCTGTAATCTTATTTATGCTTTGTCTATATTAAATTAGTTGCTTAACATGTCACATTTCATCTGTGAGGCATCCAATTTTAAAATTAGGGTCCTAGTCCGGACTTTCAGTGGCCAGAACCTTGAATGTTTCTCTAGGGCAAACAAAGATGCACCTTCCAGATCCTCAAGGTGGCTCAGAAGATGATAGTACAAGAGATAAGGAAGAACTATGGTGATCAGTAATGACTGGGAAAGTTTGTGCTTAAACAGGAGGGTAGAGGAAATGAAAATATCTGGAAAATTATTCATCAAACTAATCTCAAAACTTCTCTAGCTTTTCTGCTTCACTGATAGACTTGTGAATTGGCAATTGTAGAGGAAGCTTTTTTACAATAGAGAATATCATATATTCTGTCTCTGAACTCAGATCAACTCAGTTCATGAAGGCTGCTAGACAATTATCAAAATTCTCCTTTACACTGACCTGAACTGTATTTCAACTAGTGACCTAGGTGGAAAGTCTTGCTAAGCTATTGTTGGTTTTCCTTTCAATTATTTTCTTTCTTCACAAAGAGTGGGGAGTTGAAAATGTTTGAAATCAAACATTTAACTCCAATATCCTGAGACACAAACATCTTCCATTTCCTTTAAAATGTGCATACTCTTCCTTTGCTTTACAGTTTGTGTGGGGAATATAGGAACACAGTGAACATTAAATCTATTTCCAAAACACAGCATTTTTTTGGTCTTAAAGGACAATGCGGAAACTGAAGTCCTTTTCTGTTAAAAGTAGGCATATCTCCACATGTCTTATTAGTACTAATAACTTTCAGATGGCATTACTGACTCTCATAGTCTGGGTAGCTGTGTCTGGGAATCCATAGTACAAGCCAGAAAAGATGTCTATTAGCAGCTGTTGTACAGCTGAGAAAAGTGTTAGGAACCTCAGGGGAAAGGATCAGTTATTGATTGTATGACTTTTCTTGAGATTTGTGTTTTAGCATAGAGCTTCAGATCATATCCAGACACTTTAAAGTGTAATAAAAACATGAAAGCCTTCTTTAAATCAGTTTGAATAACATGCATAATAATTATGTAATGAAAATTAAAAAATGCTAAATGTTACTGTGTGATCTGAAAAGCTATGGTCTTTATTTTAACTTCTCTATTAGAGCTGCTGCTCAAGAAAAGGGTTATTTTTACTGATTGAAAAGTTACATTTTCTAGACAATGTCATCAGAGGATTCTCTCCAGGTTTCTTAATGAGACATATTAAATTAATATTTGTATTGCCTTTGCCATCCTACAGTCCTTACTGACTATAGTGGTGTTGTAGATACCATTAGCATTGGAAAAAAGACACATTCTTCCTTTAGAAACAGAAAGAGAATTGTGCCTTATAGAATTTATGAAAGCTATTTATATTTTCCTGCTCCAGTATTTGTGCATGTTTTTCTCTGTGTTAAGTGTCTAGCAGGACTGCACTCCTTTCTATGACATTTTCCTTGTACTCCTATAGATATGCTAAAGCGACAGAAGCCACAGGAACATTCTGGAAGCGGCTGCCAGCTTCCAGGGATGGAAAAACACAGCCACTACCCCAGGACGAGAACAAAGGCAAACAGCGAATCACAGGAACAACCCAGCAACCGACCAGACAGCAGCCCTATGTCTAGATAGAGCCAGTGAGGGCCTGAGCTTTGTTTGAACTAACCAATGAGGGTTTTGGGCACCAGGGTTTGAACGGGATACAAAAAGCTGTACCATGAATAAATGGAAGAGAACCCTGCCTTCAGAACTTGGACACAACCACGTGATCGCGTCTCCCCTTATTCTCCTACACAAGTAATTTGGATTATTACCGTTGGCTGGACCTGACATACTCCCAGGTGCAATACTTTGCCCTTCCCTCTGTTAAACTTCACAAGGCTCTGTCAGCTTATTTCCCCAGCCTGATGAAGTCCCTCTGGATGGCAGCACAATCCTCCTGGTTTTGTGTAGTTGGCAAATTTGCTGAGAATATGCCCTGTCTCATCATCCAGACAACTAATGAAGATATTAAACAGGATGCGTTTATTAATAAAGCAAAAAAAAAAAGTGTTTTTGCCTAATCAAGCTGTACTTAGGCAAGCAAAAGAGACAGTTAATCATGTTAGAAGGGTGCTACTAAAAGTCTGCTGGGAAGAACAGTGATAACTTTGTGCATTTCTTTTTAGGATTCATAAGACATAAAGGAAAGAGTGGATAAGACAATTTGCTGTTAATTGTACCCTCCTCTCTCACAAATCAATTTTGAGTGTTGCTTGAAATCACACAGAATTACACAGACAAAACTTGGGAATCAAAAGGGATCTGAAAAAAACTAATTGTGCAACTCTTTTTAATGAGTTCTTTTTGAGGAAGAATTGGGGTCTCTTGGGCTAGATGGGAGGCATTTTGTCTTGAGTTAGACCTTGTTCATAGGGTTTCTTGAATAGTATTAACCTGCTGAACACATGATGGTGAAAACTCTGATCCATTATTAAGTATGTCTGTTGTTTTTTTCCCTGGAAATTCCTAGATCTAACCTTTATACAAGCAAGAAAGGACAAAGTTGGAATAACAACTGGTATTTAACCTGCTCTTCCTCTCATTTCTATTTGTCTGTCCTACAAGTCATAGTCTAGATTACAGTCATCCACAGTGGAATAACCATGGTTAAGTGTCAGGGCAAATGCAGTTGCAAACAGCAAACAGCTGTTGACTGTTATAATTGAGGAGATCATTGGCTGTATTTAAGCATTTCTTATTTTTCTGAATTAAAAAATCCTTTATCATATTAGTTTCAATGATTTTAGAATGAATCTGCTTTCTTCCAGTAAAAAAGTGGGAAATTTGAGTACACTATATTGAAACAAATAGACACAGAGTACACACAAATTTTTCCCCCTCCATAACTACCAGTTCCAAGCTGAGAATCAAGTGTTGCTTCCTAAAGAAAAACTTAAAACTTAGTTTGCTCAATTTTCTTTCACCAGGAAAAAAGACTATGTTTAAACACGTACATTTGTCTTCAGATAACTACATAAATATGTTCATATCCCTTTTCACGGGTTAGACACAATTTCATTGAAAAAATCTGTCATTCAAGGTTTTGGTTGAAGATATGAAAAAAAATTAAATATGGAAAACACAGAAAATAAGAAAATCTGTTGTAAAGGCAGAATGTGTTTTTATTTTTTACTTTTGTTAGTTTAGTTTGTTTAGTTCCTCAAGACCAAACCTTCTAGATTGTATGAGAATTCTGTTTTACAATATCTTTAAAGATACATTTCTGACTGTTTCTAATTAAAAAACATTTTGTGATTTTGGTTTTGGTTTTGGGCTCTTTATTTGTTTGCTTGTTTTTCTTTTTTTCTTTTTTTTTTTTTTTCCCACTTCTTGAAAAGAAACTGTTTATAATTCATATTAATTTGTGGGGTTTTCCTGTGTTGTCGTTGTTGTTATTGTTTCCAATATATAGAATGAAATCAATAAAAAGCATGATTCCCTATAATTTTATCAGATTTCTTTTTGGTTCATGAGCAGTCTAGTCAAACAAGGAGAGTAAAGCAAACTAGCAGTATTTGTGGCAAATCATTCTTGTGACAATAGTGAGGCCAACGTTTTTTAATTTAGAATGCTTAATCTAATGGTCTGAATTTGTCAACATAGGCTACTGAACTTGTAACTGTACTTCAACAGGTACAGTGCTGAATAAAAAAGTCATGATATATCGTCAAAATAATGGACTAGTTGTACAAATGATTTAGTAAAAATTAATATTTTATAGCCTTGATTAAAGGATTTCCCCTCCATTTTCCTGATTAATCTACTCATCAATTTTCTTCCAGTGTCAATATGACCTGATTAATGAAAATATTTATGCCTTAAGATCTAACTGTAAATAATCCAAACTTACATTAGAATGGGAAAGCTTGTTTTTATCAAAGAGATTTAGATATTAATATTATATAAGTTGATTAGAGATTTTTTTAAGTGAACTTCACTAATTGACTTTCTGTGTTATGAGGTAATTTAACACAAGAATGTGGCTTGGAGTGGCAGATTTGTCAGTAGGCAATATTAAGTTTGTTATTAAAGAAGGTAGTGGGTAAGTTAATCAGTAACATTAAACTGATGTAGTAAAATTTTGCACTAAAATATAGGCAGAATTTCAATGTTGAAAATAACGTGGACAGTTACTGTTCATAAACACCAGTGTCCTCTTTCTTACCATAGTACAAGTGCAACAACAAAATTATAGAAAGAACCTTGGTCATAAAGATAAACGTGGAGACCAATGAAAAGAGGATGTAATTTTAAAGGGCAAGGGCTAGAAATACATAGCTGACCACGAAGGATAGTTTGATAGTTAATTAATTGCTCTTATAAAAACAAAGGGATAACAAGGATATATATACAATTCAGAAATTAAACTCACGAACTGTAGTTGGATTAGACCAAACTACCTGGATAATTTAATGAGGCCAAATAAAGGGCTTCTCGGAATTATTGGCTCTTCCTTCTTTGATGTGGGAAAAAAGAAAGTTATTCTTGGTAAAAATCTTTCTGAAAAGCTCCTACAGGATATTCTTCTTATTCCCAAACATGCTTTTATGATCTTACTTCTCTTGCTGCCCTTCCCATTTTACTTCAGCATGAGCAATTCTGGTGTAGCTGTGTTCTTTGTATGATAAGAGAAATCAGCTAAGTCAAAACCAGTGTACTTCACAGTTTGATCAAAGTAATAAGTTTGATCTGTAATTGTAAGTTTCATGACATTTTAAAGTATTTTCTGCAGCATTTTATCATAGCATTATGTGAAATACATTCAAAAGTGTTTGCTGAAGCACATTTACCTGATAAAATTTCAGCATTTCACTGAAAAGTACACTTTTATTTTTTGGACATAGTATTGTACAGCATGAACTTAATTACCAAAGGAAATAGAAGATAAATCTGGAATTTCAGACTCAGAAAATATAAAGGATCTCTGAAGTCTGCAGTAATGGCCATGGAAACAAGCTATCTTTTCCTATTAAATAAGAGACTGGTGAAAATCACCAGATCTGCTCCATAATAAGCTGCCCCAGCTTGGATCACAAGCCACTTGAAAACTAAGATTCTTGGTAGAAACAACAATGGATAAGGCTCTACCACTCCCAGTTCTTTTGATGACGGCAGAAAACTGATCTCTGCAAAGCCATAAACCACAAATCTTTTACTCAACACCCCAAAAAAGTTATTAGTTAGCCTTTACGACATGCTTAGATTGCTCACATCACAGCTGCTTACTATTTACCAACGACTCTTTATAAACTCTTGCTTGGGACTCATTTTTGATTAACAAAAACGGATTTAGAAGAAAATTAAATGTTATTGATTAAAATAGCCTTTGAATAGTACGCTGCCACTACAGCTAAGATGAACTGTGTGCAGGTATCCACAGAGAATAGTTTTTTCTCTTCAAAATTCGTGCTGCCATAATTATCCCATGTCTGGGCTGTTATGTCTTCTTGCTCCTGTTGTGCGAGACAAGGATTCGTTTTACACAAATTGGAAGTGTAGCAGACACAGACCTGATTACAGAGCCTCTGATCGGGGTGACCACACTCTACTGCTTTGCTCATCTCTTCCTGCCCTGTCTGGCACTACAACAGATGAAGAGTTTCTGCAAAAAGTGAAAAGTAAATCTCTGTAAGCAAGACCCCTCAATCTCTATTTTTCTCTGACAAAAAAAAAAGTTGAGTATGTTGAAGTTCTAAAATTTACCATAATAATTCATCTACTAGCAAACTTTTGGAAAACTCTTGGTCTATGATACCTTGTGCATTGAGTTTTATCTGTGCATTTTGTTTTATAAGTTGTTTTGTCACAGAGCTGATTTGTTAGCTCCAAAAGGCCGTTTGCTGGAAGGGATGTAAAAATTCGGTTGTATATTAAAATTTTTATTTTTTTCTTAATAGTTTAATCTATAATTTATGCTACTGGAATGGATATTTAGCATCTGGCTGCTGTGTGAGTTAATGATACAAAAAGTAGCTGTTGACATTTAAGTAGCCATAATATGCACTTATTACCAAACAGAGAGACAGAAATGTTTATGTTTGTTAATTATGTGGAGCTTCCTTGTCAATTTTTAAAAGACTAATTTCCCTTTAGAAAGGTCCTGTAATATTTCTTAGTTTATACCCCATTTGTGAGAAGTTTATATGTGTTGTATGAAGTTTATATGTCTTGGAGTATCAAGAGCATTTGCGAAACTTTTTATTAAAAATTTTTAGATGCTTACAAATAATCTTAAATACCATAATGGTATCATCTCCACCCCTCCAGGCCTGGATCATTTACAGATTTAGTAAATAAGCCTGATAAGCCCTCTGCTTATAGTTGCTGAACTGGTAGATTATCCCTCATGTTGTCTGTTGCCTTATTACAACAATAATGTGAGATACCCATCCAGCAATATGATAATCCACACAGCGTGTGCCACAGCACTGTAAGATCACAGGACAAGTCAAAATCCATGAATTTCTGGGAACTACGTGGCTTGGCTTTTTTGGATCTTCAGTTCTCCAGGGCAAAGCTTTATATTTTTCCTACTTTGGAGTATTGTAAGAAGATGCCTTCCTCCCTGTGCTCCTCACACATTCCCCAGAAGCAGAAAATTCAACAGGAACACTTCAATGAGCATCGTTTTTTGAATACCGAGAAAAAAAAAGTCATTATTTTCCTCTAAGATGACTGTTACTCAGCTAACTAAAAGTTGACCGATCTTTGGGAGCCTCTGGTTATTTAGAAAATGATACAAAGACTCAAGTCACACTTGAAGGAGAGCAGCGCTGTGATTTTTCAGGGGCAGCCTGCCCTCATCTTAGAATGCAAACTAAACATTTGCATACCTAAACATTAATTTTAGAGATGTATTCTTTCTAGCAATGATAAAGCAGGAAGTGATGAGATACATTTGAAAATAATAATGCACTGAAGTAGACAACTTGACATAGGACTGAGTGCATTACAAAAGAGACCAATGTCCTGGAATACTAGAAATTTGACCTCTACCAATCCTACGATTTCTCTTCTTTCTCATCTTTTGTGTCCATACTGAAAGTGACAAGTAACTGAATTATTGCATACTCTTGGACTAAATTCATCACTCCATGAACTTCTGGACTCTATGCATCAATCTCCCTCTACTTGCCTTTGGTGGCAGAAGTTTTGTCCATTTAATATTTGGACTCTCTCACTGAGCTGTCCCCTTGTGTCCTTCTGGGACACCCATTTTCCCCATGGTAGGCTGGTCTCAAAATTCAATATAGCTCTTAGCAAAGCAGTTCACTCAGGTTTTTTTATTGTGTAATGCTCTCACTTTCTGTATCCAGACCTGCTCGTGTGTCTTCATCGTCCCAATCCTATGATGAAGTATTTCTTTTCCATTCTTTATAGTTAATGGAGGCTATTTGGGATGTCTGTAGCTTTAAATTTTAATAGGAAGTGAAGTCTAAGTGGGAACAGATACTTTTGTTTTACCCCAAAAGCTCATAAACCACAGTACACTACTTCTTTGGTCAGAAATTAGAGAAGAGGGTGAAACTAGCTATTTTTTCATTGCTTTACTCCCCATATTTATTTGTTTAATGTTTGCAACTGTCACAAAAAATCACGGAGTTCTACTCCGTGATGCCCTGAAAACACTCTAAAATTTCAGAATGGATCAGGTGCAGCATTCAGCATTTATCAAAGAAATGCCAGACAGTTGAATGTGAAACACTGCTCCAATCAGCCAAAAGGATGCACATTGTTTTGTCCTCTGGAAGTCTTCCATTATGGCCATTTATCATTGGCTAGTCTGACTGTGGGAATATTAAAAACATATTTTATGTCTGCAAAGACTGATTGCTATGTATGTAGATGAAATACCTATATTTGCGAAAAATCTAGAGTCACCTTTCCCATAACATTTATGGTTCTAATTTAATGCAAGTTAATTTCAAGAGATATAATGAATGGTAACAAAATTGCAAGTCATGTTTTGATAAAGGTCATATCATGTTTGACCTATGTTTGCTGAAGCTGTAATTCAAATGAACATTTCAAATTTGCTTTATCTATTTATAAAATAAATTACAGGCTAGATGATGAGTGCAAGGTAAGTAAGGCTTAAAGATTTAGCAGATTTATCAATTCTGAATCTTAACTAGGGGAGTTTTTGTAAGTTATTAAAATGACATCTACTTGTTTAATTACATACTCGTCACTAATGAGTCCTTCACAGTTAGCTTCTAATGGGTATCATATGCATAAAGAAGACTTTTTTTTTTTAGGAGGAGAATCCACAGATTACAGGAGAAAACATTAAAAATGTTCAAACCTGCTATTTCCCTTAATAATTGTAACATAACCATTTAAAATACTCAAAATATCACTGTTACAGTATTAATTTTTCTCTGTTTTGCTGTGCATTACTGATCACAAAAAATACGTGCTCAAGGGATACTAGAAATGCAGTACTAATAAGATGAAAATACTTCATTCACTGCTGCAAGTGGCAGATTTTATTTGCAACAGTTGAAACATTGTCTATAATTCAAAGCCACATACCAGGTGAGCTGAACTATTAAGGAGTAAAGGTTCAACATTTTTCCTTTGGTTTTCATATTTTTCTTGAATGTAGGTGTTTTATTTTGTACATTTTTTTTCAACTTTGCCTAGATCTTCCCTAATAAAAACATGTAGTAAAAGTAGTTTCTATCTACAGGAATTCTCTAGAGCTATAACATCTACCTTCTCATGCTTCACCACACTTCTGTTAAAAGATTTTTAAGTTATTCAGGTTTTCTGCAACTTAGTTAAACTTGTTGCATTTTATTAAACACTTAGTATAGAAAACTTAAAAAGTGCCAACAGCTGGAAAATACTAAGCTGCAAGTGTTGTTAACATTATGTTAACAGTCAATATTGAGTTATATTAATTTTTAATTACATGTTTGGCAAAAATATTTGATTCATAACAAGAATTTTAGTCTTATCAGAGTGCTTCCCAAATTCACCACTTGTTTTGGCAAAAAAACCCAAACAAATAAACATTAAGAAATTCTTGTGGTTTAGTTACATCTAGTAACTTTGTCATTATTAGTCCTTTCTAGGAATCTCTGTTCAATATTTGACAATAACTGTTGCCTTCAAGGCATTGTCCTGGAATGATCTTGATGAATCCATTGTATTTTGTAGCAAGTGTAACCCTCCACCCAACAATAACAAAATTTTTGCTGTGTACATAATTTCTTTTTTTACCATCACACTAAATTCTTGGTTTCAATTCTTCTTCTGCCCTTCCTCAGCTTTCTAAAATCAGCATATACCTTTCAAGTTTCTCTCATCCTTTGTAATTCTTTAATTTGATTAACATGAATTTTCCTTCTCTCGTTTATTAGATTATTTCTACCTTTCTTCTCCAGTGATTCCCTTCCTCTGTTTCTGTTCAATATGTAAAGACAGCTTTTCCTAGGCACAGTAAGATAGCATTAACAAAGGAGTGATAGGACATAATATAGACAATAGCTCTGCTAGCTAGCTTTTTGCTTTTGGAGAAATAAAGTTGGAAGAAATGGTGGAAGATAGTTACATACAATATATATAAAAAGTTGAGTACTAGACAAGTACAAATAGCATAGCAAAGGCAATTCTGAGGGCATATCATAATTATGAACTTATTAAAGTGACTTTGCTTTGAGTCTGAGGCCATTGTTTCAAACATTGCCATTGGAAGGAAGGCGTGTTTCCACTGTCAGAACGTCTCTTGAAAACACTTTATTTTTGCTTTACCAACTGGGGGACCAAGTCACAAGAGAGACTTGGAAACTCCAAGACAGATTTGAGATTAAAAAATAATACCAAACTTTCACGGCCAAAGGAAATAACAGGCCATGTTATCTCACTGCCTATTAAGTGGTAGATAGTGCTGGGAAGATGCAGGTCCCTGGGCCTGAATTTGGTTGCAACAGCGAGCAAGGAAGGCAGTATTCCAAGACAAATTTATTACAGTATAATTCAGTCATGGGACAAAGGAAAGATCACAGTTTTTGTTTGCTTGTCCAGATGTATATTTGGAGTAGTTGAAAGAGCTGGAAATAAGAGGAGGAAGCAAGAAAAGGAGCCCATCCTAAATTTCCACAGAGTAAAAACCGATGTCTACTAAAAAGCAGAAATTGGATAATTTGGAAAAGGTGCAGGAGATAATTAACGCAACCAGTAAGGGATGAGGATTTCTGGATGAATAAGGGCACTGTTGGCAGAGAGGTGTTGCATCTTTAATTACAGAAATGAAGGATGTGCAGGAGTCAGTGTAATCAAAAATTGAGGCATCTCTTCAGAAACAGTTTTGAAAGTGCTTTTGTATCATCTGGACTTAGATGCAGAATGTTAGTGCTATCTCTGTTGTCAGCAGCTCTATATCAGACAAAGAGGAGAAGAGACAATGGCGAATTCAGAGGTTAAAAGCAGGAGTCTTCACCTTTTCTAAAGAGGTAGATCAGGAATTAGAGAAATATCATAAGTATACTTGCATTAATATGCTATAGCAACACTGTTCTGTGGGAATTAAAAAGAGTATTCATTAGGTATAACAAAGCATTGGATAGAAAATACATTTTCTTTTCAGAGTGTCCTGGTTCCATCCAGAACAGGGCCAATTCTTGCAATAGCCACGACTGGCATGGTCAGCACTGTGGGGCTATTTGATACCACCTCATGCCATGTGCAGGAGGGACTGAGGAGGGAGTCACATCCTTTCTGGTTTGCTGGGATGTGTGCTCAGGGAGTGCTGGGTTCTATGTGGTGAGCAATTGCATGTGAATCATTCATCTTTCTTGCACACTCAGTTACTATTGTTGTTACTGTTCATTTTTCTTATTTCATTGCTGTTTCTAGGAAATTGTTCCTTATCTGAACCTGTGATCTTTACCTTTTTGTGCCTTCAGTTCTCCTCTCCATCCCACTGCAGATTGATGTGGAGGGATGTCAGAGACTGATAAGCCTCCCATGGGAGTCAAGGAATGCAGGTGTGAGGGCCTGTGAGAAGAAACCTGCCTCTCCTCTCTGGTTGATAACTTCTTCGATAAGGGATTCTGAAGCCCTGCTCCAGGTGTGGGAAAGGTGCTTGTAGAGATGGAACAGGCTGCCCAGAGTTCAAGACCAGGTTGGGCAGGGTTTGAGCAACCTGGTCGAGTGGAAGGTGCTCCTGAACATGGCAGGTGTTTGGAACAAGATAATTTTTTGTGTGGCCTGGAGTGTTTCAGTGGGAACACTAAATTGGGGAACACCACTCCTAAACCATGACACAAAGCAGCCCTAACGTAAACCCTTATGAAATCCAGAGATTAAACAGTGTGTGCTCACAGAGGAGCATTCAGAGTTGGTGCAGGATGCTTCCAGAAATTCTGCCTGGGGAGAAATATTGAATAGATATGCTTTTGAGTGTAGATAAGTAAGTACAAAAGTAATGATAAATACAAGTACATTTATTGGGATGGAAGGACTTAAATGCAGAGATCTTAAATGGGTCTTAAAAGGGTTTTGACTTTCCAGTAGCAACAGGAAAATTAAAAAAAAAGAATGAAATTTGGAGCAGGTATCAGCTAGTTATGAACTGTACTCAGAAGGGAAGATAGAACAGCATAACAGACACTTGGATTTTATAATACAAGGAAATAAAATTGTGGAAGATCTATCCCAAATGAGACGGCAAGGGAAGACTGAGAGAACAACAGGAAGAAATATACAAAACTGTCTGTAGAAAAGGTCATGAAGGTGATTGTGGTGGTCACTTTGAGACTTTTTATAGATGTGGTATGACAAGAAGATAAGGTCTGTTTATGCAGGATCACATCACGTAGGAGAAAACATATTGACTGTCTCTGCAGGACTGTTAAGAATTCGAGCTGAAACAGTAATATTCTGAGTACTTCAATAACAAAGATGCATGCAATGTGAGAAAAAAGAACAAAAGCTATTAACATGATTGAAGTTTGGATAGCTAAGCAATTGAAACTTTGGTTAAGTGACTATCAGGATGCTTATAACATTATAATTTTTCAAAGACATTGTGAAGGCCAAGCTCCTAAACAAACAGGAGGAATTGCATTCAATGGTACCAGTGATGTAAAGGAAAGTAAAGGGAAAATTCTAAGGTGTTTTTAGACTGAGTTTCCAACTGGAAGATGTTAGGCAAGCAATAGTTTCTCAGAACAGATGAAAATAAAAAATAAAAATTGCAAATAGATCTAACAAATTCTAGTTTTACAGAGGGGAATTGAGACGTAAGCTATTCACTCAGATGAGCTCATCATGCCAGGTATATTGGGCAGTTAGTTATGAAGGTCATTAGCAGCTTGGGTGCAAGTTCAGTAAGCCATTTTGTTGGCCTTGTGATTACTGCAGATTGTTCCATAGCCAGCTACAAAATGCTGAGATTTATGGCAGAGATTTTGTTAGCGCTAACATTTGCTGATATTTTCCTACACAGAACAGTTTAAGCAAAGATGCTGCAGTATTTCAGGATGTCGTGAACATGTTGACAAATCTACAAACTCGGAATCATAACCTATGTGTTTATGCAATAGTTCCTGTTAGAGTCCTTACACTCTGCTAAACATCTGTCATAAAATCTGCCAACAGATAAAAGTAAGTCATTGCTTCTTCAGGCTATGGAAACCACATGGACTTGATCTTAATGTAAGTGTACAAAATAGCATATTTGAAGTGACAGAGACTGTGAATTGTGAAATTTTACAAATGAAGAAAATTTCTCTTTGTAAGCTATAACCATATATTGCCCTTCTGCAGAATGAAGAAACACTGCCTTGTGATGCACCAAGTATTTATGCACTAAGTATTTAATCATTGCCTAAACTTCTCTTTAATACCTTGAATCTCAGATCTTTATTTTGCATGCTCTGCATGCCAAGACACTGGTGATTTATAAAGAAATACTGCTCATTTGAATGAGAAGTCAATGGAAGATCACTGCCTAACTGTAGCTGTTTTTAATGCCAGATGCAGCCACAACACAGTTTGGGCTAGAGATATAAACATTGATCTTTTGGAAGATTTGCTGTCTGCCCTTGTTTTAACTTTATGTGCCCTCTACTGTGCTAGACTAAGAAATTTCATGCCAACTAATATATTTCTTTCCCGTTGTTACCTGTGGAACAAAAACAACAGGACTTCCAGGGAAAGTTTGCATGCCTGCTCTGCAATGAGCAGCTGTTCTGAGCCAGTTGGCAGCAGAATCCATTGGCAGGGCAAAAAAAATGAGAAAACAAGAAGCTCTTCATCCCCATGTTTCCATTATCTAGAACACTGAAGGATGAGAGAATTGAAGGGGGAAAGCACAGGTCTCTGCACAGGAGAAAAGGTCTAAAAAGCAGTCTAACTAGCTCAGGCATATAAATATGACCTGTGCAACATAAGGACATCAACCAGAGAATCTATACTCCACTTTCTCTTGTGTACCATATTTGTGACCATAAAGATTATCTCTGATTATATTAATGAAATCATATGGCAGTTAGATTTCTAGAGTGAATTCCTGCCTTCCTAAAGACAAGGAAAGTAATGCTGCAGTTACTAGAAGCATGTGAATTCCAGAGGTGAAACATATGGATCCCAATAATAGAGATGACTGGACTTAGTCCAGAAGGACTTAATAACACATATTAATGTAAAGATACTTTTTTTCCCCACTAATAATACATTCTAAGTTATATTCTGACCATACAAGTAATTGATTTTTATACAAGAACTAGGGTTTACTCTTTCAAAACCTAGTAGCAAAAAGGTTTTGAATTGAAAACATTTCCTGATATAATTTTAACACTAATAAGAAAGTAGCAAACCCCCATTAAAATACAGAGAATTTATGAAAGGTTTATATGTGAGGGTGAATTTTAATCAACAGTTTTATCAATGCAATGGATGTTCTATTAACATTTTCTTCTCACTAGTTTTCCAAGTGAAAGAATTTACTGATCCTGCATGTACCTGGTCGTAATGAGACTTCATTTATATTTTTGCCACAAAAATACCAGCATGATTAAATTTTAAAAAGGAAGGGACACAAGGTCATTTCTATCAGTAAAGAAGCCCTCTAAGAATAAACCATTTGGACTTAAAGTGACTGCAAATATTTTCCCTTGCCTTGCCTTGTCTTACCTTGCCTTGCTTTGCCCTACCTTGCCTTGCCTTCCCGTCCACAGTACTCACATAAAATGATAAAAATGCAAAGCAATCTATTCAACTGAAAATGCAGGAAATTCTTTAAACCTGCAGTGCAATGCTGTCCAAAGCAAGGCATTAAATACTGAAGCAATGCGAGAACTTTTCAGGGGACAAGAGTCATCTATGTGTCTGTGTAAAATCTACTCTGTCCAGTTCTTGTGTTTGTGTCCCACTTTTCTTAGACAGCTGAACAAATTTGCCTTGGTAAAGTGTAAACTGCATACTTGCAAATCTTTGTTTTACTATGTAATTATGGGCAGTGCATCTATTAATGAGGTTTTTTCCATTCAATTGTTTCTCTTGAGAAGGCTGTTAACACATAAAAGTGGTAGTGGACAGTGATACAGGGATAACCATGATTTGAGTAGATTCATGTGAAATATTGGCAATAGCGGCATACCTTAAAATTCTAGGCCTTTCTCCTAATTTTACTCTATTTTTTAGCGGATCAATTTGTCCAACAGTTTGCTACCCAGTCTTCTATACCAGTAGAGGATTTGATTTTAAAATGTTCCCTTTGAAAATAATATTGTTATTTAAACTGTTAGTAATGGCCTTTTGCATCCCTTGGTGGGGGGGAGGGGAAGTTAAAAATGTTAAAATGCTAAAAATTACCTGTTAGAGTCCTGGGAAGACACGGCTGAGGTCCTGGTGACTGCAGGGCACAAGACGAGGGGGTGCGATGGGACATGTGTTGGGACTGAGTTCCAGAGTGAGAGCGGCCCATTGTGATGTCACTGCTGGTGGATCCCGTCCACCTAGTGAAGGGTGATGAATGTCATAAATGACCAGGCACCCCTTGCACCTTAAATGAGGGCATCCCACCTAGAGAGCTCATGTTCCGACTCCAGCTGAGCTTTGGAATGGTGAATGAGGCCTTTGGTGGTGGTTTTGTTCTCAACAAATTGCTTCTTGTAGCTCTCAGTGTGCAAGCACAAAGCTGTTGGGGGATTTTCCCTGATGCTGACTGATTCAGGCAGCTGGGGAAACCGGGAGGTGTGCTCATAGCAGTAGAAGTGGTCTTGGAGGGGAAACCTCAACCAGGGGAGCTTGGAAGGCTTCCTTCTTGGGGTACCTTGGCATTTCTTCCACCGTCTCCAAACCAGCTGACAAATGTGGCCTCTCTCTGCTTGTGTGACAGTCACTGTTGCAGTGCTGGTAAGAGAGTGGCTCAACATTCCAAGAACATCTGAGTGCCCCTTCTGCAAGAAAAATTTCAGCACTTTTCTTATTTCTCTAGGCAGGACATGATGAGGAGGGCTGAAGAAAACATGGGGGAGAGCATCTCTTCAAGTGGTGGTGGCCTCAACCAGCCGCCCCAGCCAGGGCTGCTCAAGGCAACAGTAGACTCCAAGTGCCCCATCTGCCTGAGAACCATGAGAAAGCCAGCCTATGTGGCCTACTGCATGCACCAATTCTGCTTCAGGTGCATCCAGCGCTGGGTGAGGGAGAAAGAGGACTGCCCCGTGTGCAGGCAGCCCCTGGAGCAGCTGCTGCACTCTGTTCGAGGGGACGACGACTACGAGGTGTACGTGGTCGGCTTGCCCGCCCACCTACACAGGAAGATGGCCAGGGAAAGGGCTCGCAGCCGGGCCCCGCAGCGGCGCTACAACCTGCGCAGGAGGCTGACCACCCACCAGCCCTCGGCTGGCAGGAGAGAGACCACGGAGACTGAAGACTCCCAGAGGCAGGGAGCAGCTGCAGGACCCTCCACTGCCTCATCCCAGCTGGCTCCTGCACCCAGCGCTTCTCTGGAGCCAATCCCGTTGAGGGCAGGCGAGCGCATGATTGACCCTGATGCTCCTCCAGACCCACACCGAATCACAGAATCGGAGAATTAACTATGTTGGAAAAGACCTTTGAGATCATCAAGTCCAACCTACGACCTAACACCATCTCATCAACTAAACCAGTGGCACTCAGTGAAACATCCAGGTTTTGTTAAACACTTCCAAGGGAATTGACTACACAGCAGCAGGTTGTAGCTGCAGCCCCTCTGCAGTTCGCAATAAACAGTTCGGTGAATGAAAAAGAGTGGATGACTGTGGCCTCTCTCTCTCTTCCATTCCAAAAATCTGATGCAGTGGGCAAAGTGGTACTTATTATTGATAATAAATCCACATAGTTATCCTACAAAGTGAAAGGGGAAGCAACATACTCCTGAATAAACTTCTTAATAAATTATGTAATACCCATATTCAATATTAACATGATTAAGATCTGGGAAAATTTGAGTTTTCTATAGATACATTGAACTGTACATGTGATACCAAAACCTAGCCATGGTGGTCTTTTGTGGTATTTAGATAGTGTTGTACTTTTGTAAAAATGAACCAGAGTGTCAAGGAAAATCACATTAGCATAAAAACAGGGCTGAAAACAAGTGTCAGAAAATATTCTTTATGTTTGGCTTAATCTGAAAACTAGAAGACATATATATGCCATCTAATCTACATTGAACAATTTGATTTAAAGTATGATTCAGATACTACATGATGTTTCACTACTGATAGAATACAGTCAACCAAGAAATTAGAAAATCGCTTTTGTTTTGTATGTCTCCTAGTAATAATAACATTAAGCATTCTGTTTTTTAAGTGTAATTAGTGTAGAGTGGAGTTTTATACAATAGTAAATGGCAATATAATTACAGATGCAAGCTGTCTCCTAACATGTAATTAAGTCAAATTTCCTATGCAGAAGAGCTTGTATTATGGTTGATACATATTCATGAGCAGAGGCACTTGATGTCATCTCTCAGCTCAAAGCTAAAGAAAAACTAACTGCGCACATCCTTCACAATTAGTTAAATTTGTCGTCAGTCCAAATTGGATATTTGTAGTCTTTTTTTTTTCCTGACTAATATAACTGTGGTCCTTTCTATTCTATGATTGAAAATAGACATATTTCCATTTTTAAGTGGTTTAAGGTCATTATACATCATTAAGATTAAAAATATTTGTTTTATGACTAACATTACAAGGAGAGGTACAATAAAAGAGGGACTAGTTAAGCACTTGGAAGATCCATTGCAGCCTGGACTAAATAGATAAACAGCATTAGGGTCAAGAAGTCCCTGGAGTTGTTGCTCAGTAGCTGGTACAGTTTTAGGGCCAGTATCAAATATGCTTGCGCTGTTCTTCATATATTATCTCATGGCTGCTCTTCCCACTAGTTCTGTCCATATCGTCTATAACTAACAAAAAACCCCACAAAAACCTCTCATTCTGCCTTATTTTCTCCTCCAAAAATAAAATAAAGGGACCGAGAAAAAACCCAGGTCAGTTAAGAGATAACTGATGATAAAAGGGATGATGATGATAAGAGGCTAATTAATAATAATAACAACAACATCAATAATAATTATGGACTGAGATCTAGAGGGGGACAGCAAGAATAGCCCTCCTGACAGTACCTAATACTCCCTGAAGGCATCTAAGCAGCCTGTTGATAAGACCCATGGATGCCAGCACAGGCGATATTAAAAACTTACCTTGGGTAGGCAAAGAGGAGCTTGACATAAAAGGTACTATGACGCAATGAGACCTTGGATTGGAAAGCTATAAGTGAAAATGAAAAGGTGAAGAAGAGTACAGCCAGAATTTGAGGAAGAGGATCTGGAGTGACTAAAGAAGTAACCTGGTAGCTTCAGTGCCTGAAAGTGCAAAAGTCTTCTTGCTACAGTAAAAAAAAGGCTCCAGCCCTGTGAAGCAGGCTGTGCAAATCCACATGCCACTGTCCTGTGTGTTCCTTATTAACAGTCAGGTCACTGGGCTCAGTGGCTCCTTGGTTTGAAAAAATCTACGCGTATAGGTGGGAAGTCCTTGGTCCTGGAATGGGCAGAGATGCAAGGTCACATATGTGAGCATTTTTCTATCAGGCCAGCTGTTTTCAGAACATTACACAGATATTTTATGTAGGCTGGTTCAAAGGGTGGTGGTGAAAATAAGCATGTTATTCCCTGTTGTGTAATTGAGAGAGAACAGTACAACTGGGAGCTGCCTTAGCTCTGCTGTAAATTTAGTCTTGGGCATTTCAAAGTACACACAAAATGAATTCATATGGCCAATGTCTGACAGACACATCTATATTACAATAGGAACAGATGGAAAATTTGGGTGTATAGATGACTAAAAATATTTTATCTCAGGAGGACAAATACAAATATTGATCTCTCTTGCAGTTTGGGAAAACTAACTGTGGGGGTTTGGGAGGGGGGTAATGGGTTTTCTCTGGAGGGAGGGTCCTGGGGGAGGGTCTTGTAGGAAGGAGGGAGGAAAGGGGTGTTTCATTTTAAACTGTTCACTGGCTCCCTGTTCTGTTGTAAACCCTAGGTTTTTTCACTTAAGAAAGCCCAGGCTCCTTCCCCCACCGACCTCTGGGGTTGAGGGGGGGAACTGAGGCAGGGACTCACCGAAATGCGGACAGGCGGCCCGGAAGAGACGCGAGTCCCCTCGCGGCACAGAGGAGTGGACCCGCCGACTTCAAGGGCTGGGAGTGATTGGCATCAGAGAGAGAGAGAGGGGGAGAGAGAGAGAGAGAGAGAGAGAGAGAGAGAGAGAGAGAGAGAGAGAGAGAGAGAGAGAGAGAGAGAGAGAGAGGGAGAGAGAGAGAGAGAGAGAAGCGGCCTCCTTTCTCCCTACTTTTCCTTAGCCAGCCTGCCTGGCCTTTGAAAAACAGTTTGTTTATTTCCTTTTCTTTTTTTTCCTTTCCCTTTTGCGTGGCTTTGTCGGGTGTAATTTTTGTGTTAAGTCTGGGGTTCCCTTAAATTGTTTTCTTTCTTTGGTTGAGCCCTAGACGAATAAACTGTTTCCCTATTGTTCAAATTCTGTTCAGTCTTGTCGTCACTGTTGAGCATGCCCCTAGTGAAAAACAGTGATCTTAAACCACCACACTAACCCTGAAAACAGCAGCTTGGAGGTGATCAGTTTTCTACATTTTAATTCGTGCAATGCTTAAAAAAAATGGCAATGACTTGTAGACTCCTTTCTTCAGGCTCCCAACACACCTTGGCCAGTCATTTAATTATGTGGATGTTTGAGTGGCTGAATTCCACTGCAACACATATTTGAACTTTCCTTATTTCAAAGCATAACAAGGCAAAGCAATAAAAGGCATCGATTTTACATCTGTTTGGTTATTCAGGCCAAAAATGCTTCTGCAATCAACCTGTTAAAGAAAAGCATTAGCAGATATACCTGTCAACCATACTAATTCAGCACTGAGTCAGATCTGTCAAACTCGAAAATTTATTCTTTGAATTCTTTTACTTTAGTTTTTAAAACTACAGGTTACCTCATCACATTACTTCACTTGATTATGTGTGATCTATAATAAAGGTTATGTAATGGGCTGTTTCAAGTAGAGGTGAATAATGCATTGGTCAGTGAATCTGAGTTTGAAACCAGGTTTTTAGCCCAAAACACAAATGGAGATCCTTTTCAAAAACAATTCAGGTTTTCTTAGTGAAATCATGGCAGATAAAATTTAGAAGTAAAATGAAACTTCGGAGAAGATGCCCAAAAAATATTAAAACCTTAAAAAAAGTAAAAGTGTTAAAATGGATCTTCATAGATCTCACAGAGATCTCTAAGAAAAAAAAGGGATCAAAAAGAAAATGATGCAAGCCTTGATGTTACATTATGCAAAATAAAGAGTAATTTGAATAAAGGTCACAGACATTGATAGTATGGTGTTACATAGGTGTATGTTTTATACTGTGAGAAATTATTATGCAAAAAGGTTGCACAATCTTTTCTATCATCCTGTATTAAAACATTGCAGAAGAGGAAACAGTTTTTGTCTGAGAGAAATGTTTGACACCCTGTGCCAATCTGTGGCTCCACAGAAGTCTCTACACAATTTCTCCATATAGAATGTTTCCTTGGAGAGTAAGTTGTAGTCGAAGGGCATGGATGAGATTGCAGGAACAACTGCTAGGAAGTGCAAGTTCTGACCATTTAGCACAAGTTTTTTCATATAGAGGTAAAATAATAAAAATAACTTTACAAAAAAACCCTATAGATTTTGACACTATCAAAGCCTACCAGAGTTGAATGTTTTTGTGTTCATACAGAAGTCATTTTGTCTAACAAGAGTCTAGAAAACAGGTCATTCAAACTGATCTCAAAATCCAGTCTTCATGGTACAACAGGATATTATGGAAGAGCAATCAATCTGGCATAAACCTACTCAGTCAATACTTGTGCCACTGAGTGTAGAACTTTGGCTAACACAGCTAAGGACTTCACTGAGGAGGGATTCTAGATGCATTTCTTTTAGCTAAGGAGAAATAGGAATCCCAATCACAAACATGTATGCTGGGAATTACATGGAAAAAGAAGTTAGGTACAGTCTGATTTTGAGAAAAGCAAGTACTTCTAAAAGCAGACAGTACAGCAGTTTTTTGGAGATACTGAACTATGCTCAGCAGTCAGAGAATCAGCTGGAGATTGACCCCAAAATCCATTAATACAGCAAGTGAGGATTCTGTGCAACTTGACACAAAATCCCACTGTCTTGCTGCCTGCTTCCTTTGCCTCCTCCAAGTAGAACCAATGTTGCAACCTTTACCTGAACCACATCCTGCAGTTTTTCAATATCTAGATGGGCAAGCGGGGAGGATGAGGATGATATCAGAGTTGAGGGTAATTAAGGAATATTGAAAACCTGTTTTTTGCTGGAGCTGACCAGTATTTCTGAAAAACATAGAGTCATCTGAATGTTGGGCTCAACCACTTATAGGCACAAGCAGCTACGGGCACAGATAGGTACCTACAATATTAAATGTTAAAAAAAGAGGAAATATTTACTATCGATAGATCAGAATTAACAGGCAAGCTGAAAAAAAAAATCAGTCCAAACACCACTCAGAGTAAGCTAGAAGCTAAAGCAGGGTATGCAGTCTGAATATTAACAGAAATGTTATGTCTTGGCATTACCTTTGGGCAGAAGAGAAATCGTACACACAAACTCTTCATGGCCTGTGACAGCCTGACCCTATCAAAGCCAAGCAACACATACAGTAATTGCACTGCAGGCAGTCCACTTAAGGCTATTGAAACCTGTGTTCAAACCACAGGCCATTACGTGCCAAAGGCT
Organism: Serilophus lunatus; assembly: GCA_013399895.1. Classification (NCBI taxonomy): domain Eukaryota; kingdom Metazoa; phylum Chordata; class Aves; order Passeriformes; family Eurylaimidae; genus Serilophus; species Serilophus lunatus. The sequence goes on along the minus strand of VXBA01004043.1, from coordinate 92,142 downwards.
TCTTTTCACTGTGGATCATAAAGTTTTTTTGTCAGGCCAGAATGTTTGCATCCTAACAGCAGTATTTTACAACAGTTTTTGGGGTTCCCTTAAATTGTTTTCTTTCTTTGGTTGAGCCCTAGACGAATAAACTGTTTCCCTGTTGTTCAAATTCTGTTCAGTCTTCTTGTCACTGTTGAGTGCGCCTCTAGTGAAAAACAGTGATCTCAAACCACCACACGACTGGGCACTACACTTCTCCCTGTAGGATGTTTATCAGGATGGGAACACACTGGAAAATGTGATAGATGTGGCTTTAAAGTGTTATACCTGTCATCAACGGGATTATTCCATATTGAACATTAATGGTGACTGTGTTCATTAGCTTCAAGATCCATCTACAATATTTTAGTCTACCACTCTCACATTTAAAAAAATTCCTGAAAAATTAAGATAACTTATGGAACAATAATTTTTCTGTCTTATGATTTTCAGTGTAAAAAACTTTCAGTTACTAGAGTTCTCCAACTGGCCTTAGAGTTCTTTAAAGAAAAAACTCCAACCATTTTCTTTTAATCAACGTCATTAGAGAATTTAAAGACACTACTCAGTTTAAGCTGTGTAATTTTCCATTTTCAGTACTTAAAAATTATCACCTTGTGGATTGTTCTTGGTGCAAAGCCACTTTCCATTTTCACCAAGAAACACAAGAACTTTATAGCATAAAGAGCACTTCAAATAATGGTCTTTAAATGCATCTATAAACTTCTTTCTTTAAGGACCTGATGCTAAATACACTGTCAAATTTATGTGGGAATAAATGAGAATTTAAGAACATTAAATAGAAGCAATAATGTATAACTACCTCAAATGAAACAAGAATATTCTATAAGCATTTTTCTCTTGCTGTTAGACAAGAGGGACACTCACAGAGCTCAATTTTGTCTTGGTGTTCACAACTCTATTGTATCTGATTCCAATAGCTGCTCAAATGAAATAATTTGGAATGGAAAAAACTCATTCACCTCCCACAGATTTCTGGTGCATGATATCAATAACAAGAACATTTCCAGCAGATGGGAAATGATCCTTCCCCTCTGCTGGTATAACTACATCTGGAGAGCTGGGTCCAGTGCTGTGCTCCTCAGTACAAAAGAGTCATGGAGCAAGTCTTGCCAAGGGCCACTAATGCCATTTAGGGATTGGAACATCTGTCATACAAAGGTTGAGAGAGCTGGGTCTGTACAGACTGGATAAAGCTCAGGGATATGTTATCCATGTGTATGAATAGCTGACAAGGGGGAAGTAAAGACAACAGAGCCCAGTGTTGACAGGAAGTGGGCAAAATTTTGAACACAGAAAACTCCATTTAAACATAAGAAAAAACATTTTTACTCTGAGGCTGGTCAAATACTGGAGCAGATTTTACAAAGAGATTGTTCAGCCCTTGTCCTTACAGTTCTTCAAAACCTGACTTTGCATGGCCTTGAGCAATGTGGCCGAGCTGACCTTGCTTTGAGCAGTGGGGTTGGACTAGATGATCTCCAGGGAACCCTAGCAATCTAGCAATTCAGCAGCAATACTTGCAACTCAGACATGACTTGAACCCCTGTCTGGTAAAACTAAGATATCTCCCTTACAAAGAGTAAACACTGTTATGTTGAGTTCAGAAAAATCAACAGGCTGTTGATGCAGAGTGGGAACTGCATTACTCATCAAAACTGTAAATCAGAACATATTCACACTTTGAATTACATTTATACAGGTTACTGGACTGCCTGTGTTTCCTCCCTTTATAAACAGGAACTAGATGCAGATAGAATTCAATAGGGAATTTAAAAAGGGAAGTACATACAAATAAATGCATTTATCTCAGACTAAAGATTCTAGGATTTTTTGTCTCTTATAAGTACAGTAAATATCTGTGAATCACAGTGAGAGTTTTGAAAAAAACTCCACATCTCCAAAGAAAAGCCAAGATAACCCAAGGTTTGAAATTACTCTGGATGTGTTCAGCTGTGCCATGGAAAAGAGTGTTTCAATTGAATTTTCCTTTTATTTGTAAAACTCATAGATGTGACAAAAAATACTTTTAAAATTAAGATGGTTGCTTTCACCTCCTCAAGGGAGAATAGGAAGACATATGCTGCCCAGGCAAATGCCTACTCCAGCTGCTTTGGCACAAATCTACTATGCAGTAGTGAGGTAGTGCTGAATATAGCCCTCAGTTGCTAAAGCTCACTAATATATCCTGGAATTATTTCTCTCAGCAGTTGGTTTTTATAGCTATAAAGAGCTGTCCATTTCTCAAGCTTCTCTGCCATGCCCAAAATCACCAGGAAGCAAATCGCACCCTACAATATTATGATCCATCATGGCCATATGTCTCAATGAGGAGAGTGTTGAAGAAAGTTAATCACCTCCAAATTTTATTTCTCTCATTAGTTAAGGGGAGCCAGTTTTAGAACTGGTACAATTAGCATGAGCTCAAATATCACATTGATGTGGAACTGGATAATACAAGACAATAGTGAGAGGAGAGTGCTTTCATTGGCATGTGAAAATTTCCATGGTTCACATTCTTTCCTCAGAATAGGGCTGTCTGTGGGGTGCTCAGAGATTTGAGGATGACCATTGCCATGCTGTAGAAGCAGTGAATATAAAGGTAAGGCCATAATTATTTATATAAACTGTAGTGCACTGCTCCATGGAAACTGACAGTAGGTTTCCAAGGCAGCCAAATCAAGAAAAGAACAAGGCTATGAAAGAGTGAAGTACAAAGAACATCAACTGACAGCTTGATCTGTTAAGAGGTAAATTTTTGAAAGTGCTTGAGCCCCACTGGAAGTCAATGGTAGTTGTTCTCTTAAATCACTGAGGACTTTCCCAAAAGCCCAGCCAGAAGCACTTGATGTGCATGACTGATTATCCATTGTCTGATGCAGCTCCTGCAGCTGCACTTCCATTCTATGCTCTGCTCTGTTTTGAGGCTGCTTGCCTCTCTTCCCTCTCCCACAGGTGCCGTGCATCAGGGGACTGTTATTCCTTCTTCTCTTCTTCCTCTCCCCAGCCTTCATGTAGCTTTACATCCACCCAACAGCCCAATAATTGTATGGCCTTTCTAACAACTAGTATGATGTCAAAGTAACGCCTGCTCTCAGGGCCAGTGATCAAAGAAGGTTTGGGCCAGGTATGATCCATTCCCAATCCTCATGAAAAGCAGCTCTTTCTGTATAGCAGCCTGAGTTGGCAAGAAAAATGGAGCAAGAGCCATGCCCTGTGATAAGCATAGCTGACTTTATCCCTAACAAGGGCTCTGAGGAAACAAAGAAGCAACATTTTTTTTCTAAAAGAAAAAATTCAAAAGTAGCTTGTTGTTATTTTGGAAGCTGGTCCTTCTAAACTGAATTGACCTTGAGCATAGCATTGCTTTCCAAGTTTCCATCCTTTCCTTTTACATTAGAAGAAAACAAAACAGTCCAACAAAATTTGTCTTAGTGTTGCAGGGTACCTGACATCTCAGTAGAAGCTGCAAGCAGCCTACAGGCTCTGGTATGTCTATGAAAACAATTGGAAAATGTCATAGCAGTGAGAAGTCTTCTTGGAAAAATAAGGATGTAGGTTCAATATGCAGTTAAATCATCTTTGTAATGAAAACATGCACTCACTAAGTGAGATCAATAAGATTATTAACCTTGAAAACCAGCAAACAATCCCAAAAATACAACGGATTTTTCATTCATTTAACCTGGAAGCCTGTATTCAATAGGAATAATTCTTCAAGCCACTCTTCAAACTTCAGCAATGAAATACAAACAATAAAGCTAAGGCATTATAAAATCAGTTTTATGAAGTCTGCTTTACCCTCTTCCTATATTTGAAAATTTTCAGGTACTTAAAGCTCCTCAGAGATCACAATGCAATAACTATTTCATGGCAGTTGCCAAAGAAAAGCGAAGACCCAATACACTAACTGAAAGTATTTTGAACATGGATAGAAAAATTTCCCCTTCCACTTCAAACAGAACAAGTTTGGCTTTTAGTACATTTGTCATTCTAGATGCGGTCTGAAAATAATGAATTTTAAAACTAAGTGTTTCATTATCTGGTATGGAAATAAACATGTCAAGTGTTCCTTTGATTTAGAGTACAACTAAGATTTAAAATTAGTGATTCATGTAGTTGGTATATAATGAAGTATTCTAGCTATGAAGAGCTGTTTTTCTTTACAGAAAAAGATAAATATGTATTTGTGTTCTGTGCTTCAGATGAAAATTTATCTCTCTCTTCATAAAGTTCATGAGAATTCTCCTTCAGGACACCGACCTAGCTAAATCCCCAAGAGACGGGATTTAGCTAGAGACATCATGCAGATGACCTTTTTGTTCTCGGACACAGAATCAGAATCAGAGAATATGCTGAGTTGGAAAGGACCCACAGGGATCATCAAGTCCAACTCCTGGCCCTGCACCGGACCATCCCCAAGATGTATGTGCCCAAAAGTATTGTCCAAACACTTCCCGAACTCTGTCAGGCTTGGTATTGAGATCATTTCCCTGGGGATTCAGTATCAGCACCCAACCACCATCTGGGTGAAGAACCTCTTTCTACTTTCCAACCTAAACTTCCCCTGACACAACTTCAGGCCTTTCTCTTGGGTTCTGTCACTGGTCACCACAGAGAAGAGATAGGTGCCTGACCCTCCTCTTCCCCTCACAAGGAAGTTGTAACTGCAGTGAGGTCTCCCCTCAGTCTCCTCCTCTCCAGGCTGAACAGATCAAGGGACCTCAGTTGCTCCTTACACAGCTTCCCCTCAAGGCCATTCAGCAACCTTAGGGGCCTCCTTTGGACACTCTTTAACAACTTAATATCTTTCTCATATTGTGGCACCCCAAACAACCACAGTATTAAAGGTGAGGCTGCACCAGTGCAGAGCAGAGCAGGATAATCCCCTCCCTTGACCAGCTGGTGATGCTTTGCCTGGTGTCCCCCAGGACACAGTTGGACCTTCTGGCTGCCAAGGCACTGTCGACTCAGATTCAACTTCCATCAACCAGGACCCGCAGGTCTCTTTTCACAGCACTGCTTCCCAGCATCTCATTCCCCAATCTGTATGTACATCTAGGGTTGCTGCATCCCAGGTGCAGAATCTGGCACTTCCCCTTGTTGAACTTCATGCGGTTAGTGATTGCCTACTCCCTTATTTTGTTGAGATCTCCCTGCAGGGCCTCCCTACCTTTGAAGGAGTCATCAGCTCCTCTCAGTTTCGTGTCATCTGCAAACTTGCTCAGTATCCCTTCCAGTCCTGTGTCCAAGTCATTTATGAAGGTGTTGAAGAACACAGGGCCTAAGATGGAACCCTGTGGAACCCCACTAGTAACAGATCATCAGTCTGATGCTATGAAGATTTAAGCATTTAATCATGTGTAATGCAGGAAGTAGCTAGAATCAGTAGGCTTGACTGAAACACTGGGAATCAGTGAGGGATTGTGGCTACTCTTGTTGCTTTTAGTAGTGAGATTTGTTGCCCTAAGCTTTCAGTTTAAAAGGATTCAACTTATTTTTACAGAAACATTTCCAAAGCTTTTCTGGGAGAAGCACTAATGTGCTCTAATGAAGTTAACACAAGAAACCACAATTTTTATGACAGAGTCCAGCTTCAGTGATTTACAAAACAGTGCTTGTTGGTGGATGATGCGGTGTATGGCTATTGGATGTGAATGGTTGTGTTCGTCCATCTCTTTGTTAATGCGTCCTTTCATGGACCCCACCACGCTAGGAGCACCATCAGTTGTCACACTGAATAGTTTACCCCAGTCCAGCTCCAAATCATTCTTAGTTTGGCAAATTATCTCATAGATATCCTCTCCTGTAGTTGTTCCTTTGATGCTTTTCAGTGCAGCAAGCTCCTCTGTGACTTTGAAAGAATCATTTGTCCCATGAATGAAAATTAGAAGTTGTGCAGAATCATGAACATCATTGCTTTCGTCGAGTGCCAATGAGAAATAGCAAAGTTTTTTTGAGGAGTTTTGCAACTGCAGATTCAAATTTTCCCCCATTTCTTCAATCCTTTGTGTAATTGTAGGTCCTGAAAGACTCACTGTACTAAATAAATCTGCCTTCTCAGGACACATCTCTTTGGCAACAGAAAGAAGGCATTCTTTAACAAATTCTCCCTCTATGAATGCTCTGCCAGTGTGCGCTATGAGCTTGGCAACTTGATAGCTTGCTCGAAGTGATGATATATTGAGCTGCTTTTGCTTCACAAAAGCATTTTGCTGAGTTGTCAATCCATGTTTCAGTCTTAATATTTTATCTTTTCTCACTTGTCCGGCCAAAGAATCATATTTATCTTTATGTTGAGTTTCGTAGTGTAGATGCAAATTGTATACCTTGAACACAGACACTGAATTCTGGCATAACAGACAAACAGCTCTTTCTTTGTACTCTGTGAAAAAAATAATCAGAAGTCCACTTTTCTTGGAATACCCTGCACTCGGAGTCAATTTTTCTTTTTTTTGACATGATGGTGTGCACACTTCCCACTGGTGCTGTTTTGCTTGTCCTGCCTGGGAGCTGGAGGGAGGGAGGGTGTGGTGGTTTAGAACCACGACTTCACTATGCAAGGGCTCACTAAAATAATGATGGAAGACTGAACAAAAGTAACAGCAGGGAAAACAGTTTATTTGTCCCTGGGGCTTTACTAGGAAACAAACTTAAGGGGAAACCCCCAAACTTAACACAAAGATAACCCCAGAAAAAACAAACACAAAAAGAAGGTGCCGAGGGGAATAGATGGAATCGACACGTGGCCTAAGACCCGGGAAGAGGAGGGACCGCGGGCTCGGCAGCCGTACAGGAAGCCGAAGAGCCCGGAAGCCCTCTGTGCTCAGCCTTTTAAACTGTCCAGGCCTCACACAAACTCTGCATCCACTTCCCGGCCAAGCCGCCCTCCGGTTGGCCACCGGTGCTGGACCCCGCCTCTCTCTGGGATCACACCCCAGGCAACATGGCGGCTTCCGCCGGAGACCACGTGCTAGGGGCCTCAAGGCACCATCACCTCACTGGCCGCAGGCACTCTGGGGATGCCTTGGAATGACCGCCGCTGCCGCCCCCAGGGATCCCCTGCAGGAGGGACCCCGTGGGACGGGAGGGGGAGCCGCCGGGGTGCCCCCGCAGCCATGCTTCTAGGGCTGCTGCCTGCGTCGGGACCAGGGCACCCCGTGCTGTCGCCTTCCCCAGGCAGGACAGAAGCGAGGGGGTTCTGTAAATACCGGCGGGCCGGATTGAGGACCCTGGGGAGACGTATCCAGCCCGTGGGCCATATTTTGAGGACCCCTGGTTTACATGATCATCATGGGCCCCAAATAAGAAAAGTCTAGAGTACCAGAAAGGCCAGGCTGTGCTTCACCATCTGAAGGAGCCAGTAAAATGAGGCAAAGGAGAGACAGTTCTGAGGAAGAGGTCCAAAGGAGCTTGATAAAATATGGGCTCCTTTATCACTTTCCACTTACTTTGGAACAGGTTGCACTTTTCATACCCATATGTTTCTTTTGGGATTTGACTAATCACATCCTAAAGGTCTTATCATATGATTAATCCCCAGTCTGGCTTTCTATGAAGACTTTCTTCTTCATACTCCCTGTTTTCACACTTTACCCTTGAAGTCTGATAAACTGCAGTGATCAAGCAGAACATACTTATAAATCTACTTGTTATTTAAAGCTATAACTCTCAGCAGGCTTTTAGTTCACTTTTTATTTTCAATTCCTTGTCCATCTTCAGACATTATCTTAGACTTGTGATGAATTCGGCTGGCAAAGGAAATGGTTTTGTCTAAATTTTTAATACATTTATTTTGACCTTTTTCTTCAAGAACAGATAAGGCACTTACAGTTATCTCTTCTGTCATTCACTATCATAGTTTCAGAGAAGTAGTTTTGAGAAGTCAAGTCAGTCATATTTGATGTCGCTCCAGTACTTCTCTCCCGGATTTCTCTCTTTGTAGTGTTTAAAGTAGAATGAGAAGAAGTTGTGCTAAATGTTTTAGTTTGCATATTTCTTTGTAAATTATTCAGTATGAGGTGAGGAAATTAAGCACACTGTAAATGCAGGTTGAACTAGGTATGTAGAAGCATCATACAGAAAACAAAAGATTGGAAATAAAAGCTTCTCAACCATTACAAAAGTTAGAGTGATAAAAGTCAGAAAAAATTCTGATTTGCAATGTCTCATTTATTTCAGCTCCCTGGCACCATTGGATTTCTATTTTACTATAGAAATCATGTCTTTTTAATAGATTTTTTTCCCATTAAATTTAAAAAGGTATAAGCAGGGAAGTTTTTACAGTTTCAATGAGAAAAAAATTCCACTTGTTTTTCTTCTCAGACTATTTAAATTATTTCTCGTCTGACTTTTTTTCCCCCATATGTATTGAATTAATTATTTTTTCGCTGCTTCTGGTAAATCTGGAAGTCTTGCATCATATTTGTCCTCCTTCATTAAATTCTTTCAAGTGTTGTTGGTTCCTCACAACTTTCACTCCCATTTGAGGTCAAAGAAATCTCAATATTTGAAACAAAATATCCACCAGAATAAAGCCTCTGTATTTTTACCAACTCACATTTTCATGTGCTTTTCTCCCTTTTTGGAAGCATCCAAATGAGACTGAATACATGTCAGAGAAAAGAAGTTGGAATAATGCATGCATAAGAAAGCAAAGTGAATCAAGTGAAGCAATCACCTAAATTTTCATTGATTGTGGTGGCAAAGAGCTGTTTACATGGTACTACACAAAACCTTGTTTTGTTTGGAGCAATTTGGAGCAGGGATCTGTTCCTGAGCCATTGGGGGTTTCCCAGGATATCTCTGCTCCTGCCTGCCAACCTGATCTGACCCTGCTTATCCTGGGGACCTCACCCACTGGCAGAGTATCTGCAAGCAGGATGCTGTGAAAAATAATTGCTGAAAGAATCTCAGCTTTGAGACTATGACAGGTATATTCACTTAAAAAACAGGTGGACTGCTACTGCAGGATTCAGATCCTTGCTCAGACAGGGCAAGTTCTCAGTTTCATTGCTTACCGTCTTCGTTGCAATGTGCAAAGGCGCTTTGGCAAAGGAATGTATTGGAAAGCTAAAAATAAAAGGTACACCTTTTCTGGACATTTAAATGGCCAACAGGATGTATTTTGCACTTTCAGAAGTATTTGATCTGTCATATCTATACCAGACATGTATGTTGGGTGATGCTACACAGAAACTGATGCTAAAACATACTTATGGATTTTTCTAAAGATGGAAGACATTATAAATAAGTAAAATCTTTCTGTCATTCAATTTAAGGTAGGGTCATTTAGATCCTCAGAGGAATAATTAATTTGGAAAACAGTTATATATTCCACCAGCAAATGTATGCTAGTATTTTTTCCATAATTGTCACAATGACAGCTACCTTGAAATGTTTTATTGATTTCCTCATAAATAACTTTGAGCTGCGGAAGAAATACACTGAATGTATCTTGGCTTATAAAATAATTACACAATATTGAAATGAGGACTGAGTCTGCTAGAACAGCTTGCAAAAATTTATCTTGTGTGAAGAACATTCTTTGGGTCATAAAACCTCAACACATCCTTTGGATAGATCCCATGGCCTCCAAGGTACCACCTAACTCAAGTTGTATCTTATGTCATGACTAAAGCATTATTCTCAGCTGGGCAGAATATATTGATTCATTTCAGCACCAGACTTCTCCCAGCATAGCCCATGACCTTTTTCTCAGAAGCTGCCATCTCAAGAGTTCTTAATGTATGGAGGCACATGTGAAGAGTAGAAAGTTACTGGTACAGAGTCAACAGGCTGAAATGTCCACGTGCTGCATCAGAAGCAGACATTTCATATCTTACAGAGTTAAGGCTCTTATGTTACCAGATGAGTCACAAGAACTGAAGGCTTATCATGGATGGACACAGATCACAGAAACCTTCCTGGACTTCCTCAAAGGAACAGTGCTTCTCTCATGAAACTACAGAACCAACTACATGGTTGACACCTACCAATCTCAGTAATTTCCACCATTATTACAGAATATTTTGTTCCATATTTGTCACCCATGGAACCAAGTCAGAGCCCGAGATGACCGGTTGAAACACTGCAGGACAGTCAGTCAGCCATAACTGTGAGGCACTAAGGGCAAGTTCCAGACTCTTGAGAGAGCTTGATATAAATTGTCTTAATGTTTTAAAAATGCCTCTTCAGGAACTGGCTTGTCCAAAATTCCCGTTGCTACTGGTTATTGCAGCCTGCTGACTGGACAGAACTCAATTACCATATTGTAAAAGAAAGAAACCCTGGAACGGATATCACTGTCATAAGCAGCTTCCAGTTTATATGCATTTTCCCCCCTCTAAAATTGGTGAATTTTATAGTAATAAAAATGTGACTTGAAAGAATGAGGCACAAATATGTGACATGGTGTATATGTAACGGCTGTGCTCAACTGGGAAACACTGGCCTGCTGGCTTGCCCTTGAATTGCAACCAAATCCATTTAAGTCTTAGAAATTCTGGCTTTGAAACAAATTAATACATTGAAGTACCAAGATATGTTAAAAAATATTTATTTTTTTTAATTTTGAAAGAAATGACAGGAGGGAAAAAAATCCTACTGAGTGACCAAAGAAAAAGCCGAAGGCCAGGATGTGCTGAAAAGCAGTATCACAGTGATGTAATATTTTGCTGATATTTCAGTCCTGACTCTATCTGTTGCTTTCCTAAAATGAGAGTTAGAAGATATTTTTGTTTGTTGTTTTATCTGTTTTCCATATCTTCTGCTTCTGTTCATTGAAAAGTTTTGCTTCTCCACATCAGTCATACACTACTTTTCCCTACCTTGTACAAATCTATCCTTACCTTCCCATCCCTCTTTTTTCCACCTGCTTGTGTTCAGGAAAGAAAGAAATATTTTTCCCGAATGTAACAAATCCTGACTGAAGTAGGTAAGATGACCAGCAAACCATAAAATAAGTTTATTGTGCCTAGCAAAACGACCATCCTCTACTCATTCCTGTTTCTATTCCTGCCATATATTACCCTAGAAATAGCCCAATTCAATTTCAGAATATTCTTTGTCTGAAGTTCACGGGACAATTCACTTCGAATTTTTATGGACTGACTCAGCATATAGCTCAGCAAAGTAAGGACAAAAACCTGTGGTGTTGAATTCATGCAACAAGATAATTAGATTAAAAAGAGGGTGCAGACTGTTATTTCAGTGACCTAAGGATGACTGTTGTTTTTTTAAAAATCCCTATCTACTGTGATCAATGCAACTGCATTTACCAGCAGAAATTTGGTCTACCCAAGTAATATTCTAGCACATCTTAGTTCACTCACCTGTTTCAGATCCGCATTAGTGCCACTTACTGAATGCCCAATCACTTGCTGCTGCTCCCATCACAGTCAGAGAAGGTAAATACAGATCACAAGTTAAACAGCAAAGGGCATAAATTACATTGACCTCAGGACAGCTCTGCAGAGCAATAGCCAAGAAAATGGTGAAAACGATCTGCTGTTTCTATGCAATGCATATTTAAATAAAAACAACCAAATTTCCATGGATATTTGAGGTCATCAAAGACTTTCACATAGATGTTTGTTGTCCAAACAGAAGTTTTTTTTAAAAAATAATTTTTTCTTTTAGTTCATTCCCTCAGGGTTCAGTTTCATCATTACTATGACTGCTATCTACTGTGCTAAAAAGAATTTCTATTAGCCTTGAAGAGCTGAGCTCAGCAGTGCTGTCTCTCTGCCACTTGCATCATGCTTGTTCAAATACTCACTGCCTGGAATTACACCTGTCTGATCTCACTAGTTCAACACAACAGGCACCCAATTTGAGTTACACCTTTTAATGCAATCAACTTAGAGCAGTTTTGCATTTCCAGTGCAGGATTTGCCTCATTACTTGTTAATTGGATCTTATTTGCTGAAACACATGACCTAACAGTTACAGCAAATCTTAAACTCCAGCAAATCTAGAACTGAGTAGTGAATATAGAGTAAACTAAATTGCTTTTTTTGTGTTTAATCATTAGGAAATTTTTGGTTCTGTTATTTGAAGACATCTTCCCTATTGACTTTAACTCCCAATTACATACATCTTCTCCCCTCTGCAGTGTCTAGAAATTCCTTTGAACTTGAACGTGCTCTTGTAGGAAGCGATGCAAAGAGCAGTCATATTTCTCTTTTCAGGCATTTTTATGGAACCTCTGCTCTTTCCCTTAATACCTCATGCTGGAATCACACCTGGAGGTCAGAATGAAGGAAATCTTAGAGGATACTGGAAAATGGTTTCTTATGATGCCAAAGGCTCTACTATTAATTAGTATTTTCAAGAACTTGCTTTTTACTCTGCCCATAGTTATAACTGTAAAAACAGAGGGGTTTAGTTTAATTATATTCCCTCAGGTTTGCTAGCAAATTGTAAGATTTCCATGTCCTGTTATTCTAGCAGTTTTGAAAACAGGAAAATTGTTTGCATAACATAGTTAAATAGAATCATAATCTTTATTTTTCTGCTGTGATTTCAAACATTCAGAATGACAGACCACCCTGTTGGGATTTAAATATGTTATGTTCTACTTTGTGCTACTCCTCTTCCTCCCTCTTTTTCTCTCATATATACTTGGATGAGGAAGAATTCACTGAATTAACATTTCATTGGCTGGGGTAAACCCTAGCTCTGTCTTTTAGGAGAACTTTGTAAAGAAGATTGATTTTAAAACCCTCTCAGTATAAAGAGAATATTTTTAGTTTCAGAGCATACACCAAGGGGATTAATTTCATTTTGTACTACTATATTTTCAGCAGAATTGTAATACTGTAATGCACCAGGTGCTGATATTAAATCTATAAAATCTGTATTTAGCCATTGAAAATTGTTCCAAGATGATAAATATTTACAACTCCTTATTCAAAAATTAAGTAAAAAAGTTATATTGTCTTCAACTTTGATTTCAAAGATCTAATCTAAGTGAGAACACTCCCTGTGCATATGTTTGCTTTGAAAAGTAAGCAAATTGTTACATGCAAAATGCACCAAAAGAATCATAAGATAAAATCACTGGGAAAAATGATTATCTGTTGAAGAGTTATATTTAAAAAGCCCTAACCAGACAGGTCTGGCAGCTATTTGTGGTGATAAGGAGAGTGAAGAGTGTTTCCTCTGTCACTGGGATCCTCACCCAGGATGTAGCTCTTTGTTAGTGAAAGCCTTCATGGGGAATCCTGTAGGAGCCTATGACCAAGTGGCTAGTCTTTTTCAGACAGCACATCTACTCAGTTTTAGCAGTATTAGGACAAGGAGTCTAATTCAGTAGCCTCAGTACATATGCATGAAGTCGAGGCAAAAAGACACGTGGATATTTTCCATCTTACTTCGAGTAAAGGGTAGATGCAGACAAATTATATTATTCCATTTCTTGTTTGGGCACTTACTGCCTGTAAGTGGTGACATGTTGGCCCTTTATGAACCTAAAAATAAAACTGCATTTCCCTGGTATTCCTTCTATAGGAATTCAAGTGCCATCTGTCAGCTTCTGTTGCCACAAAGTTGGACAAGCCCAACCTACAGGAATAGGTGAAAGAAACCAGACACTGGACCACCACCTCCTACCTCCCTGACTGTACATTCTGAACTGCCAGCAATAGTTACTGTACTTTACAAAGGAAAGAGGTAACTCTATAAAGATTAGTGAAATTATCAGATCTAAAAAGAGAATGAAACAATTCCTTTTTAATTGAAAATTGTGAGTTTCAAGTGTTGCAGCCCATGTGTAGAAACTCTAGCATTTTAAATGAAAAAAGTGAAAATTTAGCAAGTACACTTGTCCTTGGCTGTTCTTCAAGACACTTCAGCTGTTCCAGTGAATTTAAAAAGTGAAATGAATCAAGTATATGAGAATGGATATTTCATAAACTATCATTTTCTTCTTTAAATAATGAACAAAACTCTAAATTATCCTGGAAAAAATTGTCATTTTTCATACAGCTTTTAGGAGCTGTTTCCCAGCTGTGTTTCTCAGCACAATAGGCTTCAGGTTCCCAGATCCAGGTACTCAGCTTTAATTTAGAGATATCTGGACCATGCATGTTCTAGGTGTAAAAGGAACAAAGTAGAAGAGCTTGAGAAGAGTGAGGCACTTGATCAAGCTACCTTCATCTGGGGACTTGTCTGGGATATCATCTGCTTTAGGAATTGATTGCTGCTCTTTTTTGTGAGCAGCAGACAGAAGAAATAGGGACCCACCTGATAATTAGCCTAAAAATAACATTCTGGTGAGATCATTGAGTCTTCAAAAGAGAAATTGTTAAGAGAGTCTTAATGGTGATTTGCCAGACCAAAACAGACTGATCGGGCAGAAAAGCCAATAAGCTGACAAATTAAGTTTATTATTACACTGTTAGAGGGTGGAATACATTGGAAGTGTTTCTTTAGAATTGCTAGAACAGCTCTCGAGGAATGTAGAAATAGCTGTGGCAACAGTAAATCTAATGTTGCTCTTTTCTGCAGTGGTTCCAGTGATTGCATTTTAAAAAAGAAGGAGCATATAGTGTTTGTAACTAAAGCATCACAATGGTGAAGTTACATGATTTTGAAAAAGACATTTCTATGTCTTATATACTCCTGTCTTCAGTATAGTGTGGATAAAAGGGACACTGTATTTACACCTTTTTCCAAGTTTCTGGGAGCCTCATCCACTGAAGAACATATAAAATACGTGTTGGGAAAAGTAGATTACATTAATTCTTGTCTTTCATTAATGAAGTAATAAATTAATGAAGTCCAAAGTGAAATTTAGTTTCTTAATTTATTCTTTTCTTTCCAGCTTTTCCAAAGGGTGAAGTGAGAGCCATAAAGATAAAGAAACACTTTCCATCCCAGTAAACTCAAGAAACAATTGCGGTGCAACACCACAAACTAAATCAGAAGAGGATACAAAACAGAAGGTGAAACCCTCCCCCCCAAAAAAAAAAAAAAAGACTATATCTGTACTGCTAAGGAAATGCTCTTCAAATAAGATAACATAGCATCAAAAAACCATGCTGAATGGCATGACTCCTTCTTACAGGGCCATATACTTAGTTTTCATTATGCCTAGGGTTCAGATTATGTACATTGTCCATCATGAAAGTTTATTGAAAGCAAATCTTGTTTAAGACAAAGAAATGCTCTGAAACTTCTTTGTGAAAGGATGATGAAAATTGTGAGTATCTTTTACCCTAGGGCCAGTTTCAAGCTTCATCCCCAGATTTCGTTGTAGAAAATGTCCTTTCTGCTTTACTAAACTAATTTCAAAAAGCCCAAAAGGTATTTAGACATGAGGTCATGAGAACAGGAAGCCTCAGTAGAGAAAATGATAGATTGTTTGATTTAGTTTAAATCAATTAAACCAAAACCAACCAACAAACCAAAAAGCAAAAAAGAAAGATATATTCTTTAGAGCTGCTTTAGAAATTAAATTTTAGGTGTTAAAAATAAGTATTTTTTTCTGAACCAAGAAAAGCTTAATTCTAAGATATTTTGTACTCTACAATCCCATTTAATATTCTTGTTATTATATTTTTTAAAACAGAGGGCATCCAATTTTTATATATATACACACATAAAATACTGAATACTAATATGAATTTAACTGATTACAGTAATATTCCTACTCTCCTGTATCTTGGCCAAACTATTTTTCTCTGTCATTGCTTCAGCATCCCTATATGGTTGCTGCAGTAACAAAGTAATTTTCTGATAAGTTCATCAGGAAAACTGCACTACAGAGAACACATATAACTCTAAACCTGTCAGACCATCACAATTGTAAGGCAGTTATTCTCCCAGAGAAAAAAAGGAAAATTGCATTATATAATTGCACAGAGTGAAAGGTAAGTTATCACAATTTTGTGCTACCAAAACTATCTTTCTTAGATGTGCACAGCACAGGAAGATGCTCCTTTATAGCCAATATAGATCATCTCAAAGAATGTCAACCACAGTGTCAACTAGGCTGGCTTATAACGTACATCAAGGTTTCTGGCACAGCTGGGCCACTGAAGATTGTGACTGAAGGAGAATTTTTACAATAACATTCATCTTCTAAGTTGTGGTGAGCATTTGGCTGAGCAAAATTAAATACTACAGTCTCCTTAATCCAATAATTTCAAGGGCACTCAAAATCTATAGCATAATTTGAAGTGCAATCACTGTAGTTAAGGTTTACTCTGTAAAACATAAAAACTACAATCCCTGCAGCCAACAACAAATCCTGGGTAATGGGAATAGGAAACTGCACTTTAAACATTTTATGCGAACCTTCTTTCACCTGTTAAGGGAAATTCAGAACATCACCAAGAATGCTGAAAATACTAACTACTAAACACCCTTCTGTTGCCTCTCCTTCCCCTGATCCCATGACAGATTCCTAAAATGTCTTTTGAAGTAAATATCGAATAAGTAGTTTTGCTAAATGATTTGCTAAAACAAGAGATGCCTACAGGATCTCATATTTTCATTAGTCCATAAGAGTCCACTACTGACTTTGAAAAAACCAGCATTATTTCTTATTATGACATCCTAGACAGTTTAGCTGTGTATAAATCTGGTGTCATTTTTTCACAGATTTTTGACATGTGTTTATTTGATTTACAATTTTTAGTTATGACCCAAAACTTTTAAAACAGATTTTTTTTTTTTAAAGGATCTCCTGTTCCCAAATAGAAAAGCTTATTGTTGATATAAAAGGATATTGTCAAATTAATAACTTCACTGTTTTATAAGAAAGGAACTTTCAATTGTTTGAATGATGTTATGTTTGGAACGTATCAACTCCTCACATACACAATCTCACATTACTTCCTTCTCATAACAAGAACAAATATTTTTCAAAAAGGAATTCCAGATTTCTAAAATTCCAATCCTCTCAGTTCAAATCTATTTGATTTGAACATTTATATTGAAAAAGTAGAGTAGAATCAGAGAAGTCTTTAAAAAAAGTCCAGCCTCTCTCCACACTCAATAAAAAAAGCCCAAGTATTTTTAGTTGACATGAGTGGCACCTTTGCTATATGTTTAGTGGTGGTGAAAGCAAGCACAGTTTGGCATAAAGAGGATTAGATATTTAGAATCAAATACTTGTTAGCATTAAGGTTTAAATGGCTGCAGGCAACATTTCACAACACAGTACAGCTGAGAGAGTCTTGCTAAATTCCGAAGTATACAGTCCCCAGAGGAACTCCGCAGTCATTAAAAACTGAGAAATGCCGGCGCCTGATTTCAGGGCAGCCTGAAAGTCTCTGAGAGGTATGTCTGATCTGGGCTCTTGACACCTAGATCTCATGGCCCAGCAGAAGATACCTTTGAAATGTTCCTCATGGTTGCAATTCCACACTGCATGGCTCCATGTCACATGCTTGTGTGCTGTCAAAAGCTTTCATTAAGGAAATCCCACCATACCAAACAGAACTCTTTATAAAATAATGAATGTGTAAAGGATGTAGATGGTGAGTTACAGAAGTGTTCAGCCCACAAAGGTGCCTCACTTTGTAGTCACAACACCAATGAGGTGGAGCATACACAAGGCTACACAAACCACACTTGCTATGAATTCTGCTTCCCTGAGATCAGCGTTTAGTTGTCACTCCCAAGGCATAGGCCACTGCATATCCTGATTAAAAAAAAATGAGAATCAACAGGTATACTGAAAGTGAATATTAACACAGTGAAATTTTTGTCTACCCAAAGGAGAGGGTGGCATAAGACATAATCGTACAATAATAATAAAAGGATACTGATTTCATAACATGAAAAAACAGAGAGATTGAGATGACTACAGTCAGTTCAGAAGAACTACCCTCCTAAGTGTAAAAGGACTTTCCTGAATGAATCTGTGCATGGAAGATTGGCACCATGGCTGAACCAGCTTTAGACATGGTCTTTAACAGAGTATAGCACAAAGTGTCTTAAATCAGGAAAAGCTGCTAGATGCCTTATATATTTATTGAACAGGAATGGAATTTTCTAGTCAAAGGGGAAAAAACTGTTGTCCCAAATACTTATTCTGATTTGATAATTTGACAAGGTCCAGCCCAGATGATGTGATCTAGCTGACAGTTTGGAATTTTTCAAATGGTATTTTAGCTTTTCTTCTGTTCTTCTATTCATATTTCACACTGGCTTTGTGTTTAGCCCCAAAGGCATATTTTTCCACACAAACTCAGATAGAAAATTTGTCAACACTGCATGTCTAAATGGAAAAAGCAAATATTAAAATTTCTGACATGACTTCTTTTATGCCAATGTCACAGTGGTTCTAGACTTCTGCTCCCTGTGAATTGGTTTGTATAGAGTGACAAATAATTAGTTGGAGGAACATAGACATTATGGTATTATATTGTGAGATTAGTCCTTACCTCAGAAAGATTGCTACTTCATTTTTATTTCCTCATTAAACACAAGTGTCAAATAGTAACAATTAAGATTTGTTGGTATTTCTGGATATTCCTGAATCCCCAACTGTATGGTTAAGTTCTATCATTAGTTTCAGTTTGTTTTAGAAAATACTGTGCTGCAGTTTCAGCCACTGGATGGAAACTGGATCAAAGTGCTGTTCACTAGCCAGTGAAGATCTTCAATTTCCAGTCAGTTAAGAACTGGTGGGACTTCTGTCTTGCATTAATTTCACCTTCAGGATTTGAACTGGGGCAAAGATTTTGCTTTGTCTTTAGGAGATGTTCGATGCAGTTGCACATTGAAGTGCAGGTATATCATGTCCATATGTATGGACATTCATGGACAAATGAAGTGAAACACCACCGCAGCAAATTGGTCTTTATTCTAAGGATATGTTGTCACTAGGCAGTGAACTCAACAATATTAACCTTTCTAATCATTATACTCAAATATTTGGTGCAGGCATTCATACTGAGAGTATGTCTGGTATTATGTATAGTGTCTCTTGTGGTTGACATGAATACTCTTTAATATCACTTCACATTAGATGCCCTTTATTAGAAGTAACGTTCCTGAAAGAAGGTAAAGGAGAACGAGTCATGGAATAGTAATTTCAAGAAATACACACCTGTCAGTATTTGAGGAAGATTTTGGATGCAAGTATGAATATTTGACTTGCAATTTGGATTTTCAAGACTGATGCATTAACAATTCCTGCATATTCTGATGTACTATTTTGACACTTGTACTGAGCTCTTTAAAAGGCACTCACCTCTTCCATCAGTGTCTATGAAACACAATGTTCCAAATGTATCTCATAAATAAAGAATCATCTAAGTACTGTTCACATTTGCAAGTCATTAAATGCTTTTGGAGCTCTTCAACTTAGAGGCATCAAATTCTTGCCTGCAGGAGAGTTTAGAAGAAAGTGAGGTACCAGCTGTGTTCTGCTCCTCTGATTTGAGAAAGGAGAGAGGAAAAATGCAATCAAAATCTCTCTTACAACTCTTGCTAAAATGCCAGACAGACAAAGACGGCCTCAAACTCTGGGAGCAGAAAGGGCTAGGGTGCTCCTCAGCCAGGAAACAGGGGCAGATAGTGCTAATATTACCCTTCTTCTGTGCTGATTGAAGGAGCTCAGAGTGGTTTTAGGAGAACAAAATATTCAAAAGTCAGTATTGACACTGTTGTCAAGGGAGGACAGCTAATTTCAGAAATAGTTTAGTTCCATCCTGTGAATTTTTGGCCCTAGTACGTGCCACTAGACAAGTATTTCTTCAGAACTTTGTTCAGGCCTGTATTCAAGACTTCTTCGAGAACTCAATAAACTCACAGTTTTGGTTTCTTCTTACTACTGTGCTCTAAACCCACTAGTTTAATCAAGGCGAAACCTCAAAATTTGAAATCTGGCGAAAGACTTGAGCATAGGTGTACATCAAGAGTGAAAAATGAACCAGGACCAGCACAGAGCAAGGGCGAGTTCAGAGGATTTGCATGTGCACACTTGGAATTTTATTGCTAAGCCAGCTATAACTGAATAATAGCAGAATGCAGAGGAAGTCAGCCTAAGAAATCTCTTATTACCAGAGTGCAATTAAAAAATATAAGGTGCCATTTGGTTTAGATTTACTCCAGTCTTGGAGTGGGTTAGCCCTTTTGCAAGCCACATTTTATCAACATTTAAAATTAGGAGACCAAGGGGGAATCTTGAGTTTCAGCAGAAAGTCTCTAGACATTGTGTTTGTGGACTAAAGCTCAAAATTGTGAAGCGAAAACCTCCTAAAAGCTCACAAACTAAAGGCAGCTTAGCTCAATAAATAGCTTTTTCACTGTCTAAGATAAAAAATATGTGTTCAGAAGCTAGTGCCAAAAGATACTGGCTGTGTAATTAGGGAGCACTTCTCTATGAGAAACCACATTTTTATTTCAGTCATCCTACTTCTTGTCATATCTCCCAGTTTGTGTTAATGTCATTTTGGGAAACATCATTTTCAGAGAGACTATTTCTGTGATTGATTACTGTGTGTGGAAGATATCACATATCTGAAAAGTCTCTAGGTCAGTTTTGGAAATACAACTGCTCTGTAAGAGCTAGTGCACTCCAGTAGTGAATGAAATGACTCCTGTCTTATTAAGTAATAATTACCCAAATATGGCAAAGAAGAGGATGGATGATAACCTCTGGAGGTCTCTTACAAGCCACAAGGCTATGGTTCTGACATATGCTCTAACTTTTTGTTTTTAATTCATTTGAGTGGCACTTTTCAGATGGCAGTGACACTCACAATGAAAACCAACCTTTTAAAATAGGATATTAAGAGAAATGCAAACATCCATTTCCAATATCCATAAGTTCTGTTAATACTTGTGCCAGATGATTTAATAAAAATAACTTCAAAGAGCATTCACAGACACTTTATTATTTACTCAGTAGGAATTACTGCAAATGGTCTCAGAAAATAACTTCAAGTAGTGTATGAATTTTCATATACACTTGAATAAAACTTTGATATATTTTTTACTATAAATTGTCATAAATTGGACTCAGTACAGTTAAACTGAAAGCATCAGTTTACCACCCAGATTTAGAAAAATGAAGATTACGGTTAATGAAGTCAGCAAGTTGGCAAAATAAAAATGTGTGTATAATATAATCAATGTTGCAGAGCACTTGTATTTTGACCTATTCCCCATTAAATCTGACTATGGACAAATGTTACCATACCTGTATAGACGAATATTGAGAGATATCACTGAAAGTTAGTAATGTTTATGTGCCAGCATTGTTTTGATCCATCAGCTATACTTCAACTTTGCTCCTCATAAGCAATTCTGTATTTAATTAATATTTGCTTCTGATGTTTCATGGTAACTTTACTCAATATGTAATCATCTGTATACATAAAACTATGTCCTGGAAACCCCAGCAAACAGGAGAAATAGTGTCATATCAAGCGTTTCTATGATAAGCAGAATTATTAGAGACGAACATTTGAAGGAATGGAGAAAGAAAGACATGAACAGTGACATAGTTATGTCAGCACTCCTAATAGTTTAGAACAGATTGAGTAGAAACAATTAAAAACGTAATTACTGCAGCACATCTTGCAACCTATTTTTCTGTCTGTGCATGCTAATGCAGAGGATTGGCTCATTGTGGTAGAGGCCTAACTAATGTTTCTTCAGAAAGCCAAACTGTTCCACTAATACTGTGTAAAAAGTGACCTTTCTCTTCCCTCCTTCTGGATGGCTAAAGAAGCAAAAGTGCTTCTAAGCAGAGCCTGGGAAATTAAAGTTTCTCAGGAAATGTGTTTAGAACTACAATATGATTTTCAGCACCCGAATATTCACAAGCTCAGGTTTCTAACATATGGCTATTTCTGCACAACTTCTTTTTCGATGGGGAAGTCCCATATACTTGAAAAATAAACCTGCAATTGAACAGGTGTAACACATCAGAGTATGATATGCAATAACTACAAATAAAAGAGTGTGATATACACATTGCAACTACAGAGTGAGAGGAAGGGGGAGGGAAAAGAAAACACATTTAATTTTGTAGCCTCTTTCTTATATTTATTACTATCGCCATTGCAGGTTTTGCACTGATTTAATGCAAATTCATGGTCCTTCTGAAACCAAATTCAGGCTATTTAATTTCTATTTAATAGACCATATCAATGAACTAGAGAGCTTCTGTCATGCTTTAGTATCCTTTATAGGATCTCTTAATTTGGACTTTCAAGATGAACAGTCCTGGGTCCAGTACTTGTTTTTTTATAGTCTTGTCTTCTACCCTCCATTCTAGGTGATGCTGGGGCATTTGAGAGATGAAGCTTTGCAGGGAATTAATTCTATTTACCTTCTCCTGTAAGTTAAGGAAAAATGTCTTGATCCTTTTTAATCCTGTAAGCCAATATTTCCATAAAAGCCAATCTGTACAAATCCCAGTAAACAAATTTGCTAATTGCAGCTCTAGGATATTCACATTTTGAAGAACATAACTAAAAGCCAGGAGAATAAGGCAGTTTGTTTTTTGTTTAAACAAACTAAACAATTGCCTCTCATTCTTAGTTGTCTCTAAGGTTTCAGAGAATTAGAGCAGAAAACTAGTATCACACCAAATTCGTTTCCTAGATGGCTAATTTTCATTCAGCTTGAGAAGCAGCCCAGATAGAGAAGAGAACTATTCTTTAGGAATTAAGACAATAAAATACTGAGAAGAATCTCGAGAGAAAGATGAGAAAGAATTACTCCCTATTGCCAAGCAATAAAATCAAACGTGTGTTGTGCTCTTTTTTTGAGTTGCAAGTGATATCTCAAAGGATAACATTCTCTCTCTCAAAGACAGATTTCCTTCATGTTTCCAGAATTTGTTGATTTCCTTTCACTTCAAATTAAATTATTGTCTTCGCACATTCAACACACGAGATTGAATGTTGTACAACTAGAAGACTATACCTGTAGGAGCCTGAAAAGTCTTTCTTCTAAAGCTACCTTAGAATGTCAAAACATTTATGAAAAATACATACACTACATTTTATTTTTATAGTAGTTAACATTTGGCCTTCTGATGCTTAAAAGAAATCTAGAAATTACAGAAACACAGAAACCACTATAAATTGTAACAAAACTACCAATAAGCCTAGTCTCCCCTTCCAGCCCATCTCCTTTACTTAGTGGAAACCACAAGTGGAAATCTATCCTTATGTATGTATCTCCCTGAACCTGATGCTGGTTTTAATCACCTGCTTCAGACTTCTCAGGCTGGGGTGATCAGCTGAGGTTTGGAATGAGCCATTTTGGTTTTGAAAGACATAGCACACGTTTTTTATGAAAACCACAATGCATATCCAAAAAAATTATTAGATGCATTGAACATCACACTTTTGTTCAGATGTTTTAAGTACGTGTCTCAAACATCTTTCAGTTACTGGGCTTCCAATAGCATCATGGAGCAGTTATAGAGCAGGAGAAACTTGGGTGAATTTTGGAAGCCACTAAGTCAGGAAATATGTTTCAAGTTTGCAGCTTTTTGCAGTTCTTGATAGGCATTCAGTGCCTGGGAGCAGATTAGAGCTAATATGAAGTAATGCCTCTAAGAACACAGACTGAGTTGTGAACTTCAGATTCTTAACTAATGCAACGTGCTTGTTGTTGACACACACTTTTTGTCACTGGAGGAATCTTGCCCAGTTGCCATGTTGCTTCCGTAGAAATCTGGAAATCCACCAGGATTGCTCCTTGAACAACCAACAGCTCTAAGTTTGCTCAGCAGTGGTGGAAAGAGCTCCAAGAGGAGACTGTTTGTAGCACCATCTTTTTTTTCTTGACAAACTGAACTAATGGGGGTGGTCTAGAGAGGACAGTGACAGGAAAGTTCAGGATGTATGACTTATGAAGAAAGATTGAAAGAAGCGTGCTGCTGATCCTAAAGCAAAGAAATACAAAACAGGGAAACTATGGCAGTCTTTAATACCTGAAAAGAGGGCTGCTGAGAATATATAAGACAAAGAAAAACTTTTTCTCTCTGTCCATTTTGAATTAGACAAAAATAATCTGCCAATTTCTGGAAAGGGAGATTTAGGTTAAACATTAGAATGGCTTTAAAATTGCAAGAATAAGGAAGCTTTAGAGAAAATTGCATGAAGATGTAATGAAATCCTACCATGGACTCATTTAAAAATAGGCTAGACAAATATCTGACAGGTATGGTTAGTCACATTGTGGAGAAAGCTGATGGACCACACAGTTTTTGAAGTTGCTGTCATCATGTGTGACATAAGTTCAGAACGGCTTCATTTTTATATGAATATGAATAACTTGGAACCCACTGAGATTTCTGAGATCATAGAGAATCAGAAAATGGATATTTAATGGATAAAGTCTTGCTATTAATACGATAAACCTTTAGGAACTCCTTTGCTTATGATGAAGTCAATGGGAGGCTTACCTGTTAATGAGATCAAGAAAGGCTCTCTGATTCAGTAAGAAATTATGTGTGAATGATCAGAAACTGATAGAATTAGCAAGTCCTAAAAACAATGATTGAAAAAGGACAGGTACAAGTGTTACTGTCCAGATGTTATTGTGGAGAGCTGAGAAGCTAAATTCAACATTCCTGACAACCCAGAGGAATACATGGCAGGAGCGGAACATGGGCTTGGTTTTGGTGTGTTCATTCTGCCAGATTATGCTACATTTCCACTTTACAGATTTAATTCTTTCTGATGCCTTCCTCTTATATAACTGCACTTTGTGCATCCACAACCTGCAGTTAATAACTCTTAAACAATCTCCACATGAATATTGCTGAGTATTTATTTATTTATGGTGTTGCTAGTCCCCTGTAGAGGCATAAACTACTCCAGCGCATACAGGAGAGAATATGCCAAATTGAAGGTGGTGGAAGCAGAAGAAGAGGCTGCATTTATGAATGAATTAAACACTCTAAATTATTTACTTCAATAGATGACCTGAATTTCTTCATCATGCTATTCATGACTATCTGTAATTGTCGCCATTGTTGTGACTGGGGTCTGAATCTTCACGGCTGAAAATGAGAACTTTTGCAGCTGAAGCAGAAAGCAAAGCCTGAAACCAACATGTAAGGACAAGTAATTTCCATGGATCAGGGGCAGAATGCATAACTGCATAATTGACATGTAACTGGAAGTGAGCAAATGACGGATGCCTCAGGGCCTCAAACAAAAACCCAGAAGGCTCCTATACTGAATGTTATTAGAAGAATGAAACCTTGCCTAAAATTTCATTTTGCAGGGATGTGAATATTTTCCTTTTTTTTTTTTTTTAATCTGACATAGATTGTTTTGATTTATTTTAGCTATTCAATTATTTTTCTTTTTATTTAATGCAACACTGGTTAATTGTAGTCCACTTTTTTGAAAATCAAGGAATAAGTTTAATTGTGATAATGTCAGAATGACAAAAAAGCTAAACTGAAATTGTATGTTATTTCCATAGAACTCTACTGGTATTATTCAGGAGAAAATAATTCCTGATCTAATTCCAATTTAGAAATAGATGATATGCCTGAGCAATAATTCTTTTTCCCCCTAAAAATAAATATTTTAAAAAGAATTGCTACAATTGCATGACTTACATATACTGATTTATCTTATCATACAGTGACTCAAACCATCATATCTTACAAATAATTGCACATCATTTATCATTGCCTAAAATTCCTAGTCTTTTCCTTATTTTATTCTTTAGTCTACTGAGTCTTTAATGTTATATATTCTGTTATTTATTGCTGCTCAGAGAAGCAGGGAAATATGGCCAAAGTCAGATTGTCTCTTGTCCTTAAAGAAGACCATTACATCATTCTGTGTGGAAGACATCACACAGAGCTTTAGCATACCTAAATATTAAGGAACATATTCTTCACTTAAAGATGATCACAGCAATAGAAAATAGGCAAACACATTGTGGACTTTTCTCACCACGTGCAGTAGCAAGAACTAGAAAGGAGCTAGAGGAAAAAACAATCTAGAGGAGCCTTGAAAATATCCCAGGTAACCAGTTATCAGAGAAGCACAGAGCATGATACCAGGAGAGTTATACATTGTGTTTTCAGCAACTCTATTTTCTCTGTATGTACGCGTCCTGTTAACTGTACTCAGTATTTCTGTTCTGTCTGTGCAGTGGTGTGTTTCTCTTTCTGTAACTCTTTACTTCAACTACTTCCATGGAGACTTTTTCCCTAAAAGTAACTGATAGTTTGAGTATCCAAACTGAGTAATGATAAGGACAGAAGAACAGTACCAGAGACCCACATTTTCTAACAATGGAACCACTCAGTAGGGAAATTACAAG
Source organism: Serilophus lunatus (assembly GCA_013399895.1). NCBI lineage: Eukaryota > Metazoa > Chordata > Aves > Passeriformes > Eurylaimidae > Serilophus > Serilophus lunatus. Next base: position 65,823 of record VXBA01004043.1, on the reverse strand, counting down.
GGACAGCTCCTGGAGGAGCGTGTTTAGCAATTAGATACTGTGATCACTGGCTGGTGGGTAAGTGTTTGATTTTCGTGATGTAGCTCCACTCATGGCCCTTTGATATCAACCAAATATTTAATCTTAATCATATCTCAAAAGATCTGTAAGTATTAATACAGAATAGCAGTCCTTAATAGCAGTTTTCCCTGATTTCCTATAGATCTCAGTAGACTTTGAGGTGTTGGCTACTAGAGAAGACAGAATCCAATTTTGTACACATGTGCATAAGAAAGTGCTCATTTGCAGATCAAGCAAAACAAAAAATATACATATTCATTTGGGAAATAATTGGATAATAGACTTCAAAAATATGTGCCATTCAGGAAACATAGAGCGATTGCAAGTATTATAGAAATTGTAGCTATTATAGAGTTATACTAAAGCCGTTAAAATTGTTAGCAGTTATCAAGAGACAATGGAAGAATACACTATAATACATTATAAGAAAAGATAGTGTCTGCAGTAAAATTGCTCATCTCTACATATATATGGATTGCAAATACAAAGATGATGAAAGAACTTTAAATTTTTTATGGTGAAGGAAGAAAGGCAAAATAAAATATTTTTTTCACAGATATTAGAATAATCTTCAAAATAAAGCAGAAAAATATCCTAGTTTTGCATATGTAATGCTAACTGGTGACTTGCAAAGATATATTCAGTGTTACTCAGGAGTTTGTCCTAAGGTTCCAGTGCAGACACCGATGCACTGGGTAGTGATGTGTCACTTCAGAATTCACAACAGAAGATGGGCGACAGAAACAGCAAGTGCACATGTGTAGGAGCAACTGCCCAAGGTCACACTGTCTGTCAGGACAGACGACACACAGGGTGAATTTTTGCCATCTGCATGGGACCAGCCATGCCAGGCTTCTTCTGATCACTTCAGTGGTCTTGGTAATGTGTCATGTTGCCAAATTCATAACAGAGCATTGATCTCCAAGTACAACACAACAACCCACTGCAGTGCTACAGGCTGGAGACAGAGTGGCTGGACAGCAGTCAGGCAGAAAGGGACTTGGGGATTCTGATTGACAGGAAACTGAACATAAGCCAGCAGTGTGCCCAGATGGCCAAGAAGGCCAATGGCTTCCTGGCCTGTATCAGGAATAGTGTGGCCAGCAGGACCAGGGAAATGATTCTTCCCCTGTACTCGGCCCTGGTTAAGCCATACCTCAAGTGCTGTGACTGGTTCAATTTAGGAAGGATATTGAGGTGCTGGAGTATGTCCAAAGAATGGCAATGAGAATAGTAAAGAGACTGGAGCACAACTCCTGTGAGAAGCAGCTGAGAGAGCTGGGATTGCTTAGAATGGAGAAGAGGAGGCTGAGTGGAAACCTTATAACTCTCTACAACTCTAAAACAAGGAGATTGTAGCCTGGTGGGGGTTGATCTCTTCTCCCAGGCACAGTCTTAAGCTGCACCAGGGGAGGTTTAGGCTGGACTTTAGGAAGAAGTTCTTTCTTTACAGAGGGAGTGATTGGGCATTGGAATGGGCTGCCCAGAGAGGTGGTGGAGTCACTGTCCCTGGTGGTATTTGAGAAGAGACTGAATGTGGCACTTAGTGCCTTGACCTAGTTGACAAGGTGCTGTTAGTTCAAAGGTTGGACTCTATGATCTCAGAGGTCTTTTTCAACCTAGCTGATTCTGTGATTCTGTGATTCTCTAAATGTGAACACAATTGTCTCAGAGGAGCAGGTAGGGTTGTTAAATGGAACCAGGTGAGTGGGAGAAAAATGCTTCTGCCAGAGCTCTGATCTGCTACTAATTGTCTTCCTTACAACCATCAAGACACTCTTGGCATGACAAATCAATGACCATCAGAAAAGTATCTATCTTTACAGCTGCACATACATACATATGTATATATAAACTCATATGTTTGCAAACATAGAAGCAGATCTACACTCATGGGCAATTCATGTAGCTGTTGAGAGATTTCGACCATCGTATGCAGGGCCTAGTTTAACAAAGCACAAGATACAGTGTTGGGGCATGCAGCTTACATTGATCCCACCGAGTACGTTATCATGTAAGAGCAAATACATTTTCCTAAGGTGCAAAGGCAGCCAACACCCCGGGATAGGACTCTCACATGCTGGTTCCCATGGACTATATCTTACAAAATTCATTTATAGACTTGGGACTTCTTTTACCTGGTTTACTGAAGTGAACTATCAATCCATATCAGGTTTTTTTCAGGGCACATGAATACAATATGTCCTGCTGAGAAAAGGAGAGTTATTCTTCAAGGTCCAGTCTTTTAAAAAACCTTGATTAATGCTAAAAGAACCAACTTAACACAAGCAAACTTCATAAAAGTCTATTCACTCTGCAGAAAATAAGTCTGTTATTCCATGGGGAAGTAAATGCAAGAAGAAAGCATCTATCCAGACAGCTTCTACAAGATTTTTCTTCCCTAAAGAGTCCTTCTGTGTGTAAATTAAACCACTATACTTGAAAGTGGTTGACTTGAAGAGAGAGTTCTTTCCTTTAAAAGCTGACTTGCTATTATGTGTATACCTCTGGGTATTGTGTTTTATAGATTTATTTTATATAAGATGTATATAATATTTATTTAATTTATTGCACAAATAGCCTAGAAACCTACTGCAATGTTTCTGTCTGGCTTAAAAAAAAAAAAGAAAAAAGAAAAAAGCTAGAGATCTCTTGGAGAAAGTTTGCACTTTTAATAGGAAAACAACAGAAAACAGAACTGACAAGTCATGAAGGAACATCAAAATCCCATATATAATAAACAAACAAACAAATGTATAAGAACTTATATACACATAATTTTTATGAAAATACTTCTATCTTAGAAAAACTGCTAGTTTGTCCAAGCGAAAATGCAGATGCTTCATGCTATTATATATCCACTTTTCCTTGATTTTAATTTTTTTTTGAAACCATAGGCAAACAAGGAGAGCTTTGTTGCTGCCAGCAAGTTTTTTTGGTGTCACTCCGCACTGCATAGTACCACTGACTCCAGGTATGTTTGCATATTTGTTCTGCAGGGAATCTGGTTGAATAGTTGCCAAATGCTGGTGTTAAGCTCACTATTTTTCATTTTTTTTCCCCCTGTTGCTAGGAAAGTAAAAGAACAACTCAGGACATGTTTGCTATAAACTTCATCCAAAATCTTAAGAAAACTTTTTCATGAAATCTCCTCCACATAGAAATCACAATTTGTAAACAACGTAGAACTGATATCAAAGCAGTGAAAGAAAGTTCCTATCTGGCAATTCAATACCTATGTTTTGCAGGTTGCAACTGTAGGTTCTCTTGTGTTAATCTCCACCTTATGTCACGAGTTTTTTTTCACTATTGAGTCTCTAGGCAAGCTTCTTGGTTTAGTGATTTATATCCTTGTACAATACTGTAAAACATGATAGAAATATAACTTTAACATTTATTCCTTTAGGTTCAAATTATCCTTAGGCTTTGCAGAGAAAGATGAAGGCATTCTGGAGTGAGTTCAGGAAACAGTGAAATCATGCTTTGAGTAAAAGTTGATCTAAGACACATCCAAAGGTCTCTTCCAATCTTTTTTTCCATATAATTATAATTACTATAACTCCTTTGAATTTCAACTGCACAGAAAGTCATACACTTGAGCCGACATATTCTGGTTTATGGGTTTCTGATACTGCAGTGCAAAACATGGCATTTCTAATGGTGTGCAGAAGGAAGGCTGTGATTTTGCCTAGAGGAGCCACTTTCTTAAGTTGGTCTGACCCTAAATCTCATTCTTACACACTTAAGTCAACACTTAAAAGGATTTTCAGGTGGATATGGCCCTGAGCACCAGAATCTAACTTTAAAATCGAATCTGACTTCAAAGTTGGCCCTCCCATGTGAGGAGTTGGGGACCAGAAGACCTCCTCCAGGGTTTCCTTCTGGACCAATTATTCTAGAATTTCCCAGGACATGTGGAGTGTAAAAAGGAGGTAAGAAATGTGAGCCTTCCAGCTCCTATTTGCTATGTAAAGATGCCTGCCTCTAATGGAAGCTTTCTAAGGTCTGCATCTTAGACCCAGTAACCAAGACACTTAATTAGAGGCCAAAACTGTAAAAAGAAAAAATTAATGAAGTCCATGTCCGGTAATTCACAAACAGGCCAAGTGAACATTAGTGTGACACTCCCAAGTTGATAAATACTGGGTAAATAATTTTTCCTTAGACTTTTCTGCCCATCCTGACTCAGTCACTTGTCAGTTTCTAGTCCTGTCAGTTCTGTGTTTTCCTACAGAAGATTATGGAATCTCAATTAAAGCCACTTTTGTTTGAAATTAAACATTATTTATAATGCTCCCAAACTGCTAATTATGCAGTTAATTTTTAGATCAGTTGTTTACTAAATGAATTATTTGACCTCTAGTGAAGAAATTTTCTGCAGGATATGCCAAATAAAAACATTGTAGCTAAGATGCATAGTATATGGTCTTCTTCAACTTGCAAGTTAAGATTTGCCATGAATTCTGGCCAAATGTTCACTGTAATCAGTGAATTTGAGCTGGCATGGAATAGAGCTCAGTTTTGTGACACTGTTTATAAATGAAAATGAAAACAAAAAGCCCAATCCCAAACTCTAGTATTATTTACAGTCTCACAACAATCAAACAGTAACACTGACAACAGAGAAACCAGTAGAAACTGACATCATAAAACTGGTAATGAGTTTTTATTTTTGCTTTACCATTACCATTTGATTTGAAAGCAAAATGGTACTAAACACCATAAAAAGAATCTACAGCAAATCAGTAGGGAAGGATGTTAAAATGATCCTCATCAATCTTCCGGAGGAGCAAGACTGGACTGGAACTGTTATAAGCCAGAATTTTATTAAAAAAAATATTGCTGGATTTTTTTCTACAGAAGAGGAGAAATAGAAACAATTTACACATGCTACATGTAGAACAACACTGACTTCAAATTATAAATTAAGGAAGGGTCATCTTGAGGGTGATCCACTGTCCATTATAACCTTCTGTTACTCATAAGTGCATCTCTTCTTCCCTGTTAAAAATTTGTTTTGGAAAGTTATCCCTGTTCTTTATTAAACCACTCAGATAACTGGTGAACTTGGGTCAGTGTTGTAGAGTTGTATGAGCAGAGGGGACTATTCTGTGTCATGGCTCCCTGAGGTAAGAAAGGACTTTTTTGATAAGGGAATTTGGTTAATCTGATTTGTGCATTTCTTTTCCATCATGAAAGCCTTCCTATATAACAGTTGCTTTTTGCCTATGCATTCTTCTAGGCTCTTTATTTTTCACCTAATCCCAGTGCTTATTCATATAAATTTTCCTTTTAGTTTTCTGGATCTCTTTATTCCTTATTTATTATCATAATTGTGTCACTCAGTCAGGTCTATATCATGTTTTTATGGCAGACAAATGATTCAGGTATAGGTAGAACTTTTATTTATAAGGACAGAAACAAATCTATGCCAAAGCCAAACACCTCTTTCACTTGAAGAAGAATCAGGCAACATTAGCACAGTTTCTGCATGCTATGGTAAGTGCTTACACTGGAGATGGAGAAGATAGGACCTAAGTACTAATACACAGCGGAGAAGATAGGACCTAAGTACTAATACACATCCTTTTGTACCACTCAGATATAGCAAAGCTCCCAGATTTTCCTGCTAAGCAGAACTGCCTTAATTAAAGAGACATTTTACATAGATACAGCATTGTAGCTGCTTGCCACTCACTCTCCATCTTCCAAACACATACGGTGGATAAGGCACTCAATATGTGGTCAAAGTTTGCAAGAAAAACATGTCTTATCTGTTCCGAGGCTTCTGGCTACTGTGGAGCAAACAAAGATGAATTGATTCCTGTAGTTTTACATTTGAGCAGCACTTGGATGCACTGAAGATTTTCACAGTATCACAGTATTAATAAGGTTGGAAGGGACCTTAAAGATCATCAAGTCCAACCCATAATCTAACAGCCCATCAACTAAATCATGGCACTAAGTGTAGTTCCTCTAAGTAACATCCCTGATGCTGAACTCATGGGGCTCAGGCTTTGTGTTTTTTTTTAGCAAAACTTAACAATGGCAGAAGCAGAAATAACAATCTTCTCTTATTCTGATTCACACATGTTTATTTACAGCACAAAATGCATCAGGGTTTTTCCTTAACTTTACGCCTATTAACCCACCTTTTTTTTTTGAGTTCAGGAGCATGAGAGAGATGCACAAAAATCCAAAGTCAAACTAATATGAAGTGAACAAGAAACACATCTTCTTTTTTGAGACTTTTTGTTTGTTTGTTTTCCTTTTAGATCTTTTGCCATTTTACTTTAAAATAAAGATTCCAGGTGAAACAGGGATTTTTTAAACTGTGGGCTCCAGATCTGGGCACAGGCTTCATTTACCAAGTTTTTGCTGTGCAGCTGAGTGGTCAAAACTATTCTGAACTATGTGACCTCACTCACCACTGCTCATGTGTTTTGCAGGGGATGGCTTCCAAAAGAGGAAGCAGTGACAACAGCCATTTCTCGCTATTCTTCCCTTCATTCCCTTGCCATTGTGTAGTCCTTCTGCTTTTGTGGATTTTGTCAGTCTATGCTAGGATGGGAGAGTACTGTTGAGCAGTTAATGAGCTGAAGGCAACTCAAGGTGAGCCTGAGGCAAGATGTACACTATCAACCTATCAGCATGCAATGTATGAGGAAGACACAAAAACTTCAAAGAAAGAAACACTTCTGAAGATGCCAGCAAGCCCTTCAGTAAAAATATAAATGGAATTTGCACACCAGTTTACACATACAGATATATTTTTAGGAGGAATCATTAGGCTTTCCTTTTTGTGTGTGCTGTTCTGATTGTCCTTGATTGATTTATCTTTCAGTGAATTATATGAAGGGCAGTGTTCTAATTTCCCGCCACAATTTTAAAATTGCTGGTTTGGTTATGGTGGTCAAGCTGATGAGAAAGGATATTTTTCAACACTTATTGAGAAAAAGAAAAGTGTTATTGTAAACTCAGCATAAATGTAAATTGAATGTAAGGTTTACTTTGAGTTTTACATTGAATATTTAAATCCATAGAAGGCCACATTTTACCTCACAAAGAGTCTGAGCAAGAATTGAGAGGATTCAGTCTGACTGCAGAGATGCTAATACTCTTGAGAAACAAGGTCCAAAGATCCTTCCTATCTCAACATAGAAGCAGAGTGAAATGAATAAAATGAGGTAATTTAGAATAGTACGTTTCTTATGGATAAATATTGAGGCTTTTCTTGGGCTCTGTATCCTTGAATAAGATAGAGAAGGTGTCAAGTCTATATTACCATTGCATCTGAAATTGCTGTCCTCCAAAGCAATTTGAATATCTTGCATACTGTGGATACCTGGCATCTCATGTCCATATTGGCCTTACTGGCAAATGGTGTTCAGCTGGAATTTCAAAAGAATACAGATCTGTTGTCCAGCTGTGTTTGCGATCCCTTAACCGGAATCATCAATTTGGTGGTGTCAGGGATCGGGACCCTCTGAAACCACAACTGCCAACAAAACGTACAGGCCTTGTGTGCATGGTGCTGATCCAGAGGATCCATAAAAGAAAGACAATCTATATATAATAGTACAAGGGCCAATGAACTCCCAAAATGGACACTCCTGGAGTCTCTATTGCAAATTCATCTGGTTTTCTAGTCCAAAGATTGTTTAGGTTAACATAGCCAATAGACAAAAGGAAAGATGGTCATGTGTCACTGTCCCAGAGCCACAGGACAGTCACAAGATGATGTTTACATACCTAAGACATTATATCATAGTCTGACATGCTGTGACACAGCCTAATATTCTGCTACACAGATCCCAGCTTTCAGCCCTCACCACCAGATCTTTCCAGCAGGAAGGCATGACAGACTGTCTTGTCCACCTGGAGTTGGTCACAGTACAGCAGCACACAGACAGAGTGTTTAGATGGAGGCTGTTGGGCCAGACAAGGAATAAAAACTTTTTGGCTATTTTCTACATGAAGAGTGTTTTCATGTGGGCCTGGAGGTAGATAAAGTGGATGAAGAACTTTCCCTTGATCTTTGTAGTGTTCTAACACAGAGATGTAGAAGTAGGCAATGATTCCTACCTTAAGCTGAGGTTGAACTGAGAACTTCCTATTTTAATCTGGAGCAGTAAGAGGAATAAAGAGAGGAAAAAACTGTTTTTCAAAGCAAATCTAATTTTAAAGTACTGGAAGTGCATTGTTTGAAGATAGAACTATTATCCTGGGCATCTAAAATTATAAAAGTTAGATATTTCTAGCTAGTCTAGATTAGTGATTATATTTTCTAATATTTATAAAAAGTGGAAACATTCTGGATGACTGTACACTGCCACTATATGACATTTGTCCTTCTCCTCCCATAATCCACCCTGCTGGCCAAGACTTTGTAATGTTGCTTGATGACACCTGAGCAGTCAGCCATTCAGTTCACCTCCATTCCTGCTCACTTGCAAAGCAGTTCGTAAGTGCTGTGGGAGACTTTCATACAGGTGGATGCAACTTGGTGTGTGCAGATCAAATACTTAATCTGTAGGTATAAATATTACCTCCACATCAATGGCCTTTGGACAATGCCATAGAATGGGCATACCAACAATTGTTATGGAAGTTGGGCTCATTCTTAATGATTAATCATTTCTTTGTTGTTCCTGGGAACTATATTACTCAATTAAATTTATATTTAGAAGAATGAATATGTAGCTTTATAAGCTTTAAATGTTTTAATTTTCTTGGGTTTCACTTGTTTGGTTTTTATACCTACTTGAAATTGCAAGCACACTGCAAGAAGACAGACCAGAGCATGAAAGATGAGGAAGAAAAAGATGTTTGCTCTGATACAGCTGACAGTTGTGCAATTAAACTGCCAGGAAAAAAAACACAACATGCTTTACTTTGCTAAAGAATGGTTTCAAGTCAAGCACATTTTGTACTCCACATTCAAGGAAGTAATTAGCATATTTGGCATTCTAATAGCCTAGGTGATGGGCAACAAGATATTAGTCTCTGCAAATAGCTGCAGTTTGTGATTAAAGTAAATTTTACACTGATGGTTGTTTGACACCATTAATTTGACAAGAATATGCATCTAAATAAATTAGAATGTAAAATTACATTTCTTCCTTCCTTTTGAGAATAAGATTAAATTTATTGAAACAATTTTTACATGCTTGCCTCTCATTGGCTTGTGCATTTTTTTAGACTAAATGAGCTGGAGACAGTGGGCACTCATAGATCTCACAGCCTCTGCATTAGCCCATTGGCTCTAGGAGCAGCAGAGATGAGGATTACTCTATCTGAGGCCGTGCTTTGCACTGATGATACAGACAAATCCTCTAACATCTCACATAATTTTCTTGTGTAGAACTCTATGTTCCTTAGGTGAGTTAAGAAACAATTCATCTGATTCATGAACATACACGTAGGATACAAGATCAAGTGTACAATAATGGCAAGGTAAGGAAATTGTTGCAAGGAACTACACTCAGGTCCAAATCTCAGTGTCAGGCAAGACAGCCTCTGTACTCACACTGGATAGCCTGAGATTAGGGATAATCACATAATGTTATTTCTGACAGAAACAAAAAAACCAAAAGTCAAATTGTAGAAAGGAAGTTCTTGCCTGGGTTCAGCCTTCTTTCCAAGTGTTGTCTTTCATAAAATTTCCACCAAGGGTAAATATTTGAGTCTTCAAAAAGTCTGTGTGTCCCTGCATACTCAAGGATAGCACACGTTCAGCTGACAAAACATGAATGGCAGATCTGATAAATAGTGTGATAAGTGTGCGTCCGTTTAGATGCAACAGCATGTTCAGAATTAAATTACCCAACAACAGTCACTAGATGAGACTTTATAAAAGTAAGGTCACAACTGTATAATGTGCATTGAGGATACTGATACTAACAAAAGCTCATTGCTAAATTGCACTGTTGATTTGGGAGTCTTGACATTGGTCTGTGGCTGTAAAACACACATATCACATTTTACAAGATGCTAATCTTAGATAAAACTTGCCATAGACTAAGTGACAGAGAAGGCTTATCAAACATTTCTGTATCTGAGAATACAGAGGTTATTTTTTTCCACCTAGGGAAAAAAAACCCCTCATCTGATTTTAGACACATAGTGAAATGTCAGCTGTGATTATCAAGATCATTACTGTAGGCCAAGTATCCATATATTAACTGTAGAAAACAGATAAAACAGCATATTACCTGCATTTATTATAGATTACATGAGAAACTCTGGTTATATAAGAGACTCTGAAGAAGGCATCCAAGAGGACTATGTTTACTTTTCTTAAATGTCTCAAAAGGCATCAAGTCTGTTTAGCTATTTATCAAAGGGCTCGTTTTTGTTTTATTGACCAAATCAAATCGAACTTCAGTAGACTTAGATATAGTGTTCTTGGAGTAGTCAGCTCTTAGGAGTCTCTCTGTATAGTACTGGTACAAATGTTAGCAACTTCTATGGAGAAACACAGAATTGAAGACTCGCAGGTGGAATTACAGTTTATATGTAAGGAGGAACCTCAGGGGAAATTTAATTCTCTTCAGGGGAAAAATTCTCTTCACAATGGATTGCATTCTCTTTTATTCTCAAGAACTTCTTTCCTCCTGCTGCTTTTGTTTTGATTCTTTTTTGGGTCTCTGCTGAAGCTTATGCTTTATAAATTGGCAGTGAGAGTAATGCATGCTTCCAAATTCTCACTACTGCAAATGTTCTCATTGTTCATTCAAGAATTAATCCTGTATCTGGAATACAGTTATACTCCTATTCCTAGCCCAGGTAGCCACAGTAAACCGAACTATACAGCTTTTTATTAATGACATTAACAAAAGTAAGATTATAACCTGATCTGAATATTAGGACATGTGCAGCTGTACATAGTCCTTGTATCCAAGGTGTCTCCTGGAAGAGCATGACACGACTGGAAGATGAGTTAGTCTCCTGAAATAATTGATTTGGTCACTGCCACTGAGGTCTGTTCATATTCAAGCTGATTGCCCTACTGCTTTATTCCAGACCCTCTCTGGGACATTGTGTGTGAGTTGACAGAAAATCTTTTCTACTGCAGTCTGAGATGAATGGGCATTTTGTACATTTATAAATGTCTGTACAAACTGCAATACAAGAGAAAGGCAGGTCAAAAGAGGTTTTTTGCTTTCTTTATCTTTTTTTCAGCCTATAGAGTTACTTTAAAACTTTTTCAAGTAATAAACTGGAAAATGCTCAATAATCATTCGTTGTTTTGATGCCACATTACCAAATATATGTTACCTATGGCTAGTATTAAATAGCAGTGGTTTAAGGCTTTTGGGTTTCTTCTGGGCTTTTCTAGGTTGAGCTGCCTAAGTTCACAGGATCTTACATTTAAACTAAATTTGAACTGATTTCCCCCCCCCCCCAGGATACTTAGACAGTGAGAAAAATAGTGAAAAAAGCAAAAAACTGTAAGAAGAAAAGCAGGTAGAAAAAGTATTCAAAATGTGTTGGCTGACTGACGTGCGCACATAAGTATAGCAATTAGTGTAAATTAAGCTTAGTTGACAACAACAACAATATAAGTAGACGAGGTTTAGTTAGAATTAGCAGGCAGGTTAGATGTAAAAATAGATTCACTCAAGCATAAAGGATCTTACTCACTCTGAATGCTGCAAAGGTGTCCAGCAGATCATGAGCATCATTGGTGCAAATGTGTCAGTTGTGGGGTGACAAGTCTCAGAATGAGTCGTCTAAGAATGAGGTGTCCTCTACTCCACCCTGTATCATCCTATTCCTGGAATAACTGGGGAAGAGACCAGTAGAAAGACAGCAGAAAGGCCATGTCTGTAATATTCAGGTCTCCAATTTTCATGTCTAATCTTCTGAAATGTACTGTATAGGAAGCTTCGGAATAATTTCAAACAAAGAGATTTTCTAAGCGTGTATATGCGCAATGAAGGAAACATGGTTAGTTATGAGCCATAATCAGATTGACAATAGGTTAAATGAGACAGAAAAAAAGGAGTTTGAAAGAGTTTTTTTAACTGTGGCATTTGTTCAGGTTCAACAAAGTAAACAATCTTTTAAACAGCAAGAGGGCACAAGAAAAACGGGATATAAATATCAAACATTAAGAAATCACCATGCTATCATAGTGTGAACACAAGTAGAGGAAAACCCAATTACTAGCTGTTGTGATGACTTGATTTTACACAAATACTCTCATAAAAAGAAAGGAATGATTTCTGCATAAGATGTACCAGCCAGTCAGCATTGTCATTGTAATGTTCCTAGGTTTGGATACAAGGAAAGATGGAGCAAAGGTAAAAGAATACTTTTCTATTTTCTGTGACAAAAGGAGAAATGCTATTTTTATATTTACTAAACACATGCTCAGCGAAGAATATGGAGTTAATGTAGCTGAGGGAGGCAGAGGGGGCTGAGGGATTTTGGAGGCAACCACTATAAGAAAGTTACATGTTCTCAGGAATGAGCAAAACAGGAACTATTTGTCCTTGCAGAAGGGTAGGACAGGGAATGAACAAATTAACTTTGGCTTTGCTCACACTGCCTGCAGCTCAGGGTTCTTAACTGTGCCATTCATAAAGAAGGAGCTATCCTGCATATTCTTGCACATGATCTCTTCAGTCATCCACCTAAAAAATCTTTACCTTTAGTTGCCATATTACTTCAAAAATGATGGAAATTACAGACTTTTCGTGAGTATAAATGCAATGCTTCCAATTCCAATAGTCACAAATTCACAGGACTATTTAAAAACGTATGTGGTATGTACTTAGGGTTGTGGATGTCAACATTTACATGTTATCTGAATTTCTAGTCTTCCAGGTATGCTTCAGTTGCACTTTCAAATTTATGGAACAATAATAATAATGATAATATTTAACTTACTAAATGCTTAAAACTTAGTATCTTCTTGTGAGGCCAAGCATGAAGTTTTGGGAAACAAAAAAAACACCCCAAAATCCTCAGAACAAATACCATAGGATTCCTAAGAAATCTGAGATATCTGGCAATTCCCTGTTCAAAAGGATTGAGTCTGTATTTCTATTCGCTCCTTGTATAGACAAAAGCCCTACACCAAGGTTAAAACAAAGTCTGTAGAAGTCTTGATAGACAAATTAATTAAATCTATTTGGAAACCCTCTACAGATTTTGCATAGAAGCCAGTGCACTAGTGCTCCTGAGAAACAAGAGCTGAACAATGTTGCCTTTGCCTTACTCATCATGGAGGGCAATAGGACTGTTCCAGAAACAGAGCTGTCAAGTGCAACAAATCCATCTGCATATTCAGAAACTTGCCTTCAGATGAAGGGAGCAAGAACACTTTTCCTCCTAGGGAAAATATACCTTTATATACAAAGAGATCCCATATAGTTCTGTATATCTCGTTTCTCTGGAATGAATAGTTATATTTGAATCAAAATGTTTGCAATTCGAATGTATGATCCAAAGTAAGACTCTTTATTGTTGTCTTTAATCTAAATAATATGAAGTGACACTGAACACTCAAAGTAATTTGTCTGACTGCTGTCAGCAAGCATTGCTTCTGAAGATAGATGATAAAACTCATTGAATTTTTCTGTTTCCTAGGTAAACAGCTGAAGGAAATGTGTCTGTGTCCCTTTATTCTTGCCCTAGGGCATTTTGATTAATATTGACATCATCAAGCCCTGTGCCAGTGGACCAAAAGTAGAATAACACATTCTGGTGACTAATCCAATACTGACAGCAGCAGGCAAACCCGAATTTAACACAGAAAAATATTTCTAATGGATTTCTCATGAGCTTAGGACTGAATCCTGCAATTGGCAAGTGTCATCACTCACCAGACAATCAGCTGGAACTTTGAAAACTTTTGAAGATATGAAACAATTTATTCTTACTTTTTAGCATCTCACCTTGCACAATCAGTTTAAAGATAACTACATTTCTAAATTCAACTTCTTTGGACAAACCAGTCTTCAGGGTCGAGCACATAAAGTTGTATAATGAAAACAAAGCAACCTCAGCTGCGGTAACATTACAAAATCAAACCCACATGACTTTCACTAGAATTTAGTATGTTCCATTTCCTTCCCTTTCCTTCTCTTTTCTCTTTTTTTGTCAACTCCTCATCAATCTAATTAGGTCAGAATTGGTGTTTAACAAGCTATTGATGGGCTAGGCAGATAGTCACCCTTGCAACTGAAAACTGCGCTGGTAGGATACAACATGTTCTGGTGGGACTCCACCTGTGCTGGGAATAGAGGAGTTGGGCGGAGCCAGATGCTTTGAGGACAGGAATTGTTCTTGCTTACATAGTGGAGAAAGATGGACCAGCATTCCACATTGTCTTCTACAAATGCTGTACATCATGGCTGCAGTCATTCAGAGGGTTAAGTTCTTCCTCTTCATGTAGATAGGGAAGTAGAGAAGATTGGAAAAAGGTCAAACTTGGCCTCAAAATATTCTTTCAGATGGAAATGACCTGGATTGAGGAGATTCTCATTCTCATAACTTGTTATGAGAAGAGCCATCCAATGTGCTTTCCTTCCTGAAGCAAAAAGAGAAGCCATGAAGGCAGTGAAATGTTACTGACTGTACTTAACTTCCCCAAGCTGATCCTGGATTTGCAAGTTCTTCCTCTGGGAAGAGAAGTGATGCTCAATCCAGTCACCTAAATATCAGCTACGAAGGGCGAATGAAAAGAGCCAGTTGAGTGGCACAGGTTTTTGGGTGGCATGTCTGAAGGGGAACAATACAATAGTTCCTTCAGTACAATTCCACAGCTTGCTGTGCTGTGGTGTCTAGCTGGAACAAAATAGAAGCTTATATACATTGGAAAACAGGAAAGAATGTAGAATCTTGAGTGTCCTAGCCACATACACTGCTCATAAGGTAGGAGGAAAAAAAAGACAGACACTTTAAATTTTTTTTTGTAATATGCTTACACAGTCATTCATACAATATGCACTGTTAAACACTACTTGCGGATGTTTAATTAGTTTTCTGAAAGCTATGCCTGGTATCATTTTATTTGAGTGTGCAGCCTGTCTGCATAATGGAACTTAAATATCCAAATTCATTAAGAATTCAATGTAAATATTTAAATCTAATTATTATAGAAGGCAAGCACACAGATAAATATTACCAGACAACAATGCCAGTCAAAATTACACATAATTCACTGCACTTGGAAGACAAGCAGAGTTTATATGAGCTTGTGAGTTCTTTATGCAATAAAATGGATACCAAAATCAGCTTGTAATACCATGCTGTAGGCAGGTTATCACAATCCTCTAGCTAAGACCCCATATGGCACCATGGATGGGTGGCATTAGACAGCTTTCCTCCTCTCATTTGAAAGAATTAGAAACCAAGCTCTACTGCCACTCAGATAAATGGTTCTATATGCCTGACTGATGTTTGTTTTTCTGCTAGAGATATTTATGTAAAGTCACTTTAAAATCAGGCCAAGAGAACTAATGAGAGTCTAAACATTGTGCAGTTTGACAATACATTTTGTTTTCTTTTTCTTATCTCTCCTGGATTTCTTCCTTCTGTCTCTTCCCAAAGGCTGCTTCTCTGAAATATCCTGAACATTGGCTGAATTTAAGAGCTTTTGTGCCTTTGTGCCACAGTTAGAGCATGTGAACCAGTTTCTGCTGCCAGTGAAAATGCTTGTGAGACAATGGGAAGGATCCCCTGTGTCATTGCAATGGATGGTCATTTTGCATATATAAGTGATTTCATGGAGCTTGGAAAGAAGATAAGGGCATAAGTTTTCTGATGCTTGACACTATTCTATGATCGCATGATGAGTTCAGTTCCCAAATTTAACTTTAGTGTGTTGATTTCAGGCTTTAGGAATAAAGAACTGATCAACACTTTAGGAATAAAACTTTATAAATAAAGAACAGGACATACATTTCCATAAAAATCTACTTTCAGTTTTTTAGCCAGCAGACACAACTCCAAACCAAAGTTTTGTTCCAACTTTTTTCTTTGAAACACTACTCCTTCTGATTGTATGCACAGGAAAAACTAACTTCCAATCCCTGTGCTAGTGCACTGCCTGAACACGATGCTCTCCAGCCAGTTGTTTCCCAAGCCACCTTAGCAATTAAGACACCAGATATTGTCTAAATCTTAGCATGTTTAAGTCAGAAGCACAAGCTACAAAGGAAAATCAGCAAGGAATTGCTTGATGCTGTCTCTCTGGATACTTTCCAGATTTCTGAGCTTGGCTGCCATGCTGGTCAGGGGTCTGGCCTTAAGGACAGCGGCACAGGCATTTTTTTTTTTTTGATTGGTCGTAATTTGTTAACGATGAGGAAGGTGATAAGTGACTAAGTTGATTAGCTGCCTTATTTCAGACTGACTTGGTAGCAATGGGATTTTAGTAGGATGTTTCCTTAATAAAAGCTATTTAATGATTCTGTGATTCACAGATGTCTGAAAAGAAGTTATGACTTGGTTTTAACCAGCTGGATTTAACAAACATATCCTAAAGAAGAAAGCTAAAGGACAAAGTAACTTATTAGACAAGTTTCTCTGAAGACTTAATGGACACAGAATTGAGAAATGAAGAGCTGAAATGTCAAGAATTTCCAAATGTAAATTCTAAGTTAAATAAAATCTGATTATAAATAATCCATACTCCCATTTTGTTAGTTTCATCCATATTAAATCAAAACCCCATTATTTGCATTTCAATATTTTATATCCCAACATTTTGGAGATTTTGGTACTACTGAAAAAAAATTATATTCAATGAATGGAACACTATCAAACTTGTTTGAAATTTATCTACCTAATCCCACTATTGTAAAGACTTTACAGATAACTTACTTTTATATGACATCCCATAATTTAATACATAAAATCTCAGATATTGACTTGATTCCTGAATCTCAGAGAGTACTTCATAGCAGTCAACCTTACAGAAGGTCTTCTTGATTCTCAAATGCTACTCTGTGTTTGAAATTATGTTAGAGGTAGGACAGGCAGCAAACTCTTGTCAATCTCACTTGCTCTTTGGAGCAAGGCAATTGTCTTCACCATTTTCCTTGAGATACAGCACTAGAGCAAAGAGAATTTGTACTGAAAAGCTACAAAAAATATTAAAATGGGAAACTGTGCTCACCTTAACTGGAAATGCACTACTCCATGGGATGTATGACACAGACACAAAGAGAATTGTTATTTTATGAAGATATGTAATGTGAAGGCTGAGGACAAAAAAGACCTATGCTGGAGAAGGCAAAAATGCACATGACTGTGAGTGAGTATGCTCATCACCTCAGCAGAAGAGCTTAGGTTGTTGTTGCTGCATTTTAAAATTCCTAAAGGGATGGTAATAGAGCAATTTAAGTATGATGGAGATGTTAAGCAAAATCAATGCATTTGTAAATCAGAGCACTTGCGCTGCTCCCAAAATGCCACCTTCAGAATGTTACAAGTGATAAAGGTTTCTGTCTTTATACTGCCGCAGACATAGAGCTTTGAAAATAATCTGTTTTGTATTGCTGTAACCAGCATTGTGATCAACTGAGCTGCATACAAGCAGTACAGAAAAGGGAGTTCATGCGGGACCTTTTGTTCTGAAAATACATGTGTCTGTCATTTGACTTAAAAAACGTATTCTGTTATCTACAGCAGTAGCAGCAGGAGGGATTTTATTCAACTTTCAGAATGGTAGAGAAGACAATATTGTGAGAAAATCATATTTCTGTCTCCTTTTCTGAACCAATATATTTTAGCAGGATAAGAGGCTACTAGATATATTTTTTTTCTTAAAATAATTTTCTGCCTGCTTCTGCATCACAGCTTTTCCTTTGGGAGAATCTCAAGTACTCCATGCAAAGTACAAATCCACGTCGAGGGATAGCAGCTTTGTGGCCTAGAAGATGGGAGATCTGAATTCAGTTCTGATTCCTGATTTTCTCTGCCTCACTTTTAATATTGTGGTAATAGTGTGCGTTGACTGAGAGTGCTCTTCTGTTGTGCAAGAATACGTAATATTCAGAATATATAAAAATATATATGTAATAATGCAAAATTATATCATGTATGTTTTTTCACTGGGCTAAAGTGTAGAACAATATGGCTTTTTTACAGGAGTCTTTCTCCTGTCCTGAAGCCAACAGGGTGTAACTGTTTTTCTGAGCCAGGCTTGAAAAGGAGGTGACAGCTGTTTAGTTATCCTAAGCGTAAGGTTGCTTGAAAACACATGGAGGTCTGGAAACAAAATATCGTGGTGCATCATGAGCCCTTTCACTTGCAGGAGCAGGTGCAGGAGAGGGGCAGGGGCAAAGCCTTTCACCATACAACATAATCTGCACCTGGTGTTGGAGATGTGGCTCTGCAGAAGTGGGGGAGACATCTGCACCACCCCCCCCAACACCCAACATCCTCCCCATGCCCAGGTGTCAAGGAGTGAGGGAAAGCCACCACTCCACCCTGGACAGTGCCCATTTCTTGCTTCTTGGTTGGAGCAGGACTAACAGAAAGGCTAAATCTCTCCGAGCTTTGTTTGCCTTCCTCTCTTCTCTTTTCTAGACAATTCTGCTCCTGATTTCTTTCCCTTCTTGTTCTTGCACCATTTTAAGCTGCGTGTTCTTTGGTTCCTCAGTGGGCTAATAAATTTGATTTTTCTAAGGAATGCAGATATATTCAGGAATGACTGAAGTGGAAGGATTAGGACTTCAAACAGAAATTATATTGCATGGGCTGCAATGAAATCTTAGAGATGGTGGTGTTGCTTCTATGCAAATTGCAGATAAATTTCAAAAATAAACTAGAATATTCATTACCATCAGAACCCATTCCTCTAATGAAAATTAGTATTCTCTACATGAAAGAGAGAATATTGAGATTAAAGGCAATGGCAAACTGGAATGACGTTACCCTTGCTACAGAAAGACAAGCAGTTTTTCAAAGAAAACTGAATCTTTCAATCACAGATGTGAACAAAGTTCCTGAATTGAAGCAGAAAACTGAATAGCATTTAATACCTACGCAAAAATTTAGGATCGATTAATATTCAGCCAGCAGAGATCAGAAACAGGGTTGGAACCTCAATAGTATGTATCTAATTTCACTTTAGAAGAATTTCAAAGCCTGCCAAAGGGCAATTGCTTATTTGTTGAACTTGGGTACTATTTTCCTCCAGACAATATTCTCTGGTGCTGCAGATATAGTACAGTGGTGCTTTTTTCCCAATGTTTATCGTATGGAATTAAGCATCTGATAGAATAAAAAAAGATCCCATCCAGATGAAACAACAGTTGCAGCTTAGTTTTCCTCTTTAAATAGTATTGTCCCTGCAAGTGTCAACAAAGATCTGACATGCTTGAGCCTATCTACCCTGGATCATCATTGCTTCATAAGGTATTGTCATTAACACCAATTCATTTTAAACATAAACTATGTCCTATCGAAATGGGTTTTTTTGTTTCATTTAGTGATGATAAAGCTGTTGACTCTTTAACCTATATGATTATGCAGCTAGAAACAAGGAAAATGGAAATGAGGCTGTTGTCTCTTAAGTAAAACACTTCACTATTTTTTAAATACTTTAATAATAATAAATTGAATAATTAAGCCATTATTTAAAATAAGGTCTAATGACTCTGAAGATTACAATAAACATTATCTAGTAGGAAATAGAAGATAATGTGAAAAGCATTACACAAAGTGCTAGTTAATAATGGAGCTGCTTGATTTGTTTCCACTCAAAGTCATTCTGTCTTGAACCTTGCAAAGCTGGTGTCAAATATGTCCTACACCTCTTCATAATGTAGAATTTTAAAGTAACGGTTTCATGAGAAAACGTCTTGCCATGAAATTTGAATATAGGCAGAGCTGCTTGACATGGGGCCAAAAGTCCAAGAAGGAGCCTCTTCCCACCCATGGAAATGAACATGCATTGATTTTTGGTTTAGAGTTGATCTTAAGACACCAAGTCAATGAAATGTGCTGTAGGTGCACAAGGAATTCTGACAAGGAAAAAGGAGAGAAGAAATAAGAAAAGATGATCTCCCCAGTCATAATCCATTGATCTTTATTTACTTTTGGATCGTTTGCTTTTGTAAGAAAGACAAAAAGAATAATTTTAATCACTTTATTTCTTGTTCAAAATACATATGAAACAATTAGAATAAAATTATTTCAAATGAGTTATTTTTCTTTTCTTTTTAATATAAAATTATCACAAACTGTACACTTCATAACATCTTTTGAGGTTTCATTGTTACAGATTTTTTTTCAGAACTGACAAATAGATTCACACTTTCTAGAGAATACATTGTAAAAATACTGAAATGTGTTACAGCTCTCAAAGGCTAGTGCAAAAAAAACCTCATTTACTATCAGTAGTACAATTTATGTTGTCAAGTTTCACAAATGGCCATTTAGCGCATACAAAAAGCCAGTAACACAGGCTCAAAAAATTTAGTTTTCTTGTCTCTATAACGCAGAAGCCAAGGATATTGACTTGAACAATGTCTAGGTATCAAATCACAGACTTCATTTAAAAAGTCACATCATGAACACTGAATAAAGGGTACTAAAACAGTCAAGTATTTAGTATTAGATCTTGGTCAGCCAACACCACATAGCAAGAAGAGACAAAATCTTAGAAGAACTCTGCAGGTCTTTGTAAGCTACATAGACTTGGCAACATTTCTGATCTAATCATAAAGATTATTTTAAAGGTAGGGAGTTCTTATAGAGTTTGGGCCAGTTAGGGCCTAATCCAGAACCCCTCACTATCATAGCAAAGATGCTTTTTCTGAGACACATTATGTTGGGTGCTTTCTTTTAATTATTTCAAAATACAAAATGTATATATCGAGTGGGGGTTTTTGTTTGTTTGTTTGTGGTTTTTTTTATCTGTCAATATTTCCTGTGGCCAGGAACTCTATTTTAACTTCCTACCTTTTGAAGCATACACTTTGGAGAATGCCTTCCCCACAAACTATATAGTTTGTAGAACTACATATAGTAGTTTTACATACATATAGTAGAAAAACATAATGTTCTGTGTTGAAGAAAAGATGTGGCTAATTGCTATTCTACTTCCCCTGCTTCAGTTTTCATGTGGAGTGCACTGAAGTCAGTTGGCTTGAATGCAGCATGGACTACAAGCTCACGAAAATAAAGGAGAAACTTTTTGGGGCTCCCCTTCCAGCAGCTAAAGGCACATCTGGATGGCTCAGAGGAACCAGTGCTGCAGTCCTGCTGCCTAAGGTGGTGAGGACTGGGCAGAGCAGGACAATGAAGAGACGCAATCTGGCTTTGCCCACTCTCACCCTGGCTAGGAGTGTTAGTTTAGCAGGGAGGGTGCTGAGATGTGCTTCTAGCATAGACTGGCTGTGAGACTTCCCACAGCATTCCAATCCTAGCCAGCAAAGCACCTGAGTGACTGCTCAGCTCAGCATAAGACATTGTGACTTCACAAGGACTCAATGAGCAGGTCATAGTTAAAAAATATTTCACATGGTTTTCTGAACAATGGCCCTTGTGATCTGCAAGGAAGTGGAGAAAGTACAAGTAGAAGTGTGTCTCCAAATCTCCAAACAACGCCTACACCTAGGGCAGAGAACTAGCCATATCACATTCTTAGACATGTGCATGTAAGTCCAGTATATCCTATTGACACTACTCAAGAATAGGAAGAATAGAAAGAATTTAGACCCACACGTGGAAGAAAGAAAAAAAAGAACAATATTAAAGAGAAACAAAGAACAATATTAAATATATATCTATATATTTTTTCTCTTCTCTGGAGAAACAATTTTTCAAAAGTAAATTTTGTTCAGTATTTTTCCATAGAAATATAGACTGAAAAGAAGTGCTCTATACCTGATGTGCAACTGGACTACCTAAAAGTTACATACGAAAGGTTTCGTCTATACAGACACCTGCTGATCTTCAAAACCAAGATGGCATTATGTGGATACCTGTAGAAAAATCCTGTAAAAATACATCACCTCCATGCCTGACTACATAGACATTTTATTTACCAAATCAGGCAGCTGAGGCCTCTTATCAGTATTAGTAAAATTAGCATTTGCACTACTTCATATCTTAGAGATGCACAGAAGGCTTCTAATGTTGTCTAAATCACCAGAAAGGGACAAAAATCCATGGTGGATGTAAGAGAAATCATTCTGCTTGCCATGAGACTCCTTAAGGGGTTCATTTCATAAGATGCTATGACATGCCATCGCATGCAACCTGATCCAAATCAACACCAGTGTTCCTGCTGGATTTCAGTGTTGGGCTGGTCAAGTACATAGTGCTGAGCTTTGAAATAAAGTAACACGTTAAAAAGACCTACAGAGTGATTTTGCTGGATATATTTAATGGTTTATTGCCATGATATTAATAAAGTATTTTCATTTTAATCAACACAAGAGCAATTCTATAAAGTAGCAAGTGATAGACCTAAATGCAAGCTCCTTTCGAAAGCATGCTATAATACTTGTATATTGGAAATAAGGTGATGAATATATTTTGGTAAACTTTTGTAGGAATGCAAAATATATAAGTGTGTATTGTTCATACTACAAGTTAAGAGGCTTAATTGAATCAATTTTTTGTGCTATATTATTTCACTATGTATTAAAACTACATTTGATGCATTTACCATTTTGTGTTCTTCTTGAGATAGCTCAAAAATGGAGGTGGAGTATTCTAATTCTACTAAGAAAAAGCCACATAAAAATTAAAATGTCTTTTTGTCAGCATCTTTATGTTTTGCTGTCACAGATATTTTTGCTAAAAGGCTTTGTAATTTTTTTTTGCATCAATATTATTTTCAGTGCATGAGTAGATTGGTACTTTAGTACCACTTTTTGCCCTGCTAGAGATTAAATTATAAAGTTCTTGTCTGAAGGAAAAGTCAATTTTTAACAACAGTATATCAAACAAAACAAAAAAAAATCTAGAAGATGTGTTGGTATAATTTGAATGAATTCTCTTTTCTCTGCATGGATTGCTCATCATCAAACCCTCTTTGCTCTTTGACTTCATAGGCTGCCCTGTGTCTGGAGTGCATGCAGATTTAGACACAGGATTTTAGGGATTAATCCTCAGAGCTTCTCTGAAACCTGGCTGTGACCTACAATGGTTCGCCTACTTCTGGCAAGTAGCTAAAGTGCAATAGTGCCAGGCTCCCTTTCAGAGTAATACAGAAATGGTCCAGCTGTGCAGATTCAGTTGCTGGCTAAGATAAAGCTATACTTTTTCATTAGTGACTTTGATTCTTTAGCCAAAAGTTACCTTTGTGCACTAAGAACTGAAAAGGTTGTAGGTTTAAATAAATAAATCAGGTTCTTGTTCTATAAGGATAATTAAGATCATTAAACACTTATAGTACAAAAAGGTTGAAAGGAATAAATATAAGAGTGGGAAGTGCTCTTTGGAGAGTCCACGAAATCTCCTTTCTCATTTTCTATGGGAGTTGAATCTACATTTATATAAAGAAGATACACCAATCCACAGGTACCCATTTGACAAAAATAATTACAGCTGGCAATTCTCTGTCTTGTTCAGCTATGCAGTCATTTTCCTCAAAACTATTATTACACAATTAAGCCTCAGAAAACTGTGGTGAGGGAAGTAATGGTCCTCTATTGATCACTCCGATTTTCAGCAAGAGGTAGCCACTCCCAGTGTGGCACGTTCACAGTACAGCCAGTACTGTGACAGTACTATGTGACAATTTAGAATCCATAATAAGAATTCATTATTCAGCTGAACCTCTATGAATAGGAAGCAAGAGATGGAATTTGTCTGAAACATCAGTTCTAGGACTCTATTCATACAAAAAGACCTGTGAGATATTAAGTGATAAATATACCATAATTATGACTTCATTTCTTTTGAGTCATCTGAGAATTAGAACCTGCAACAGACCAATGAATTGTCTGCCATTGTGTGATATTAGTTTAGGCTTGACTTGAAAACAAAACCAGTACCTTGTGTACCACACCAGCATATTCACAGAGGTGTCTCCTATTAGTAATTCAAGTACTGATTGTCAGAAGCTTTGATAATGTGAAAAGGTGACATTATATAAAAATGATTATTCACCCATTGTAGATTTTCCATTCTACTCCACGTGCAAATAGATATTAGGCTATTACAGCACCTGGAGAGGAATGCATTTGAGTGCATGCCAGCAAAATCCTTTTGCCTCAATTATGCTGAGAGAAAAAGACTAGGGGACAAGGATGTACCATAAGCAACTACCAGTGCTCTTTGCATTGTGACTCCTCTGTTTTGTTTTTTTTTTTTTCCCTTGAGGGCTCTTTACATACTCAATAAGCTTTTCCCCTCCTCTCTTTTCTCCTGTTCATGGCTCAGATGTCACAAAAGATTTTAAGTATCTTCTTATCCAGTCATCCTCACTTCTGATGCTATTATCAGTCTCAACTCATAGCATATTGAAAAAAGCAGCTCCACCCTTTATCTCTCTTCTCTCACAGACTGTATTTATGGAAACGTATGTGCTTCACAAAAACAGCTAACAGCCTACAATCTCTCCTCCCCTGAAATTAACCTAGAAACTGTCCCTTTCCTGTGATGATAATCTTAAGTGCCTAAAATGCCTGTTTGTTATGTTGACAAGCATTTGTTAAAACATTCCTGATACTTGAAATCACACAGGCCCAGGCAACTTGGAATTCTGTATCTGCAGAAAAATATTGCTTTATAATTGGAAACAGAGTCTTTCCTTTCCAGCCTGAGAAATCTCAAGATATCAGGTTTTAAATTGATACCATTATTCTACAATGGAACGCAACAGTAAGCATGTTCTAGGGCTTTACTGATTTTACTGAAAGTTTCCACTTCCTCCACCCCCTTTTTTTCCCACTTCATGGGTACATCACAGATAGATTTGCTTTACTTCACAGGTTTAAATTTCTAAGATATGAAAAGATCCAGAACTATTTAAAAGGAATCTCTCAAAAACACTTATGCTGGTGTTTTGAGGGAGAGGAAAACTGTATAAAGCATATGTTGCTGCCATGAAAATATGTTTCTGGCATTCTTGCTATGCACTGTGTAATAAATGGATATGTGAACCCTGAAGTTGTCATGAAATAGCGGTGCACTCATCCTTTCCTTTATCAGTCTTCAGTTCTCTTTTTGTATCAGGCTTTTTGACTTCACCTCTCGAGGGGAGAGGTAGATTTCACAATTCTCCTTTGGGCTTGCTGGGCTTTGAGACACTGCGTCTGCTGTCACTGTGTCAACACAGGGAGTCTGAATGGCTTTGCAACTTTTCTTTCAGGAAATCTGTGAATACTCCACTTCATTAAAAATAGAATAGTATTGAAATATTTAAGCTTAAATAGGCAAACGTAAATATTTTAGATAAATGGACTTGAAAGTTAAGTCTATATACATATCTGCCCTGCCTCAAGCTTTCCCATCCACAAAACAGAGAGCAACCAAACCTATTTTCTCTCTGAACTACAGCAACAGCTTGCATCCCCAGCCTGCTCAGAGATAAATCTGAATAAGATCTCTTGATCTTTCCTATGCTTTTTGTCCTATGCTTGCTTGGAATTTCACCATTTTAGCTTAGACGCATTTTTCAGACTGTCTATAGCATTGGGAGACTCTCCCAGGCCACCAACATTTTGTAAAACTCACTTTCTTCTGAGTGGCTCACCCTTGTCAAACATTTTTTTGCCCATTCTGTTTTTCCCTGAAGACTACTTATTGAATCCATCTAATTCAAGACCAACAGCTAAGTCAACATATTGTATTCAAAAATTATTACAGAGCAGCTCCATTTTCATCACAGCAGCCATGTGACTTCTGGCAGATCCAGAGCACACTGTCTTGACTTACACATCTTTCCCATTGGAGAGAGCTTTGGTGTTCTGGTAACCTTTATAACATATATTTATATGTATTAGTTATATTTTGACATTGTTGATACTGAGAGTCCTCAACAGGATAAACATTGTTCAGCAACTCACGCTTAGCCAGAGTGCTGTAAGAAATGTCCTCCTTTGGATCACCGAGGCACTAACACTTGTCCTTAGTACCAACAAAGTGAATAGTCCTCATGATGACACTGTGCCAAGTTTTGATTGATTTTTCCTGTTCTTCAAATTTAACATGCTTTCTGCCCTTCCAGAGGATTGAGTCTCATGTAACATAAGACTCTCAGTCTATACTGCTGAGGAAAAAATTTACATAGCAATACCAGAGGCATTCTCTCCTCTGGACCAGGGAAGAGGTTTCCCAGCAACAGCAACATTGTAGAGGTACTATCAGATAAATCATAATATCACAGCCCTAAGCACCTGCTATCATTAAGCATCCCTCAGCACTCAGCATAAGATTGAAGAAGTTAGTTCACTTTCCTGACCAGATTCCCCTGTGATGTTTAAATCCCATCTGCAGCTTCACTTTCTCTTAGATTTCTAGCTCTTGGTTTCCTGAATGCTGTTAAAAAAATTGTCAGTTTCCAGCTGGAGTTTAGGAAAAGGGGAATTGTGCAGGAGATATTTATTCATTTGGATGAGTAAACAAAAGACACGCTTTGACATTAAGATATTATTTTTGTTGGAAAGGGCAAATAGCTGTGATCAGCATCTCAATAAACTACTATAGCTAATGCTTACGCTTCTTCAGGAAAGGGCCTCTTTTGTCCTGTTTTACAGAAAGAAAGAACAAGTAATATGAATATTTAATTATCAGTTTTGAAATGAAGGTTTCCATTTCAGAGCATTTGCAGTTACATCAAATAGCTTTATGTCCACTACCATATTTTCCTTTGCCTTTCTTAGCCCTGGAGTCTGCTCTGTGACATAATTTAGCTCTTTTCAGACACCAGAAAGCTCAGTTTAGAATGGTAAGCCATAGAAGCTAAATGAATCTCAAGCAAAGGGTTAAACTAAGTCTCTGCTGTTGTGTGAAAATTTCCCATCAAATAATGCATTAATATTCCTGTCATATATACTACATTTTATCCATACTTTGGATGATCTAACATGTTACATGAGCTTTGTCCAAAAGTCACTTCACTGTCTGATTAATATATAAGTCGTATTTTAACACTGACTGAATTTTCAAGCACATTCATTTGTAGAAATAATGTCATATGAACTTTTCAGGTCAAGGAACTGTCATCAGTACAGATTTATCAAGTATTTATTATGAACTGAAACACATTTCTGATTAGACATGGTTGTTCTGTTGTAATAGAAGTGCTAAATAACAGTGATTGTACATTTAGCAAGTGCAAATACTTGTATGAGCAAACCTAGGCTTTTGCATGCTCGAATAAGGTGATTTTCCAATTTTGCAGGCACATTCACGGATGTCTGAAAAATTTTACATATTCAGCAGGAGAAGAACTCTATTACTGAGTTCTAAAATTCCCTTCTTTTAAATGTTTACTCACTTACAAATATAGTCAAATGATTTCAGATGTATAAAGCTTGCTAAATTAATGGAGTATAATAAAAAGTCAGTACATATAAAAGTTTATAAAAAGAGATAGCAAAATAATCTTGTAACGAGACTATCATGTATACGTTGTGCATCATCATGTTACAAATTTTTAAAAGGATTACATTAAAGCCAATTAAAAAACAAAGAGGAGGAAAGGACGGATCAAGTAAGTCTTTTTTTTTAAACTTAAAATTTTCTTAATATTGCTCAAAAAATGCTTCCACAGAAAGAAATTAGGTAAGTAATTGCTTTTCCCCTTGGAAAATACCAACCCAATGAAAATATTTTCTGCTTGTTCAACATTTTCTTCAAAAGTATTGTATGTGATTTTGATTCTTTAATGAAAATGTATAGTTTTGTTACTTAGACTTAAGAAGTTAAAAGAATTTCATAGCTTGAAGAAGAAATGTTGTAGGGGAACTTTCTGGCCACTTTATCTATCTTTGACCAATATACATATCCCTGAGATACATATATTGGTCTTTTAGGTCTTGATCAAAGCAAATAATCAGATAAGGTTACTGATTTATACATGACTCATGCTCATAAGAGACAGTGGAGAAAGGAGGCTAGTTCCTTGACATCTCCTTCTAGAATGAAAATCAGCACTGCACCTTTTGGTCAAGACCCCATAGGTTTCATAAAACAACTTTTTTAATGCCAGGAGCCAGTTTTCAGCCCTGCAGACAAAAATAAGTGTCAGTTTTCTTCTGCTTGAACAGAAGTCCAGTATAGATGAAAGACGGTGGGGAAGAGATGGTTGCTTGTGGGGAGGATGAGGGGAAGAGCCATACCAGCAGAAATATTCAATATTCTGATCTAAAGTTGAGGTCCTGGAGTGCAATACATGACTGACATCTTATTTAGCACATACTCACCTATGCAGTGTGAAAGTATAAAAAACCTATACTGTCCAAGATACAACTCTGATTAAGTACTGTCACTGTTTCCAGTAAACTGCTTCAATAAAAATAACTCACCAAACATTTGCCAGATTTGATTTTTCTCTACTTAAGCTAATGTATGAGATACGGCAGAAATGTGGATAAGAACCAAAACGAATAATAAATCAGGGTGGGAGCATATAATTTACAACTTCTACAAATCAAAATAATTTAAATTTCTTAATAAAGATATACATAAAGCAATATAGTCCTTGACTTAAACTGTGCTAAGCTTTTCCTTGGTGCTTCTGTGATTATGCTCAGAGCAACTTGTGAATCAGGCTCTAAAGCCAATGGATCAGTTATACTAAGTATATATTCTGTCTTGTGAGATAGCTAAGAAAGCAGTGGGGAAAAAAATACCTTTTGCATTAATTTTATTAATCACTGTTAAGGGACTAAATATAATTAATTAGGGGATCGTTTTTGAAGTTAGATGTCCTAATAATTTTGCAGCCTGATTTTGCCGAGATGCAGAGCACCCATCAATCTAGTTTAGACTCAGAAGTCACTGAATATTGTTATTACCAATACCAAAAATAACACAACAAGGGGGCACAAACTGAGCCTTTGGTATTGACAATAATTAAAATTCAAGAAAAAGAATCTCAAAATACCTTACATACAAGATACTCATAGAGAACAATGAAAATACGTTGCTCATTGCTGAACACTTATGCTACATTTGATCATGAAATTGTTAGCTTTTTGGATATTAGGTGCAAAAAAGTGCAAAGAATGTTTAGTTAACTGTTACAGTACCACATTACAAAAAGTATTTTCTAGGCCACAAAGGCCACTGCTGATATAATTTATATTAAGATAAATGTATACATAAAATAGTTTTTCGTTCTACACACACATATATATATATATATATCTATCTATCTGTTTCTATATCAACCTTGCAGAATCATGTTGAAAATGGTCTAAACCACAGAATTTCATTATGATAACCTCATAGACCTCTAACAGGAGAGCTTCTTCTCCTATTAAAAAATTACTCACCCAGAGCAAATGGAGGAATGAAATTCTGCGAGGCCACTCTGTATTTATGGTGATGAAAATACAATCTTAAGCAGGGAGGATCAGTGCTCAGCATTACCAATCCTCTCTGAAAGAAACCACTTCTGCCTAGAGGCCATGAATAGCAACCTGAAACAAAAACTTGGGCTGGTGCCTTTTCTCTTTTTTTTCTTTCCTTCTTTTCTTCTCCTTTTTTTTTTTTTTTTAAAATTTGTAAATCCTGTCTGAAAGATTGATTTTTGCATTTATTGGCTTACTTGCTGTGTTTGTAGGCACAGAAGGCAAGGTATAAAACCCTCCTCCTTTTTTGACTTAGAAACACCTGTAATGTTTAGACTTCCTAACAATTCAAGGCATGTTTGACTGTCTTAGAGATTAGCTAGTGGAATGCAGGGACTGGATCTTCATGAACATGTTCTGTGTCAACCAGGCAAAATTAACACAAAATGGTTCTACAGAAGTTCGTCAAAACTACCTTTCCCTTTCATCTAGATTATTTTCTTTCATTATCATAAACCAATTTTCCATTGGCATTTTTCTCATGCTTGACACTTCCTTCTCTAAAGATGCTTTCTGGAAAACAGTGTTTCATCAGTTTTCTTGAAATATTGCAAAAATACAAAAAGTGACGCCACCTCAATGTTTTTACAGTTACAGTACACCTTTCAAAATCTCAGGACCAAATCATGCAGTCTTTGCCATGCTCTTCACAGAAAGAAAGAAAAAAGAAACAAAAAAGGAAATAACTACCTGATTTATCTGATTGAGGTAAACTGCAGTGTTTAAAAGAGAAGAATCCATAAAATAATATGTAGTTCTCTTCTGATTTTTAAAGCATCTGACTACAGCCAATATTTTTTTTTGCATTTACTGTCACTATGTATATTAATAAATGAGTTTATCAGCTTATAGAAGTTGTATTTCAATTTCTCTATACACTGGCAGAAAACATATCTCAAATTCATATTTAGTATTTAATTCAAGAGGCATCCAGTCAGTGACCAGAAACTATGTGCGCTATCCACATAGTCAAAAAGAAATCTAAATCTGTCACATTAAATCAAGAATCTGAGAAATGTTGTGGTTAACTGCAGTATTTGATCAATTTTTCTAATAGATAAAGTACATTAAAACAATTCCTTTGCTTCAGAGCATTCTTTCCCCTGCAGTTTGACTTGCGTAAACATCAAGTAAGAACTACATGACACCAGCAACAAAGGGGCTGTTTTGAGGGACTGGACGCACCTCCTCAGGAGACACCTACATCCCTGTAGATCTGCATCAACTGCCAAACAACTCCCATTGCAGAGACATGAGCTCTCCACAGCGATACCCGTACATGTGCTGTCAGTGCCACGCAGAGACACCCGACACAGCTCTTCACCAAGAGCTGAAGCAAATTCTCCACTGAGGACATCACCTGCCTGGTTGCATGTGCCTGCTTGTTTTGCTGGACAGGCTAACAAGTTCCTGTAGGGGCAGCAGGCATTGTGATTGCTAGAAGATTACAACTGCATAGATCCAATTCTGACATCTGTTCCATAAGGGCTGAACTAAACCCAGTGAAGCCATTAGATTATTCTCAATGCCCTCAGTGGACTTTTGATCAGCCCTTCCTCCCTGCCCGAGGAATGAAATGATTTTACACTCAAAAAGTGAAAATTGTTTTTTTTATGCCACATTCACTTTGGAGTGTTATCTTGCAAAGTGTTTCAGGATTTAGTGCAATTTAGAAGAAATTTACTACATGAGCTATGTATGACTATTTGCTCTCTCTCAGAAGAATTAGGCATTACAAGCTGCAGTAGTTTTTGAATTGCTTAAGGGATTTTTTTCTTATGTCTCTGAAAAGATACAGGTCATATCAAAACACTGGTTGGATGTGACACTGGATATATGCCAGTGATAAAACAGGTGAATGAATTTGCATGAGGAAGGGTTATATTTGGCTCGAGTCAACTTCATTTGTACATTAAGGAATTACTATAAACTGTAATATATGACAGAATAAGAAAAATGTACTTTAATAAAAAATACGGATACAGTTTATCTGTGGAAGCCGAACCTTCTGTTTACGTAGATGTGAGCTACAAAGGAGCTTGAACACTGAACACAGTGAATCCACTCTTGTTCCTTACGGCGTAAGCGGTGGTTTTGGTGATGAACAGGATCCCTGGCTATCAAAACTGGTTGCTCGGCCAGGTAGCTGCAAGAAAAGTACTATTTTTACAAATGTATTCATATCTGGCTCTGCAACACATCCAATTCAAAGGATGAGAGACTCTCTCAAAAAAGATCCCAAATCACATCCAGGACCTTTCTAGCCTTTGGATCAAAGTGTCTGGCATTAAAGTCTCCAGCATTAAAGTCTCCAGCAGAACTAATAATGGAAAGAAAATTTCTTAAGTGACCTTCCAAACCCACTTTTGACTCATTTCACAGGAGTGGGTTTATTTCACCAACCAACGGTGGTACCTCTATCTCCAAACCTACATAAACCAGAGAGAGTTATGAACTTTTAAAAGACAATTCTCTGCAGCTTTGACTGGGTTTCCTTGCTCTCACACTCTTCTTTAGGTGTTTTACCGAAGCCTTGATGTCAGGCTTTTGCTACCTGTCACATAACATGTGCAGCCATGTGCTACCAAGTAGGGAAACCAAATGGCTGGTGATGTCTCACATGGTTACTCATTTTCTACAGAGATTGCTTTTGTGATGGGCTAAACAGTGTGTCCTCTGTGTCCCAAGGCAGGACCTGCTGCTTCTTAAGGCTTCTACATGTATCTTTCCGAATCCAAAGCTGAGAGCATTTTGTACATGGAACAACAGCAATATGTGGCTACAGCAGGTTGAAGAATGAGCCCGAGTCCAAGAACTTGGAGATATAATCATCCATGTATTCAAGTAAGCTTCCAGTAAGTGTTGAAAAACTCTGGAGGCAGTTGCTGGTATGTTGTCTGAATTTAGACTATTTCACAGGCTAGTTTCAGATTAATGTTTAAGCAAAAACTTTTCATGCTAAAGAATTTTGAATAGGACATGATTTCTTTTGAAATTCTTCCAAATGATCTCTCCTACATAGATTTAAGTTCTTTATCATAATCTCTGGAAATTTTAAATGTCTTGATGTAATCTTGCTATGCCATTAGAGCATCATGGAAACTTTTGAAATAGTCCCTTTAAGTAATCAATAAACCACTAGATTCAGGTTGTGCTAAGGATCTTGTAGCTGATCTATAGATGCTGCCTTGATTTTTGTGATTCCCAGAAGCATGTAAGTATGAAAGGCAAATACATTCAATATAATGAGGAGGAAATTTTGCTATTTCTTACCTCTACTAGCGGATGCCAGTGAGTTATTGGTTTACGTGGGTAAGCCAACATTTCATTCCAATGATCTCTTCCAAGCCCTTCAGCATCAATGCCTGTCCGACATACTCCAATGACCTCATTGTGCCCTACACTGAGAATTGTAGAGACAGAATTTGTTTTTAATAAAAAATAGTTTTAATAACACTTGATGCACAATTCTATTTACTGGTTTAGTGTGGCACACAATATACGACCAAAGTTTTCACATCATTTATCACAGATATTAATTTAAATGGTAGTATAGTAATATTAACTTCTGTAATGGTAAAAAACCTCCAGCCACTACCACAATGCTTCTAACAGACATAAAAATAGCAATGAACGCATAACCCTTGCCATTAGAAGGTTACAATCCAAAAGACATAGGGATAGAAAAGGATCATAATGCACCAAATTATCTAGAAGGAAAACTTGCTTGAATTTTGTGGGAGAAGACAGACAAAATGATGAGGAATACATTTCCTGCTACGAATCCTTCAGATACGATTTCATAAACTATTTACCAGCTCTAGCTGTTGTGATTTTTGCAAGTTCGGTCAAAAATGTGGAAGGTAAGCACCATAGCTGTAATAAGCTATACCTTAATATTTCGTAGTCCTAGTAGTGCCTCAGACTTGTTGAGGTACTCCAGAAAGTAATTTTCTGTATCATGACTGCATGTACCTTAGATAATAATTTCTATTTTCTTCTTAGTAAATGCTGAGAAAGGAATAGCTGAGGAGGACTAGAAGAGTGCAAGCTGCTGTGCTCCTCCCCTGCTAACTAATGGCACCACAGTGCCTTTTTCAGGTCTGATTGAGAAAGTCTTACTGACAGAAGTGGGAAGAAAACCAGAAATCTGATTGCAAGGAAAAATAATCTGAAGGGTCATGGTACTAAATTGACTTTTCACTGTTTATTTGCCCTGAAATCTCAAGAGCTCATTACTAATAGCACTTGAATGAAGCCGACTTGGCTTGGGTAGGAGTCTGTCAGTCACTGTCTAGTTCAACCTGCAATCTCTGAGTCACTCAAAGCAGGAGTCTGTTCCTGTCAATTCTCGGTGATGACACAGATAATTGAAGCTTACATACGGTGCCGGTGAGGGCTGAACCCGAAGGTTACATATCGAAGGTGACATATTGAAAAGGTTACTTTATTGAATCAACCAAAGAATTAATTACGACTTAATTCAATATGGTAATTGGCATCTAATTCTTTTTCAGTAATTCAAATTTTTCTTTGGTTTCAAATATCTGCCATTCAAATAGAAATTAGAGGCATGATGGACTTTTTTAAACTGGAAGACATACCTGATTTATAAAGCTTTTACATAATCTAGCCACCAGATGTACAGAAATGTATACCAAGGCTAGTGGCCACAAGAAGATTGAGCCGTATTTCTTCTTCATCACCGTTAATTATGACACAGATAAAATGCTACATGCTCTAAAAGGTGTGGAAACTTTAAACCTCTTCAGGAAAAGGCCCTAAGGCTTTGTTTTTTTGTGACACTGTAGCTGCTTTTAAAGTCCAAGGAGGCAGAAAGCAGGCGCTTGCAATGATCAGGTATCATCTCACTGGCGAGTAATGGTCAGAAAACAAACTGTGCTTACCGATCATAATCCATCACTGCAATGGAGAGGCTGACCTGGTCCACATTCTCTGGAGGGATATCAAAGATGATGGCCTCGTTATAAATGGGATTGAGAGTATTCTTCTTCGTGGTTGTTTTCCGTTTTTTCAGCCTCCGTCCCTCACACATCAGTGACACTTTGACATACGGATCTGAATAATAGATAATCAGTTCCATGCATTTGGACTCAAACTCGTTCAAATGTGTAGCATAAGAACAGTATTTGTTGTACGAACGTTATATTGATATGATAAGAAATTGCAAAGATTTGAGTGACCCTGGCAAACACTGCTTTCAATATACTGTAAATGCAAACTAAAGGGATAAGCATTGTGAGCAGATATACTGAGTACCAAACCAAATATAGCCACTAGATCTAAACAGTGTCTATATCCGTTCTCTTGCTACTTCCATCCCACAACCACGTTAAACACACAAACCCCAAAGGGGTTTTTATTTATCCCCTTTCTGAATGGACTCTACCTTGTTATTTAAAAAAAAGAAATAGATTCACCTGATGCACCAGTTATATCCATTGCTTTGAGATTCCTACATTTGATGACTGTCAATGTCATTCTCCCAGCAGTAGGCAAGTAACAAAGGGAAAACATGATCTCACCCAAATCTACACTTTCCTGAAAAAGAAAAGCAATGATTAGAAATCTGATCATGATGACAACAATTCAGTACAGTTCATGCAAAACTTTAGAGAGGCTTCTTTTGCAGCCTCAGGTGCTTCTGAAGAGGTCACAAGCAACTTTCAAAAATTATTTCTATAAAGCACAGAAAGAGTAACGACCCGATTGTATTTTAGTGACAGGACCTACAATCACAAAAAAGAGAAATTAAAATAAAAGCAAAGCCAAAACTTCCTGTATTACTTGTATGTTTGTGTTGAATTCACACAAATGAAAACATATGTGCCGAACATAGAACACCAAGTTCTGCTCTTGAAAAAACTCATACTGCATCATTCCCAATAGAAAGAAATCTGGTGAAATATTTAGATCATACATATTTATATGCCCTTCAGACACTGGAACCTATGTAGGAGATTTATTTTTGAACACATGTATGGGAATGAAAAGCTAATCCTGTCAGAGAAGAACATACTTGTAAAAGTTACTCTCTTTACTGCTTTTGATGTGCTTTGAGAGGTTGTTCTGTTTTAGAGGAAAAGCAAAGGAAAGGAATAGCATATATACCTTTCCTAGCTCAACAGCAACATTTTGGAGGCTGATATACCCAGAAAGATGGATAAGGTCCAGATGGATCTTAATAATCCAAAAAAAAGAGACATTGTGACAATGTGCTGGAAATTATGCAATATGATGTTGCTGTACAGTTCTACAATACTTGAGAAATGTAACCTAAGAGGTTTTTCATCAATTTTTAGGGTATTTTTCACAGTTATATAATGTAGTAATACTGTAAAAATGTAGGTCTTGAAGTGTTAGTTATGTTCTAAACTGTCCCTGTCCTAAATTTTAATACCCCTTTTTCCCCATCCCAAAAAATAAAGACCCAAAGAAAACTTCATACTAAGAACTCATGATATGAACTTGCAAGGAGCATGTAAGGAAGCCACTTCTGTGAGGCAGCCACTTTCGAGCATGCTCATGTGATCTCAAAGGAATTTTTTTTTGACTAAGACTAAAAAGCTTATTTTTAACATCTCGGCTTCAATATTTTATCTGTCAAAGCTACAGTTACCCTGAGAGTACAAATTCACCTGAGAGTCATTGGATTTATCCTACAGCTGTTCTAGCTGCAGAAAGCAAACATGATATATTTTTAAATGGAACATATTAAAATAATGATTGCTGTGTAGATGAAAAATATATTGTTTATAGTTATGAGACAAGACTGGGGTTTCTTGTTTACATTCTTGAGCTGCTTATGTGAAGTGTTGTATTGACTTCCTTTGGGTTAATACTCTGACTAAATTAAAATTAGGGTGCTTCACATCTGTCTTGAGTAAAGCTGGAGCCAATCGCATGCTTCAGAGTTTGAGGGTGTTTTTTTGTATTTTATTTTGGTTTTGTTCCCCTGCATTTCAGACTAGATTGAAGAATGCAGTTGTGGAATATCTTTAAATTCTCTATTGCACTGGCAATAAAATATTCACTTTTGTGTATATTGGTCAATTCACATGTTCTGGCATTTTGCTGGGATTCTACTCTGAGAATTAATAGATTGATAAGAATGTCAACATGCAAATTTCATGTTTATCAGGTTTTTAGATGTCTCGGGATTTTAAATGATTTAACTCATTCAGTCCACACAGGGCAAATACAGCTATTTAACACCTCCTTAGGCCAACTCATGTCTTAGCCACAAAGGGCACAGAATGTTACAGAGTACATTGACAAACTCACTTTTCTATTTCAGAAAATACAAATAAAACTTGAACAAATGAAGTACAATTCTTTTCACTTGTTAAAGTGGCAAGTGCTCTCTTGTACTTTACATTTTTTGTCGTATCAGAAAACCTTTTAAAGCATTGCTTCTGTTACTAGCATTACTTTCTGAATTCAGAGTCTGATTGTTGTTCCTCATATCCATACTTTTAACAGATCTCTCTCTTCTGTTTGAAAACAAAAGTTCCCCCACTTTCAGTGCTTTGAAGTTTAAGGTCTACATGTGAGAGGTGATGAAGACAAGTTGGATATGAAACACTGTGGGCAGCTCATAAAAAGGCCTACTTTTTCCTTCTTCAGAGAGGTGACTTGTAGCTGCACAGGGAAAAATTAACTTTTGAAGACAAGAGTATTAACCTCAGTATTCTTTCTTTTTGAAGAAAAATTGGATATACACTCAAAAGTTTGGGTGAGCTCAACTGATAAAGAAGAATACAGACAGGACTATGTGCTATGACAAATACTTTAAAAGAAGCATTCCTCAAAATGCTTGCAAAACTCCATGTAGTGGTTACTCTACAGTACTTTTCTGAAGAGCAGTGCAAAGCATCAGTGCTTAACAAAATGGCAATCATTTGAGGATCATGTTCAGTCCTTTTTCTTTCCTTTCTGAATAGCAAGTACTGATTGAAAAAGATATTGGAAAATGCCCTACGATCAAACCCAGTGCTTCTGACCATTCAGTGAATAAGCAAGTTGCCTTAATGCAAAAGGAAATGCTTAGAAAATCAATGCAGGAAATCTTTTTGCTCCATACAGCAGAGTGTCATTTGGGCTTATGTACTAAGAGCTCTGCAACTTGACTACTCAGTTTGAAACAGTAAGGGATAGTTTTAGGATTGGGAAAAGGCTCTCTATCACTCCACTGTTTATGCAAAAAGTGTGGCTTGTGCTACCCTGAAGGATCTGACTTTCTTATTATGGAACAACACTCATGTTTTATCAGATAAATTTTGCAGTAGACTAGAATAGATATTTCAGATAAATACTCATCTGTATCAGAGACATTTATGAGTCAGTCATTGTAAGATCAAAGGGATAGAAACAAAATCAGTAGTTACCCTGCACTAGTCCATAAACAACACTTAAATATCCTCCTGGTGGAGAGAGCTGGCTGTCATAGATTGCTACTGCAGACTAGGAGTTCCTACTGTCCCCAGATGGAGTTAAAATAAATTTTTTCAGAATACTTTAAACAACTTTGATGATTTTATCTTTTTAGTTTAATTTTGTACTATTTGTGGCATCTGTCATTTGCTGATAGTTTTGTAGACCCTGTTTTTTTGATTAGCAAGGAATAGAAAATCCTATGATTTTTACTCAATTTCTACTCTGAGTATCTGCCCAGATTGGCGGTCTTTCTTCATACATGAGTGTGAAACAGAATCACACAATCACAGGTTGGAAAAGACTTCTGAGATCATCAAGCCCAACCTACTACCTAACACCATCTCATCAACTAAACCATGCCACATCCAGTCTTTTTTTAAACACTTCCAGGGACCGTGACTCCACCACCTCCCTGGGCAGCCCATTCCAATGGCCAATCACTCTTTCTGTGAAGAACTTTTTCCTAATGTCTAGCCTAAACAGACTGTATTTTGTTTTGACCTCTAAAAGTCAACCAGGGATTAAGAAACTAACATGAATCATTAAAATAAATGTGCATTGGAAATCAATCACAGAGGATGAAGCACAAGACTTTGAAATGTTCTTTAGAATAATTAAAATTATTAGTATATACATGATAGCATCAGAGGCTGGCTATTAGATAAAAAGTCTGGGATATCACCATTTTCCTACATATATTTTTACTGTTAGCTTGAGCATTAGAGGTTCATGAATTTGGAGCTGAAAACACAGATCCAGACCTAGATAACAAACAAAATAAGGCTTTGGGCTTTTTTTTTAACTTCTCGTGACAGTCTTTGTCTACCACATTGATTATCATGAGTAACCTTTTTAAATTCCCTGGATCCTTAAGCATTATTGATTTTCAAACTACTTTGGAATCTCAGTGCTCTAGAAAATCCATATTAGTCTTGCTTTATAATACACTAGATAAATAAGTTCACACATGTAAACCGACAGGAAGCCTTCAGTACAAGCAAAGGGACAGACTTCCCTCAACAATCATCACAACACAGAAAACCCAATCCTGAACCCAGCGGTTGCCTTTCATAAAAATTTTTAACTCTCTTTCTTAGACCTGTTTTGAGTGTTTTTGTGGTTTTTTTTCCCCTTGAACTAAACTTAGATTTCAATTAACAGCTGGCTTTAGAGATGCTTGTAATGATTGCTCCCCACCAACTTACAGTAACAGGTGCAGAAAAACCAGCATTGAGAGCAGTTGCAGTAATGCAAATGTAAGCATTTGTTGGTACATCATATGTCTCCTTCCCTTCCCTTTTGTGTACAGAAGCCATCATACAGTACTAGGCAAGTGGAACAGGGGCAAGCACTATACCATCTTCAGCTACTTTTGTAGGTGTGATTTTACCTCTATCCAATCCATTTTCTGGTATGGAGATGGTAGAACAAAATAAAACAAAGAAAACAACAATCTCACAGGTGTATGTCTGGTATTCAGATGAACTTTTTTTTTTTTAAGCATAATTCTCATTCCACCCAAGCAAACATGTCAATGGACATGCTAATAATTGTTGCCATTAGTTCCATTAGGATGGACCCATTAGTATCTGCCTGCATTCCTGCTTCACGAGCTCTTTGAAAATCAGTGCAGGAGTTGGCAAAGCCAGATAAAAAAATTTCGCTTATTCTATTCTATTTGTTATCATACCCAAAGGACACCAGTGCTCTCATTTTCACACTTATACCCCTGGAAATAGCAGTATTTCTACAGAGGCTATGCTCCTCACCCACAATAGGGGCAAACAGAGGAGGGACGTGAGAAGTTTGTAGAACCTGTAAGGGAGCATCAATTAAACTGATCAAGTTTTTAGACTGTTGTTGGAAGAAAAACCTTTGCTGTCACTTACTTCAATTAAATTTCCCAGTTGTTTCCAATAGAAGAGACAATATTTAGCTAGCAAACTCCACAAATTCAGTGGGGAAATTAAATACAGGTCCTTCCATGTTCAGGGTAGTTTCTACTAACACATCAACACTGAGCTGAACAGGAAAAACTATTTACTACACTCTCAGAGTAAGTACTTCCATAGTTTCCATCCCATGTATGCCAGCATCTTAACTGGTTTCCTATGCTAGCAGAAGTTAAAAGCTTATAGGGAACTGATAAGTGAAATAAGATCTAATTCTTGAACCACAAATGAACTCTAAGCCACATGTTCGTTTCTTCTTCTTTTTTTTTTTTTCCTAGTTTTTCAAGCTTCGAAATTAAAACTAAGTCTTAAAAGAGCGACTTGCTACGGATTCTTACAATGAACTATGTAAATGCTACCAGAACTAAAAAATTTATGCTTTTATTTTTAGTAGTCTGTTATTTTTAGTAGTCTGTCATTAATTTCCATGATTAAAACAAGTATTTTCATAATTAGTAGTGCATCACGAATTCCCTCAAAAACTTGTTACTTTCATTATCATTCAGATTATCAAAATTCACAGTACTAATTTCAATTCTCAATCTCAATTTTGATATCCAGAACTACTTTCTTATTTATTGTAATTTAAATGTTTTAAATACTGCATGTAAGAGTAGCATAGCAAAAAGACGAAGAGTAGCATGAATTCCTTTTGTACATGATTCCCAAACAACTGATTTGCAAATTT
This sequence comes from Serilophus lunatus, assembly GCA_013399895.1. Classification (NCBI taxonomy): domain Eukaryota; kingdom Metazoa; phylum Chordata; class Aves; order Passeriformes; family Eurylaimidae; genus Serilophus; species Serilophus lunatus. The sequence continues at coordinate 25,162 of VXBA01004043.1, read as the reverse complement.
TTTCCCTTCAATTTCCTTCTGTATTTTGAGTAAGCATCTGTAATAAGAATAATAATAATTTTCTAGCTATCTAAGAAGTTATTCAGGCATTTATATTACTAGACTTTTAGCTGCTTCCTTTAGTCACACTGGAAATTGTTTTTCTGTATATTATGCAAATTTAAAGAAAAAAAGGCATTGCCAGAACTAAACCTTTGGATTACTTGAATACTGCAGAAAGATAATTCCCCTAAAGGACAAATTTCCTCTTTCTTGTTCTATTTAGAAGCATATAATATGCATTTCTGCTTTCCAGTAAAAGCTACTGATATCCAGTTTCAAAAATTAGGGATAAAATAAAACAAAATGATAAATGTTGTGGGTTGGTTGGAAATAAAAGAGGAAGGAAATTTGTCCCCTCAGACAATGTATTAAGACATATCAAGTTCTGACATATAGATCAAGAGTTAAAATATTGATAGCAAAGAGTAGAACAGGAATCCACCAATATGTTTCCTCATTTAAGCATGTAGAATCTAATGATACCCATTCTATTAGAGAAATTGTTAAAAGTTTTGTGAAACCTGGAGAGCTAATTCCACCACCTCTCAAGGGGATTTTACTTTATAAACCTTGTCCCCACTGCTAATATTTATTTTCATCTCCTGTTCTTCTTTGCACATCAAATTCAGCTCTTTTTCTTCTTCTCAGCACCAGTTACTGATTGAGCTGTTGTCCTGGGAAACAAATCAATTAAGTTTGTGTTTGTTCTTGCCTCTGTGGAAGGCAGTATGGAAGCAGTGGGGCCTGTTGCTCTATTATGACTGTGTCTTCTGCTTGTGGAGGCCTAAAGCTTGTATTAGCTTGTCTCCCTGATGGCTCTGGGAAAGCACTGCTGCTGATTGCAGTCCTATGCAGGGTCCAGCAGGCTGAATACTCTCAATAGCACCATGCAAAGCCTCCTGCGTGCGTCCTGTGTTCCTTCCTCTGTACATAACCACCTGTACCACGGGAGTAGTTCTACCTTGCCGGGCAGCAAGGAAGCCCATTCCGGCTTCATCACAGAGGTACTTCTGTGTACTAACCGTGGCATCTCCCAGTATGTCAATGAGCCAAAATGTGTGTGGCTTCTCATACAAAGATCTTGTTCTGAAGCCACAATGACTATTTGCAGTGAGAAACTCTGAGAGCATTTAGGGCACTGCATTTGAGAAAGCCATGCACCTTAGCATAGCTACCACGGTACTGTCTATGCAGAGATATTTAAATCCCTTGAGGAAACCATGTTTTTTGGTCATTTAATATTTACTACTTTTAAGGTAGACTGAAAGTATCAGTTTGCCCTTAGCAAATCAGAACATTTAAATAATTTGTTGTTTCAAATGAAATGTTAAATAACAATAGAAACTTTCCCTGCCTTCACTAACTGAACAGAAACCCACTCTTTCTCCATTGTCTTTTCTCATTATCAGCCAGAACTAAAGCAGTCCCAAACCTAAATAAGAAACGTCAAAATATTTCCTCTAAGGACTAATCCAGAATATACTTTCACCTGCTCAGCAATAGCAGTAGTCACATGGATCCTTTATATCACTGTCCCTGAGCAGAAATGGCAAGCACCAGCAATTCTGAGCTTGGGAGGGGCTATACAAATGTTTCTGTACCACTTATTAAAAAAAAAAATAAAATATATATATATTTAGGCACTTTTGTCTTTCCTAGTGACACTCTTCACTTATACTTCAATTGCTTTAGAAACAGTAATGACACACCATGGATGCCACATGAAGACTATGTCCTTACAAAACCTTCTTTTATATTCCACTTTTCAAATGAGAAAACTGCAGCACTGAAATGCCTGGTGTTGGAGAACTAAAGAATAATCAAGTTCCATCTGTCCACATGAGATAATTCAAGAGGCTACAAGTATATGACAGTTTGATGGCTAAGATCCCCAAGAGACTACCACTGCGCTGGAAATGGCTTTTATCTAAATTCTTAGCTCTGTTTTTTTCCCCTGTTGCACAGTTTCCTGAAATTGCTTACTCTAACAGACTTCACAGAATACCCTCAGAAAAAAAGTGTTTCTGACAGTAATTTTTCAATCTTTTTAGACAATGATATTACAGGCAGAGGTTTCCAAAGCAATCAATCATTTCTGAAAGTATTACAGGAAGTTAATGAACCTTTACATTCAGAAATTTTTGGATTACAAGAGATGGGCTTTTACCTCAACAATTTTAAGACACGGAAAACTGGGAGTAAAACATTTGTTAACAATTCCAATAAATGACTCTTTAAAAGTATGCGGTGTATTTTGATAGTGACAGAACCTCACAAATGTATGGAAAACTTACAAGCACTTCGCAAAAAATCTGTTGATTAAACAATCCATTTGACATTATTTGTTTGCCTTTGACATTATTAATTATTTTCCTAATGTGTATTAAGAATTACAGTATTCCAGCACACTGAACAACTTTCACAGGTGATCCAAAGCTGCCTCTTGATTTTTTCTTTTTCTCTTTTTTTTTTTTTTAATTAATCAAGCCAATAGAAATAAGCAGATTGTTTATTGAAAATTAAATCATCCATGTATCAGCAAAATTATGGGATAATAATATAACCAGAAGTCTAAAATACATCTTTTCCACAACTGATTCTTCACCAAATTTGCCTTGATAATTTAACATTAAGAAATGGAAATGCTTTAATACTTACAACAGGTACATGCTGCGTATTATACAATGTTGTGTGTTTTCAACACAACATATAACAGAGAAACAATTATATGAATGAAAAAATAAAGAAAAAACCTACATAATTTGAATAAACATCAGCAGTTGAAAACCATACAAATGAGCGTGTGTGGGCCTATCCTGCACTTCTATAGGATAGTTTAAAATAATTTTTATGAGCAAATAAAACTTATTAAAACTGTAGATTCCCACAAAGCCATTGATTTTATGGCCAAAAACGCTCAGTGCAACCATCTAGACTGATCTTTCCAGACTATTTCCTGTACCAAATAAAAACTCTATATATGTGCCAGCAAATCTTTTAAAAATTATGTTAGCTAATGACAAAGAGTCTGTATAACAAAGACTCTCCTGATCTTCTGTGGTAATTTCCTTCACTGTATCCTTTAAGTTTTGGACTAATGCTTTGATCTATCATTTCTATCATTTTCTACCCTCTGTCATTTAGCAACAGCATGAAGACACCACTGAGTGTAGGAAGCATATCTGAACAAAGGTATGAAAAACTTCACAGAACATACAACAAAACAAACAACAAATAGCAAAGGTGAAGAAGAAAAAAGCACACAAGAAATATGTTTGCAGAATGGCATCTTAGTTCCTGGTCTCCACTGTGTAAGTATGGCCTTTTCCACTGAGACAGCCTGTTTGATTTTCGAAGATTCTTTATGAACAGCATAGCATTTCGAGTTTGCTTGGAGTAGTTATTTTTCACCAGCTGTAGAAACAACTGTATCTTTCTTTTTCAAGGATTAATCAAAGTTCTGTTAACCCCATCAGGCATTAATTAGTTATTTAATTGCTAGTTAGTGACTTTGGTAAACTTTAGATCTGGTGCTGAGGACTGTAAGTCCCCATTGATAAACATCTCATGTAATGTTTACTCCTGTACAGGTTTGGCTCCTTCAACTTACAGTTTCTGAAATGTCAGAACTAGAAACCTCTGTTACTAGCTAATTTTAATCTACATGAAACAGCTCAAGTAAAACACAAGGCAGCACACTGCATATATACCAAAAGGAGATCTTCTGGAAGGGTTTCATTTTTCTAGGAAAGAATCAGTCAGTTTCATACACAATTTTCTGAGAATAGGCTAAGGCTTGTTAAAACTACTGAGGTCATCCAATATTAGAAGATATCTCAATTTTATGTGCTTATTGTTAGTAGTTTAAGTGGAGACAACTTTTACACATGCAGTACTGTATACTATAGTGGATGAAAGGCTGAAATCCAAAAGCTTCATACCTTCTCTTAAGCTAAGATCTTAAGACACAGATCGAAACACCAGCAGAATGAATTAGGCACTAAAACTGCAGGCACTAACCCTTACCAAGGAAGAACACTGAATTAGGCTTCAATGCCAAGTTTAGCAACCATTTTCATCCAGATGTATAATAGTATCTTACCCAACTGCATAATTTAGTATGGCATTTCAATCTGCTCAAACCCAGTGATGAGCAGTCCAGAGATTCTAATTTGCTGAAACCATTCTAGTTATCAGACAAAAATCTCACATACAGGCCTGCTGCAAAGGAACAGTGAGCATTTAAGTCATTACTAAAGTATTAAAGATAATATCAAAGCTAGGAGAAACTTTTAAAAAGCGGTTACTGGACTGTTATTCCAAGACCTTAAACACAGATTCAATTTTAAGCTTGAGAACACAGTTCTTAAATTTACCTGAAATCTGAGCTTGATAAAACTAAGCATACACAGATTCAGTTTCCTGGAGGTGTGCCGAAGGCTGTTCAGATCAGTTTCTAGACCCAGCAGTTAAAATAAGCAGCTGCTGTGAATTAACATTCAAAAGCTGTCACCACTATGCTACACTGCCCAGTATTTCTCCTTTCTTAGAAAACACAGTGCTAATGCTCAGTCTGGTGAGGACATTAACAGTCCTCTTTGTCCTTCTAATCATGCTGACCTATACTTCACTGTCTAGCAGCTATTAGCTTCATGAAAACATTTGGAAAAAAAAGCCCTGAGAAGTGTCTACTCTAATGAATGGATGGTGTGAAGGTTCTGTCACTGAAGCAATGCCTAGTACTGCTCTGTCCTCTGTCCATCCCCATGTGGAAGTCTAGCCCGTGCTCAAACCCAAGGATGAGTCAGACTGTTTTGGATATACTCACACAGAAAGGGATGGCAAAACTTCTATATAAACAGCATAGTATTTAAAAAGAAACCAAAATCAAAACAAACACCTTACACCTCAACACTTTAACAACTTTTTTTTCAAATTACTTCAAATTCCAGATAGGGAAGATGAGTTTGAATTTCAAGGCTAATAAAGGCAATGTTTAGTCTGCTAGTTTTCTTTCTGGCAGCCTGTAATCCATCCTCTCACTCATGCATAGGCCTCCTTTTCTTGCTTGTAACAAGAAACAAATTAATTTGTATTTCCTAATCCTACTTGCTTGTGTCTCTTGAGTTTTGCTAATAACTAGCAGCAATGCAGATACAGCTACTGGTGACCATTCAGCAAAGATTTTAGCCTTGAAGCACTTTCAGCCTCTTTTACTTCACAAGATTCCTAACCTACGAAAATCTGCCAACAACAGGAGATGGTCATTTCGCAGGACAGGGTATTTTGCTAACAGGAAAATGTTAATAGTTCTTGCTAAGCAGTGACTTTCATGGTGTAGTATTTAATTAATAAACATAATTTATATATACACAATGAGCCATAAAGACGACATTATGTTCCTAGATTTTTTTAGTAATTAAATTTTATAGCTTCCCAGGCCTCTTATTCTCTGTGTTCAAAGGAAAATATTGACCTTTTCTTTTTATTTATTTTATTCCAGACTCTACTGATAAACAGGATACACTGCCACAAACTACAAAAGAGAAATGAAAATATCATATCAATGCTTTTGGAACACATTACTTACTGTGGTGGCACAGTGGATGTCTTTCCATACATTGGCTTCCCTGGAGAGATCTGAGACTTCAAAAAGATTATCAAGAATAACTTCCCCAATCATGTCATGTCTAGAAAATCTGTCAAAGTCATAAACACTGAAATGCAATTTCCTGTTGCTGAGTTGATCATAGGCTACAGGAAACTGAAAGGTTTCATCAAAAACAGGATTTAATGTCTTTCTGTGAACTCGTGTCTGAAACTTCTTTTTCCTATCTGGAAGCAGATAAATCTTAACGTAGGGGTCGGATGTTCCTGTGAAGTCTTTAGCAGGCAGATCTAAAGCTTTGACAATTGTGACAGCCAGAAGTTCATTCTCATAATCATACCGGAGAGTGAAGTTAAGTTTTCCACATGTTTTCACATCTTCTTGCTGCCCGTCAGAATCCACAGACTTCTGCTTGTAGAGTTCTGGTTTTATTCTCCCAATGCTGGTTGTCGTCTCTCCCCTTTGCAAAATAGGGTCTGTCCCCATGTTAAAATCAACACTGGACACTTGCATCTGCCTTGGCAAGTGCCTCCTGAAAGAATTGTGCCGGCACACAAACACATACACACACAAACACAAACACACACACAAACACACACACACACACACAACAAGTCATGGTTATCGCTGGGAAAAGACCATTACTAAATAGAAAATGCAAGAAGACCAAATTAGTAAGGGTTCCTATCTTTAAAATAATTTTAAAATAATCCCTACTTCCCAATTTTCTGCAAGTGTTAAAACATCTTTGAGAGAAATAATCATACGGAATTAATTTTCGGATTCCAGAGACACCCAGTGTTTTGGAAATACATATAACACTGCTTTCAGACTATACAGCTGAAACTGAATTCATGTTCTTTCACAGAATAAGTTGACAGTTCCAACATTGCTTGATCCCACTGTGCTAGTAAAGTACAGTCAGGCAGAAAACAAAAGCACTTGCAGAACTGTCATCAGTACTTCCTGGTTTTTGGGGGCACTTCATGGTGGTTTTCCAGTTAAGTATTTACCAAGCTTCGCAGTGATGGTCGTGAAAAGTGCCTGAAAAGGACAGCTACGTCCGGAGCTTTTCACCATAGCACTTCACCGTCCTACAATATTTTATATACAACTGCTTGGCAACTGCTACACTGAGGTACAGGCTGGCTTCTCCAGTCATACTGGGAACATTCTGTTCCAGCTGCAATACCTTTCAAAGTTTTGGTCAATATTTTTCAGTGAGAGGTTTTTTTCCATCTGTTCTCATTGTCTGCTGTGCAGTGTATTTATAGCTGATCCCCGTACTAACATACGTTAAAATCCTTGTAATTCTGAATACAGTGTTGTATAAGCATATGCATTTATGAGCTTATTTTGTGCTGTTCCCTCCAAGAATGAAATCAAACCCCTGGCACGCCGTACAGCCTTCCAGTAGTATGAAAACAATGGTCAAAAAGCTTCAGAGCATTTATCAGCAGATGCCATTATGACTACACTGTCCAGGTTATGTTCTGGCTGTTTTCACATTTTCTTGCTACTTCACTACCTCAACAATCTGTACTGCAAAAGCTCGCTACCTCCTCCCTGTGAGCACACTTAGTTGTCATTAAAAACCAATCCAATTGTGAGAATTTCCCCTGCTTTTTGCAATCAATTGCTTATTAATGCCAAATGTAGCCTTGGCTTATTGCTTGGTTTCCCTGCGGTGTTGTGTTCTGAAAACAAGAGGTGTCACAGCTGTGTGTTTCTTTCTTTAACTCAGAAATGCAAATTGTCCATTTGAAAGCAACCAGGACTCATTTCATAGATATTATTTGTATTTTTGCTCTAAGTGAAGAGGTTGCAGAGGCATGAAGCACAAAACTACCGCAGTTCAGCTGAGCAAAGATACAAGAGGGTAATCTGCAGCTATTAAATAATAGAGAAGAACGTTTCCCCTTTCAGCTCTTTCAGCACTGCCGGGTGAAGGGAGCAGTCCTAGCGCAACACAAGAACGAGGGAGGGAGAAATTCACAGTCTACATTTGAAGTAACTCCAAAAAATCCAGGTGTTATGATCTCAAATTTAGATGCACAATACACCCTTTTTATCACACATTCTGCCTCTTTCTTCACAGACGGATAAGTTGAAAGATTTTCTTTTCCCTTACATTTTAAAGCTCCCTGAATTCTTAGTATATGATGTCCACAGTGAAATGGAGCAAGGAATGAAAACGTCCCAACTAGTCAGAAAAGCACAATATTGTCACAATATTGGGAGTTTCACAGCTGTCCTTGTGCCTATGTCCTTCAAGAAGTCCAACCTCATAGGTGTGCCAAACACAGGGAAGGAATTGAACTCCACCCAAAATGTAATGCAATAAACGTTTGGACAGGGAACAATATAGGCACTCTCTCTCCTGTGTCTTTGACTCATAATGAGGCTCAGGAAGACCTATGTTACTGCTACATCATTGCTAAGGAAATATGTGCAGGTAGGTGTTCCTGAGTGGCCCTCACACCTGCAGCTACAGTACTGAGATGTCCAGATAATCATAGGTTTCCAGTTTGAGAGAAAATAGGTACATGACAAATTCCCTTTCCTTCAACTTCTCTTGCATTTATGAAGATCTGGGTTAAAGCATGTAAAAGTAATATATAAGACATCAAATCTATGATTTCTAAGGTACCAATCTTTCAAACTATTAAACTGTATGCACGTCAGATCTTCTAGTGAATGCAGTCACTGTTGCAAGATGTCACTAAGTAAAACAGTGCAGCTATATGGCGGTTCCCTGTGGGAAGAGCAGCACTTTTGCTCTAGTAAGCCATAGTCCTAATTACATGGTGCCTGTTATCTGTTCTGAGTCACAGCATTTCACCAAGACAGCTAATTGGCCTGTTAATTATTAAGATGTTTCACTGTTGCCATGGCAATGTATTTATCTTCCTTTGTTCTGCAGTAACAAAGGGATTAATGACTTTGATAATGAACTACAAGGATATCAGACAACTATGTTGTGAAAATGTGGCAAAGACACTAGCATATGCAAATCCAGCTACTTCAACCTCTATTGGGTCTTACATGCAGCACTCCTAGAATCGACTTGCCTTCCATAGCTTAGAACAAATGCATTTTCAGTGACAGTAAATCTGTATGTAAATCTCTAATATAAATCTCTAATACAAAACTGTGCCTGCAAAGGAGTAATGCTGGTATGAAGCTGATTTCTAATTCAGTAACATGCCATATGTATAACAAAAGAGCGGGATAGGATGCTGATTTATGACCCTACTTGAGATTCATAAGGGATGACTCCGCTCTAGCTTTCCTAAATGGCATTAGACCAATCTTTTGGACCAAATCCAGTAAAGAACACGATCACTGTGATATTTAGACAGAACAGAGACTGCTGTCTCTTCCTTGCAAACATTAAAGTCAACAGATATGCTTGTTCCTCTTTAACCTTAACTTTCCCAAGCACCTCACTTTTGCCTTTGAGCCTCTTGGTATCTGACTGACTCAACATGCCACAGCTAATGCTAGAAAGCAAAAAAGCATGTTCTTGGAAAATACACTTGAAGAAAAGATAAACTGTATTACAGAATATTTTCACAAAGTAGTGGAAGGAGTGGTTCTCAGTAACACAGACAAAAAATTGTTGTAAATGAACACCACTGCTGCAGTTCTTCTGTTATAGTGTACTGGATAATTGGGATCAAGGACTAAAGAGCTTCTAACAAGCAGGTCTTTTCATATTATCAGAAACTATAAAAATGATATAGTTCTGACTAAGCAGGAATGTATCATTTCACTACACTAATGTGTCTGCTAAATGTACAGTCTAAAAAAATGATCAGGCACATTTTATTGTTGCTCTGAATGGCTCATTAAAATCCTTATGCTTCAATCACAATGACTTAATATGATTTCATTTATTTCATTAAGCCCTGATGGCTGCATGAACCCGTAACAGTACTGGTTACAATACTTCTATGTGCCCCAGTCAGGTGAGATCAGCATAGAGGAGGGAATTCAGACAACAAACGTTTTTCTTTGAACCTTTGTCAGTAGAATACATTTTGGAAATGGTGCATTTGAATCACTCAGGAGTCCTGAAGAGAATGAAGCAGTGCTGCATTGAAGACAGTGCAAGAGACCTTTTGCTACCTCTGCATCTGCTAATGGCTCCCCTCTATTTAGAGGCCCCAAATCAAGGACACCAGAGTCAGGTTTTAGACATCTTGCTGGTACACAGCTACCAGCTAGGGTTAAATCGCAATTAGGAATAATGCAGAAAGGTGGTCTATATCTCCAGCCTTCTTCTCATACATAATATTCTTGGCAGAAAGAATTAATACGGGCTGTCAGAAAGTTAAGACTCCCTTAAGGCAGGCAAGAGCATAGATAAAATGCATTGCAAACACAGAGATTACCATTTCTGGGTAATTTTTAAGTAATGCCTAATTATAAACATATTTTGTAGCAAGGATGCAGAGTTTTTAAGAAAACTGTAAAAGAAGGTGGTGTCTCCAAACACTCTGCTATTAACTGGATATGGTGGGACAAACAGTGTTTACTCAAAGCAAAGGGACTGTCCTTTTCAGAGTGATGTAACCCTGATAACCTAAACGGGATAAAAAGAAAACTCCCTTATAAGGTTACCAACATATGCGAAGGAATAGGCTTGATAGCAGGTTTTAATTTTCTCAAACTGTCCTTGGCTTCAGGGATATTTTATAGGCATTCAGATCCCAGTACAAACGTCTCCAGAGGTCTGTGAGAATATTTTCGCAGCTCTAGATCATGCTCCTGGAACTTCTTTCTTCCCCTATAGTACCACAGGGACTACTCAACTTCATTTTCCAGCCAGCTATTTCTTCTGTCTGTTCAGGAAGTCAGACAGTCTGATTACCTGGATTTACCTGTTGGTACATGAAAGATAAATTCTTCCACCTAATACCCAATTAGGTAATAGTGAGTTGGGCAATAGCCTTTTCAAGCTAGGCTGTACCAATTTTGGTCCCTCTGTATTTAGTATAACAGTTACAATTTCAAAACTGTCATCTCAGTACTGTGAAAATGTTCCTCAGAGTGGCTTGGATGCTGTGCTCCCTCTCTCAGCAGACAGATACAGTAGCTGGAGCCAGGCATAGCCAGGGTAATATGGCTTAAATCCAGCTGTATGGTCTCATAATTCAGGCCATGGTTCAGCTGTTAAAGTCAGTTACACCTCCCCTGGCTAGAGTGCTCTCATTTTTGGGAGCCTCCTGCAGCTGCATATTGGCTGTTTCCTGATGTTGGAATAGCTGGGAAAAAGCACTTGAACTCTCATCACCAAAATAAGCACCCTTAATGGCAAAACACTGTTTTAGGGAATCACAGAAAGAAAACAAAGAATGTGGCCACTAAAAGTAAAGCAATTGTCTTGACCAATCTTGCACCTCTAGGGATTATTGTGAATGCGAGGCTTTTTTTATTTGTTTGGGTTTTTTTTAATTTGTGTAGCATCTATTTCCTAGCAAGTGGTTTATTGAGAGAAAGCTACTTCCTACACAGTATTCTAATTTATGGCATTACACAATATTTCAGGTTCTTCCTCTAGCCTGAATTTCCCCACTCTTCTTATACAAAACATTTGCTTTTTTAATGGATAAAGTGATCTTTGCAGTTCACTGTTTGTTTTTCATGCGTTATTTGCTGATAGCATTTGAAGAAAATTCCATTTGAAACTATAGGCCCTTGCATGTTTCAGTACTTTTCAATATAAAGTGGTACCTAATACAAGATAAAAGTTTGTGTCTTCCACTTCAATCAAAAGAAACCAATTCAGGAATGCTGCATGTTCTTTATTTATTTAAAGACCTGTATAGAATCTGTACTGCTTTAAGATCAATCTATAAGGACCTATGTTCTTACACTGGGGTTTTAATTCGTTCATAATCAGCACCATAATCAGCAGACTATGTGTTAAAGAAATGTGCCATCAACAATGAATCTACCATCCATTTTTTTTTGAGAAGGAAAGTTTCTTCTCCATAACCGACTGATATTTCTACAAAAACATCTCGGTGAAAAATTAGACTAGTAGTACTCTAAAAATAATGATGAGGTCATTTTTCCTATAATCAAAACTCAAAAGGCAAATGCTTAAATTAGCAATATATATAGTTACAAAGTAGTAGTAGTTTTCGTATTCATACATTAAAATAACTGTGGAAGTCAAGGTGCACTATATGTTTCAGAATATTCTGTTCAAAGAACACTGAGGCTTTGCCTCCATATGACGGCTGTTTTACCCATAACTATGAAGAAACCTGTAAATAGTCCAGGATTCTGGACATTTCCAGCACAGCGTCTCTTCTCTACCTGCTCCTAGGAAAGGTGCCACAAACCCGAGTGTCTCTGACCTACCTTGAAGATGATGTGGGCTCAGTGATCTGCCTCTGCATGCGTGCATGTCTGATGAGATGCTCTTTCAGCGCATTCTGGACCTCTGCTGGTATATCAGGTGAAGTGTGGCTAATTTTCAGTGCAGCTTCAAGTACCTTTGTTGTAGGTTTCTCATTTTCTTTAACTTCCTTTTTCTCACCAGTCTCCAAAACCTCTGTAGGAGCACTGGAATTGCTCTGTGGGACATTACTGGCATTGGAAGTGAGAGGTTTGCTTCTCCAGCAGGGCCAACACAGCTTCCAAAAGACAAAAAGTGAGACTACCAGCAAGGCGAGCCCACAGAAGCTGACGACTACTGCCAACAGACTGACTGAGATGTCTGCAAGATATTAGAAACAAAAATCATCATGACAGACAAACATGCAGAGAAAAAAAATAATTAAAAATTACAAAGGTCAGAAGACAGAAGCATTTTTATCATTATTTTTGTACAGAGCTTTAAGGTCCTAGTTAAGGGTGTGGTGAGGTTTTTTTGGTTTTTTCTTTCCCTTTTTGCTAAGCCTGTACCTATAAAATGTTATTATTTTCTTATATCTGCTTCACCAACACTCCATTAATTGCTATTCTGGCCAAGGGTCAGTATCCAAGTTTAATAATAATCACTTATATAGATAGCCTTCTCCTTATAAGTAACGTAAACATCCCTTTGCTTACTGACTTCAAGTGGAGGGCAGGCAGCGAGTGATTGTGGATGCTTAATCCTTTAGAACACATATTTAGAACATCAAGAACACACCTTGATGAAAAAGTTAAACCACAGTCAATGTTTTCTATCAGTGCACATGAAGACAGACCAGATCTAAACTGACAGGGTGATAACACAAGAACTCACCAAACGTATTACTCTCTATGCCAACTGCTTCAGAAAGATTTTAAAACCTAACATGTAAGTGGCATAAATAGGGACAGGATAAGGTCTGTCCTAAGTAAGAAATTTCTAGAGTTAAATCTTCAGCTCTGGACCATGACTGTGTTAAATCAAGATAGCACATACACATCAGTATCTAATATTTGGCTACAAAAATGCAACTGGCTTCAGAGAACACCATGCAATGCCCCGAGTTGTACAGAGATCATACTGTACATTTAGCTAACCTTTCTGCCTTGCATTTGACTTTTGCTGACACAACTGTTTATCATGTCCAATAGCCCAGCCAAAGATAGAAGAGATTTCATATCAACAAAATTCTGTGAACACACTTGTACTTTAGAAGGTGGTGGATCACCAGGACTGCCAATTGAGCCCTAATTAGGAGTTTCATTCTGTGTGACATGTTTCAGTTTGAATTTTCCAGTATCACGTAATAATGTAAGTAAAAAATCCCTTTCCTTTTCAAAAGCGACAGTGCTTTAAAAGTACTAACCCGTGTTTAAATGTCCCTCAAGTAATGTCTGCTTCTGCTTGTCACAACAGGTTTGGACAGTTTAAGTGCGAATACTTCGTATTCATAACTCCAGGCTACAGTCCACTAAACTGAATCAGAGGAAAAGTGCAAGGAGAGTTTGAGCATATTTTCTGTAGATTTCCACAGGAAGAAAAAGTTATGTATTAGCTGTATGGGACAATATACAGCTCACCAGTCCCTTTGAGAGTGAAGATAGAAAGATGAAGTAGAAAGATGAAGGAGAGAAAGATGAAGTAGAAATTTTGAGAATGCTTTATTAATATACAATATCCAGGTACATCTCTCAGTAACAAACACAGATCTTAAGGTCCATTCATCATGAAAATGCATGAGAAAAGAAAAAAAACTTATAGAAAACACGCCAGTCTGGAGATTCGAAGGATACAGTTCTGCTCAAATTAACTCCACGTATGTCCTGGCCAAAGCCAGGACATGATTGGCAGATGTGCTCCTGAATTTACAGAATTCAGCAGAAGCTGCTGCCCTGCCCTGAAAAGATGCCTCCCTGACCATTTCCTGTGACACCTGAGAAAGGTGCCCTCCTTTTCTGACTACAGGTAAATGCCAAAATGAAGCCCTTGGAAGAATCATGTCAGCTATTGGGAAATTCACATGACAAATTTTGGATTTAAGATGCTTCCACAGAATCTATGGATGCATAATTATATCTAACAATAATGCAGCACGAGAAGCAAATGATTCTTTTACATACGATTTTTCTAAATAATTTATCCTTGGTAGAGATTATTAGGCTATTTGGTTTAATCTACTATTTACTCTGATATCCCTCCTGAGCCCACTAATTTTCACTTGGCTTGTGCATGTTCTGCAGCACTCTCCTGTCTTGACAAGGGAAGACATTAAGAAAAGCTGAGTGTACAGCTTCTTTTAAGGGTTAATTGATTTGCTACAAATTTGTATTTCTGATTTGTATTTTTGTAGTTCTAACTTACAGTTATTGCTTCTTTCATGTTTTTGCGTAAGAGATTAAAGATACGCTATGCTTCATAAGACATGACTATACGAAATGCAAATAAAATAAACTGTGACAGGAAACAAACCCAGGACGCGAAACTCACTTACCCATATCACTCCCCGGAAAAGTCTTAAATTGGGCTAGTTCATACCCTCCCAGCCAACTCCTAGCCATGGATCATGAACTAGAACAGGACAATGACCATCCTTAGTAGGTGGTTTGGATGTGGCCTTTCTCTTTCAGCAGATCGCAGGCATTAATTGCATGGAAAGAGGCTCTTGCAAGCTGACCTCAGTGCCAGGAATGGTCTGTAGTGAGCTGCATGATAGAGGCCAGGCACCTGTCAAAGCGGCTCTATTACTTCCCTCCTCAGAGAGAAAGGGGAAAAAATATAACAAAAAGCTTGTGGGTCAAGACAAAGACAGGGAGAGATTGCTCAGCAATTACTTTCACGGGCAAGAGACTAGACTTGGGGAAATTAATCTATTACTAATCAGATCAGTGTGAAACGATGAAAAATAAAACTAAATCATTAAATACCTTTCCTCTACTCCTGCCTTTTTCCTGGCTCAACTTCACTCCTGACTTCTCTACCTTCTCCTGCTATCAGCGCAGGACAATGGTGAATGATGCTGCAATCAGTTCATTACATATTGCTGCTCCTTCCTTTCCAGGGGCAGGACTCCCTACACCCTTTCCCTGCTCCTCTTCTCCACTGTGCAGTCCCTCCCACATGAGACAGTCCTCCACAAACTCCAGTGTGAGTCCTTCCCATACACTGCTCCAATGTAGATCCCTTCCACTGGATATAGACCTTTGGGAGCAGACTGACCATGGAGTCACAAGTCCTACCAGCGAACCTGCTCCAGCATGAATTCCTCTCTTTTCATGGGTTCGCAGGTCCTGCCAGAGCCTGCTCCAGCATGGGCTTCCACAGGGTCACAGCATGAATTCACACGCTGTGGCATGGGGCCCTGCAGGAGCTGCAGCTGGATATCTGCTCCATGGGCCGCAGGGATGCAGCTGACTGACTCACCCTATGGGCTGCAGGGGATCTCTGCTCCAGCCACTGGAGGATCTCCTCCCCCGCCTTCTTCACTGACCTCCACGTCTGCAGGGGTGTCCCTCTTACTTATTTTCACTCCTCTCCCAGCTGCTGTTTCATAGCAGACTTTTCTCCCTGATTAAAATGTAATTCCAGAGGTACTACCAGTGTTGCTGGTGGGCTCAGCCTTGTCCATCGGTGAGTCTGTTTTGGAGCCTGCTGGTGTTGGCTCTATCAGACATGGGGCAAACGTCTGGCAGCTTCTTACAGAAGCTGCCCTGTAACCTCCCATACCAAAACCTAGCTACACAAACCCAATATGTGGTCAAAAGTTTATTTAATTTATTAATAAAGAGGAATGCCCCACTAAAGGAACTTCTTTGACAAATTGAACCAGCTGAATTTTCAGTCAGGCTGGTCAAATTTTTTCCCGTTCATCTCTTGAAAATGTGGTTGATCTACTAGAAATAAAACTAAAACCAAAATAAAACCAAAGAAAACCAACACCCCCCCACCTCACCAAAAAACCCCAACAAAACAAACACAAACAACAAAATAAACACTGAAAAGCAATTCAATTTTGGATAACTTGCAATATTTCCAGCTCAGTTGAGAGACGGTTGGCATAATCAGGTTACATTTTGAGAGTAAGGCTGTTAGAAATGAAAATTTTAGGGTTTTTCCATTTAGGAAATGTTAAAACAGGATGTTTTAACAACTTTGAAACTTCTGGAAACATTTCAAAACCAGAAATATGAAAATTGATCCCTTCCAGCAGTGTTTCAATTTGATGAATAGATACTATCAGATGAAAAACATTGCATCAAAGCATTTCTCGCCACTTCTAATTTGTTTTTCACTGCAAGATGTGTTTCAAGCCTTCGAATAACTTAGTATCTCCCTTCAACACCTACTCCTGTACTGCAACTGTTTTCCTCTATTTCTACTAAACTGTTTCAAATTCAAAATCGCTATCAAAATCTTTACAGAAGATATGTTTTATAGCCCTAAAATAATCACATAAAACTTCTGAAGTCTGAAGAGGAGAGATAAGGTGCTAATTCTACAAACAGCTGTAGTCTCCATTTTTGCTATTAATAAATTAAACAACCTCACATATTTTACTTAATAATGCAACAAATACTTAACCAGAAACCTGAAACATTTTAATTGCAAAAAACCCACAAACAAACAAAAAAATAGTTTGCTACAAAAAAGTATTACATTTACATCCATAATTGCTAAAGAGCAATCCATATGCTGTATAAATTGACATAAAAAGCATATTGCTTCATATCCTTGTCAGTCACTCAATTGAACAATTACAAGAGATCTGCTGTTATGTGAGGACTGAAATCATCTAAAGAGCAGCCAAACAGAGCTTCTCAGAGTCTTTGTGTGTTAGACTGGATATGTCTCATATATTACTTTTTTACAGGAATTTTGATTAGAGAATATAAAATATTAAAAGACAGTTCTGCAGACTAGGAGCTTCTTCACATCCCTGCCACAGATACCTAAAATGCATAAACTAAAATGCATACTGAAGGATGGATGTGTCATCAGACAAGGGCTGCACTTCACATACATAAATATTATTTACAGATGTAGACAAATTCAAAGACTGCTAAAGTTTTTAGGGATAGAAGGGGATATATTCATTCTACTGGGACAACATTAATTGTCCACATTGCAAACAATGTTCTCACTGGTCTCTTGTAATAAAGAAAACAAAAAATGTCTTGAATTAGAAGCAGTTGTTTGAGAACTCTTTCTCTGAATTGGTAATTGCCACTTGTCTTCAATGGTGCAGATTTCCAGAGAATGTAACATTTTTCCGAGTATTCATCTGAACATGTAGCATTATGCTTTTTCCACTCAGGTTCTCATGCTCCGTATACTTAGGAATGTGAAATCTTTTTCTTACAACACTCCCTTGCGATCAATGGGAGATCTTCCAATGACTTCAATGCAGTTCCTGTTTCACTCCTGGTTTACTTCCTTTACTGACCTCTGTCCTTAATGTCATCTTCACAGTCTTGATAAAATGTTGTAACTGCAAGTACCTTGTTCTCATTTGAGAAAGGCATGTCTATTTGAGAAGCCTCAAAGAATACATGGAAAAAAAGGTGGGGGTTATATTCTCTTTTGAACCACCCCTGTGACTATGTATGATCTTGCTTCTTTTAATTATTTAAAGTACAACGTCTAGAACGTTTTTTCAAACATTTTTTTTTTGAACGTATTCTGTTGGTCGTAAGCCATAAGGAACTTCACACTTTCCACAGTAAGGGAACTTTTGTGTCTGTAATACCAGGTGTCAGCTTAATCAAGACACATTAATGTCTCTGATTTTCTAGGATTTGAAGGGAAGCAGGAGCCCTAAAAATTATAAAAAGTATGGGCCCAATAAATCTCCCATATCCCTATATATGGTTAGTGTAACCCATCATTTTGGCTGTTCAGTTTTCCTTGGGGAAATTTTAAATACAGAAAAGTTTGCTGGTGCTCCTTTCCACTCTACATTGTCAGATCTATCACAACTACCTCTGTCACCAAATCCCTTCAGATGGGGATATGATGATTTAGCGTGCCTCAGAAAGTGGCAGGTATAGAGGCTTGTATCTTTTCTCTTAACCTGAACCTGTCAAAACACTCAAATTTCAAATGGCAAAATTAGCCTTTCACTTAAAAGTGTAGGTGTGACCTCCTCTCCTGTTCTCATGGAGAAGCGCACTTTTAAGATCTTTCTCAAACCTTTTTACTCTGGCTCTATGGTGAATGTGTTCCCTCCTAGGCTGCTAATTCATTTTGGTGTCTGAATTTGTTCAACACAGCCATCACCATCTACTGGCTCCTATGTCCCCTCTTAACGCTAACAGAGCCCTAGGGTAGCATATTTCCTGACAGCAAGGGAACTAAATGAAGTCAGGCATCACTGTGATTTACTACACGATTACAGCACATAGAATTATTAATCTCTTGTCAAAATCAATTTATCTAAGTTGTATTAGAGAAGATGGCTCTCACTTTTGCCTGACTGCATCATTTTTTTTTTTGCCCGCAGTGTCGGAAGAAAAAGATATTGCACATTGTCCTCTCATCTGTAACACATCAAATGTAAATTATTGGTCTTCACTTCCAAGGCTTTTTCTGGCCTACCCACTTTTCTGTTCTCACTTAATAGGAGGGAACTCTCTGCTTGACCCACATCTGCCCATCTAGCTTTCCATTAAAAAAAAAAAAATCAAAACAACAACCTTTGGGCTTGGTCCTATGCTGCCCTCACACTTATGAGGATGTCTGCGTCTGCAAGAAGCACTCGTTATGCTCTTTCAGATGACAAAAGGAAATGGAAGCACATAATAAGCTTACTGGACTGCCATTCATCATAAGTATACCATAATTGTAACAATGTTCCTGCAGCTCAAGTGTAATTTTTGAATTGTCACGGTTATGTTTATTCTTATCTAGCATTATATAACAAACATCTCACACATATGACAGGACACAGGAGAACAGTATATCTCATCATTGTTATAGATCGTGCTATAAATATTTCTGCATTTTTCATCTGTATTTCTTTATAAAATGAGTATAGAGAAAGATCCTTTTGTAAGCCTCTTGTTTTTACTGTGTATCTCTGCTGTCTACATATTGAGCACTTCTGCATTGTTGTGATTGCCTTCACATTTGCTGTAAATAAATCTGGTCTCAGTGGCATGTTTACACCTCCTTTCCAATACTGAATTAGATGCATTTCTGGTTTTCACAGCTTGTTAACACTGATTTCATAAGTTATATTTTTCAGTAACCATGCACTTTTTTTCCCACCAGGTCATACTTCTCTGGTAGTAACATTGTTCTAACCGGGTGATGAGCTTTATGGTAAATAATTTGGTTCATCTGCTAGCTATTACAATGTTTATTTCTTAATTTTATCACATTGCCCTGTAGCAGAGATGCTCACTTTCACTTCTCTGCAACAGAATACTCAATTATGTCATACAACAACTACTTTCTCATGAAGAAAAACGTTCCTTTCCTTTATGACGATCCTATACTGATCACAATAGCCTACACATTTGTTCAAGCAATTTCTTGTTCCCTTCATACTTACTCTGGCACAAATGAGAAGAACGTAGAAGAGCTCTAGAATGTAGAAGAACTCTAGAGAGCCAATCTGTTCTTCCTCCTCCCCTAAATATATCCAGGCAGTGTAAGCATTTTGACAGCTTATACTCTTAGTGTATGTGTGTGCACTGTGGGGATGAACACATGCATGTTTAAAGAAACCAGGACTAAATGTAAACCATCAGTAAACCCCAACAGGAAGCTGAGGGTTGTAATGGAAGCATCTGACAGCAAATGGGAAACTCATGCTAGCTACAGCAGGAGTGAACAAGGCATTGCTGTTCATGGAAGAACAAGACTGTATTACAGAATGACCATGTGCAGGAGGCTCCAGTGGTTTTTTTATTCCCTCTATACTTCTATAGGGGTAAGGCTAAAAACTTTGTAGGTTAACTTTTTATGTTAATAAAATAACTGTGCATAGAATATTAAGATGAGTAATAAATGGTCCTGTAGAAGCTGATGCTCTTTGCACGGTCAACTTTAAAATATCTACTGTCTGACAAGCAAAAGAACAAGAGTAAACATCACTCTCTAGATATTATCTATCCACTCTAGTGGGCTAAAATATACCCTGCTGGCAGGGAAGCAGACAGGTTCTCAGCTCTGCCATAAACATTGGTCACCCATGAGAACTGATAATGAGATAGTAAAGTTTTGCATGACCAGCAGGCCTAATAAAAGGCAAAGAGAAGAAAATACCCACCGTTTGCAGAGGACATAAAATGAATTTTAAACATGTATCCCCAGAGCAGAATGCCCCAAATCCTCTTATTATGCTGTATGCAATTGGCTTAATCTTCAGAAATGCTCACAACTGGGACCTTTGATGTGCTTGGTTCCATTGAAAATGAGGAGAGATGCCTAACTGGAAAAAGTGAATTAGAATCCTTTATTAACCAGATATCCTGAGACAAAATACAGGTATAACCATATTGCATATGTGAATTTTGGACACTTATAGAAATAAACAATTTCCTAGGCTCATTTATAAATGTTGTTAAGTGCAAACCTGAACATCCATCTCCCCTTTATTTTCCACCTGAACTCTTATAATTGACATCTTAATCATTTTGCCCAGATGTACGATAGGTGTAAAATAAAAACAAAACAGATGTATACGTCATTGAGCATTTTGCCAAAAATGTTGTAACTTTCAGAAGAAGGTTCACACGGGCATCTCATCATATAAAAATACCAGTAACATAAACAGGTTCCCAATTTTTTAAAATGTGCATTCTCCTGTGATAGAGAATGAATAGTTCTTGCAATTACCAGGGCAGAAAATATAACAACAGAGGTCAATCTTCATTAATTGTCTAAAGTTTCTAGAAATTTACAAAATTATTTATCTAAGATTCTTTGCTATGAGTTTTATAGATTAATTATCCATTACACCAACTATGATTATCTCTTCTTGACCCAAGCAGTGAGCAGTAATTAAGGGTCCTAAGGTGGTGGTGCTGCTACTGAGAGGAAAAACACCTACGGAATAACTAGTCATTTCTTTGATGTAAACCTGTTTGTTCACAAAGAATGTACAAACTCTTATTTGTCTTGTTGGCAGAAAACCTGAGTATAGCTCCTTTCTGCTTTGTTGCTTCATTTTGTTATACTCTGCCTTTCCAGATTCATACTCACCATTTTTTGTTCTGACTCTCTCTAGCTCCCTCTTCTTTGTGTTTGATTCTGTTATCCTTGAAATTTTTCTTTCTCTTATCTAGACATCTACACTATCAAAAAAATCAGTGCCCAGCCCCTCTGCTTCCTTGTGAAACTTCTTGGGTCACCAGGTCAATATTGTCTCATAGTTTGCTTTCAGCCTGTGATTGGGTGGTACATCTTCTGCCTCAAGTAGCTGATTCCTCTGAGAACCTTGGCTGCTTTTCATGATCTAGCTGAACAGAAAGCAATCATCACACTCACAAACATATCAGTTCAGTTCTAGTTGAATTTTAAAATGTTTTCAACTTCCAGAACTTGTTTTTATTTTTGTGCTAAATAGAAATAATCTGCTCTCTTTTTCACTTTCTGAAAGGTTCCTTGCGCTATTCTTTCCTTTCCAAATGAGTCTCATCATCATTTATAGAATCAAGAATATTCTGAGTTGGAAGGGGTCCATAAGGATCATCAAGTCCAACTCCCGGCCCTGCATGGAACATACCCAAGAATCACACCATGTGCCTGACAGCATTGTCCAAACACTTCTTGAACTTTGTCAGGCTTGGTGCTGTCTAGACTTCTCTCCTTCAATGAAACCTTGTTTGTGATTTTTACCCATGCTACCTCTATGACACTTTTAGGTATCTATTTGAGCTGAGGAAAACTGCATTTAAAGAGAGATCACACTATCCCTATATAGCCAATGGTTGTATTTTATTTTCTCTCCTCTTTATACAGTTTCCCGGGCTATTTGCTTTCTGGATTTTCACTGAAAGTTTAGCTGTGATTCTATAATGTAGCAACATACAATAATATACCATTATCTTGTAATAACCCTCTCAGACTTTTATCTTCTTCATGTCTTCCAAAAGTCACAGAATCACAGAATATGCTGAGTTGGAAGGGACTCACAAGGATCTTAAAATCCAACTCTTAGCCCTGTACAAGTCCTCCTCACAATTCAACTTACCTTCTTACTACTATGCTTTCTTCTTCATACATTTCAATGCTTGTTGTAGGACCTAATTCCCAACACACTGCTATAGCTGGAGCCCCAGAGAGCAAGTAACTGAAGTGGTTTCATGATGTGTGTCACCCAGTGTGAGCATAGACTGGGAAAATGCTTCCCACATGATCGTTTGGGACATTCAGCAAAACCGATCAGGCTAAATTAGCCATTCCTCTTCTCTCCTATACAGTTACAGCTGCATGACACCAGAACTGTGCAGAATTTTCTCAGCCACAGAAGGATATGGCTACATGATATGGACTCTCATACCAAATGCTACCACCCTATGCATGAGGCAACGATTCAGATAAGCACGATTGTTTATGGTTTCATTCTCAAAACAATGATGTTCAACACTCTGGATAGTATTAGCTTTATCCATAGCGACGATAAAGAACTCTATGTGCATTTGAAGAACAGAAGAGATACAGCATGGCTCACCTTTCAGCCTAGACAGTATTTAGAATCTTTTCGTTCATAAAATTGATGCAAGTGATATTTATGTTTTGTCTATCCAAGTGTTCACATATTATTGTCCATTATCAAAAATGACAGTGTGTCTGTTCCTCCACTGAAGACAGACTTTATTAATGTTCATTAGCACTGTTATTAATAAGACAATGCTCAATATAATGCGCATGTCAATAAAGATGACACCGATCATTTACTAATGGCTTCCTTTTAAGGAGGAAAAAGTGAGATTCGGGAATTCAGCCAAGATGTGGTTCCCGGTGGTTCAAGCCCCTGATCTGTTAATTACAATTTTTTTTTTCATAATCCAACAAATGCAAGGTAGTTAGGGTTTATAAATGAAAAACCAAGATCATTGACTTTCAAGAAATGTTTAAAAAGAAGCTCCTGAAGTTACTGTACACTGCAATATCAAACCAAGTTCTGAGGACTCATTTTCTCAATAGCAGATCTTGGTTTACCTCGTGGGATGTTTTGTATCTTTCACATCCCACCTGTTTATACATCAATTTGTTTTTAGATGGCACCTTAACACTGACTCCCTGTGCAGTACTCTCTAAAAATCAGCTAAACTCAGAGCCTGATTTTCCAGGCTCCACAGGGTTACATTATTTTCATTCAATCTTTGGACCACGACAACTAACACAGTGCATGATCGATCAGAACATGCTCAGTACATGGCATTTACAAAGCACAATAAACTCATGATCCGTGCCGGGGGATGGAGGCTGCATCCCCCGCGCCTTTTCTGCCCTGCCCCGGCTGGGTCAGTCAGGATCACACAACAGTTTTTTTTGATCTGAGATACTACAAATAACTCGACATTGCGGTACAATCTGTGAGTATTAGAAGAAAATAAAATAAATCAAAATTAATCAAACAAACAAACCATCTGCTGCAGTGGCAGCGACAGCGCAGCTGGGGCACACGCTGAGAACCTGCTGCTTTTATATGACCTAGTGTTAATTTATTTCATTTGCACTTACACTTGGCATTTGCTGGCCATAATGCAAGATGTCCATTTGCATTTATGGACAGACAGAAAAGACTACCAACCCCTTTAGGCAAGAATTAAGCACAGAACTTCGACTAATTTTCAAGCCCCGTCCAAGGAAAACAAGGTGCCAAGAGAGCACTGCACAGGATAATGCAAAAGCACAGAGTCAGTTCCGAAAGGTGCAGAAAATCCAAAAACCAGGGACCAAAGACATCACTTTTAGGACTCAAACCCTTGGTTTCGATAGCACTAATTTTTCTGGCTTCAGAGTATTTAAATTAACTCAAATTCCCTTCTTCCCCCTTTCCCCAAATTTTTCTGCACGAGTCCTGGAGCGGACCGGAGTGTTGCCCTGACTCCACAGCTTCTCACCCGTTGTCAGACCGCCCTCAGCAAATAGCGAAGAGGATGTAAAATACCTCAAACCTCGCTCAGAAAGGGGATGCGACTTAGCGAGCTGCGGCCCGAGCTCAGGATCCCCTCTCCCGAGCCCAGGTTATCCCCGGAGCCCAAGTTCCCCCCCGAGCCCTGCCCGCTGCCCGCCCTCCCAAGCAACCTGTTGCCGGACGCGCCGGCGCGACCCGCCAAACGCAGAAGGACGCTCGGGGAGAAGAGAGAGGGCCAGCGGGCAAAGCCCACGGAACCGCTGTCCACCCGTGACACGAACATCAAACGAAGTCCTCTGGCCTTTTCCCCGCACACACGGCCCCGCACACACATGCAGCAGCCCGGGGTCGAGCTTCTCGTAAGGAGAAACACTCGCCGTGGGGAAAACCTTGCCGAAGCAGAGCTGCGGGGAGCAAACGAGAGAGCTGCGGGAACACGGGGCCGTCTACGGCAACTGGCCCCAGCCAGCGGCAATTTCTCTCCCCTGAGCACCTCTCAGTGCCTCCCATCCCCATGCCCGCACCCTCGCGCTCTGCCCCACGTTTTCCCCGGAGCGCTGGCCCCCACCCCGACGGTCCTAGCGCTTCCCTCGCTGCTTCTCGGGAGTCTCCGCGGGCTGCGAGAGGATTTTAAAGCGGGCTGCGTGCCTGCCCCCCCCCACCCCGTCCGCCCCCTCCGTACGCAGGGAAAGCAAAGCAAAAAGTTGCCCTCTCCGGCCGCCCCCGCCGTCGCTGTCCGCCCTGCGGCAGCGGCAGGACGAGCCCGGCGGCGGGGCCGGTGTGGGTACCTGTGCTGCCGATGCCCTGTCGGGCTGTCTCCAGGGGGAAGATGCCAGCGCACTTCTCCCGCTCCACCTGCCCGCCCAGGCACAGCTCCGAGATGATCTGCAGCGCCTTATGGCAGAGGCTGCCCACGCCGTCGTCCCCCTGGAAACTCATCTTCTGCCCCGGCCTCCCGCCCGCTAGGCCATGGCCAGTGCGGGACGGCTCCGCGCCCGACCCGTGCTGCCTC
>VXBA01004042.1:918810-979578 GCA_013399895.1 Serilophus lunatus | reverse complement strand
GTGCTCAGCCTTTTAAACTGAGCAATCACCCCCGGGGCTGCTGCCCACAGCGGGACCATGGGACCCCGTGCTGGCCCCCTCCCCAGGCAGGGCAGAGGTGGGGGAGTTCTGTAAATACCGGCAGGCCGGATTGAGGACCCTGGGGGGCCGTATCCGGCCCACGGGCTGTAGTTTGAGGACCCCTGCTTTACATTTTTGGTTAAGTGAAATGTTTTTGTATTTCTGCAGGCTTGGCCATTGTATTTCAGAAGTGTGAATCGGTGTTTTCCACCATGCCACATCCATGTTGTGGAAGTTCTTTTTTGATTTCTGAAGTCCTAGTTACAAGCTCTTGTCACACTTAAGACATATCTCACCTTTACAAACAAGTTTTGCAGAGGTGTTAGCATTTGCTTTTGTCTGTAGCAAGGCTCAACTCAGAACATCTAGTAGGACACAGAAATGGTGCTGTGCCCACTGAAAGTTAAAAGTGCAAGAGCCACAGCTGTCTCTGCAGCATCCTTTTCCATAAGTCCTTCTAATGTGAGAGGGGCCCTACACTCAAGGTTGTTCTTCTGATACAAACTAGTGAAGCTTTTGTTCCCCTCTCCTTACCTCCAAGCAAGTTTTCTGAAGTAAGGTGCACAGCTGTTAGTACTTAAAAAAAAAGAGGACCTTGTATGCAATACAAGTTCCATTTATATTTGACAGAATTATTGATACTTTAAAAAGAGAAGAGCACTGATAAAACAGCTCTGTTCCAGTGGGAAAGTACTTACATAAAAGACTGTGCTAGGAGCTATGTTACAAGAGCCTAACTAATATGTGGACATAAATGGTAAATTATATGGACACAAGGGACTGGCATGCTTCAAGTTATGTAGCTATTAAGGATGCATTGCAGTACTGCAGCATGTAGTGTTTCAGCTGTTCTGCCCTTGCAAAGTGCTAATAATTAAGGGATATGAATTGGTCTGCAGTGCCTCCAGTGTTGCCACTGTAGGGCTGCATGGGAATTAGATGGAGAACAGAACATTCCTTACAGATCTGACTCTGAATACAGCCAAGGACTTGAAACAGGATGTTGGATGCAGGAGAAGCAAAAGGAAGAGCAAGAAGTGATCCATCCCTGCATCTGCAGCAATCTCTCTCCCTCTCTTCACCCTTCCTCTCACCCTCTTCTCTGCCTCTTCTCTCTTCCTTTCCCTCCTCTCCTTTTACCCTTTTCTAGTACATTTGTTTTGCATAAATAAGAAAAGGGGGGAAAAAAGCTGGGACTTTTTTCCTAATTATTCCAGAGTATTACTATTATTTGTCTTTGAATTATTTAAAACTCAAATTTTCTTTAGCTTGTTCTCTTGTTAAGGACGTGCAGCCATTTTTTTGCACAGGAGGGCAGTGTTTTCTGATGCTTAGAGAAAAGGGATTGCATGCAGGATTTTCATTTATGACTCTAGTCAAAAATGACTGACTAGTTTTAAATGTTTAAATGTAACTTCCCCTCATCTTCTGCTTCTCAGGCTTAAAGGTATATGTCTCATTTTTATTAAAAGCGAGTTGAATGGACCCTGCCTATTTACATTCTTTTTTCTGCAACTTCCTCAACATATGAGCATTTTTGGATAACTTAATAATATTTTACTTTATCAAAGTCTCCAGTCATCTTTTTTTAAAAAAGTTCCATACATGCCTGCCTTGATTGCAATCCATGTATGTTTTTCTGCATTGCGTTTTTTTTCCCCTCAGGCTTATAAGCCTTTTCTAGTACTTTTATTAATACTTACTGTTTGCTGTGTGTTCTGACATGTTTGGGATCAGGACTTGCATGAAAAATGTGTTAAAAAGGAAGATTTTTAATTATTATTTCTAGAATTTGAATGCACTTAAAAGGTATACCATTTGCTGCATCTTCTGGTTTTCCTTCTATATTACTTGGGTTTTGCTTCATTTTAAAACATGCTTTATCTTTTCATTTTGCTAGATTTATTACTTGCCTTAAATTCTTCATTTAATTTCTTGCATCTGAGCTCAAAACAGATTGGATTCTATTGTCTTTTTTGACACTACAGTGTATTGGAATGAATATAGCTATCCCACTTGTCTTCTTGATTTAGACAAGGTCTAAATTAACAAGTCACATTTCATTTTGAAAACATATGTTTGCAATTCTTCAGTCCTACTCGGCATATTTCCCACTTTAGTGAAGATGGAAAAGGTCTTTGTTTCTTTCTCTAAAAGACGCTTCTTCATTTTCTCCTCTTGTCTGAAGCAATTATTCCTATAGTAGTAGATATTTTCTTTTTCATCCTTTGATGTTTAACTTCTGAGTTTAGTCTGTTTTTTTTTAAAGGACTAAAGTAATACTCAGAATTACTTTCACCATCTGTCTTCAAAATCTGTCTTCATTTTGTATTTGAAGACAAAGTGTATGTTATGTTAATGATCAGCTGTGAACAATGGGAGCTTTTCTTACAAGGACTGATAACTTCCTAATCAGGACTGAATAAAATTAGCCATTTTCTAGGTCGGGCTATACTCTACTGTTAAAAGGTGAGACCCATGGAAGAGAGCTTATACAGAATGAACCTGAACATTCAAGTTGTATTACATCAGAATTGTTTTGAGAGCCATAGCGTGAGTTGGTATTTTTCCATGTCACCTACTCAAACCTGAAGTTGTGGTGGCTGAATTTGTTGTTCTGGCAGCAGCTCTTGAGTCAGATGCATGTATTGCTGTCTGGTGTATTCCAGAGTGTTGGATAATATATCATTATCATTCATGTACTTCTCAGTGTTACTGTAGCTATTTTGTGGTCACTACAGCAGAAAGGTCCCGATAATTGCATCTTGTCAGGAGCATTTTTCTTATACTCTTATTTATATATTTTCTACTCAGAAACTCTTCCATTGTTGGCTTTAAATACATAACAACTGTTTTAAGAAAGGATAGGTTTTTCATCAAAGTTATAGCACTGTGTGTAATTGTGCGCATGTATTTTTCTGTTTGAGATGAGCCTCTGAGTGTTCCTTATCTTCAGGCAAAGAAACAGTTGCTGTCCTTTTGGCTCTGTGAGTTTTTGCAAGCCCTGTCTGTTTTTTTTAAATGTTCTGTATGTGTCTATAACTGCATTACTTCTGCCACATTCCTACCATCTGTGTCCTCAAGGCCTGAAATCATCGATGTTTTGTATTCAACTTGGTAATTACCAATTCCTTAACTATTCCCCTTCCTTTCTTTTTGCTTTTCTCCAATATTACATTGTGCCTTTCCCTGCATGTTTCTCTTTCATTTTTCCATGTATATCAGAACTATTGACAAGCCTTTGCCTCTCTTAAGACAGATGACAGGCAGAGAAGGAAAGGGGAGTGATTGTTGCCTTCATGGGGATCAGCGTGTGTGTATGGACCTCTTCTATAGGGTGGATTACAGTCTGGTTCAGATCTTAGGCATCAGGGTCAGAGAAGAGGCAACTGGCATGAATGCCATTGTGATTGGAATTTTACAGACCATCCAATCTATGTCAGCACTGGTAAGACCACACCTAGAGTACCTTGTCCTGTTCTAGGATTTAACCTAGAGAAGAGAAGGGGCAGTCTTACCAATGTGTGTAAATACCTGAAAAAAACAATGTGACAGGTCCAGAGGAAATGTGCACAAACCAAGAGACAGGAAGATCCATATGAACATAAAGTGAAACTTTTTTAGTGAGGTCACAGGCTCCCTAGAAAGGTTGTAGGTTCTCCATCTTTGGACATACTAAAAACTAACCAATTTTTATTCCCACCGGAAGTGTATTACTGTAGTTCAATAACACAGACATGTTAGTACTTTCAGTGTTGTTCTTTCAGGTCTTTGAGATTAATGAAAGGCCTGTGCTTTGACTTTTTAGATTATCTATTGCAGCTACAGGTACTTTATATGGACTCTCGAGCTCTTTATTTTTGTGGCCATTTCCCTTACAGTATGAGGCTTTAACCAAAGGTTTGAAGGTAGTCCAGTATTGAGGAGTTCTATAATAAGCTAGACATTGAAGCACAGTGGTAGTGAGGATGCTTATATGCCACCTTGAGTTGAGTGTCAGTCTCTGGACCCCTCCCAGCATAAGAATGACGTGGACCTGTTGGAGCAAGTCCACAGTGGGGCCACGAAGATGACCAGAGTGGTGGAGCATCTCTCCTTTGAAGACAAGCTGAAGAGAGTTGGAGTTGTTCATCCTAGGGAAGAGAAGGCTCTGAAGGACCTTAGAGCAGCCTTCCAGTAAGGAAGGGCTACAAGAGAGCTGAGACAGACTTCTTACAAGGATGAGAGGAGATGGCTTCAAACTGAAAGGAGGCATGTTTAGATTAGATAATAGATTAGGTATTAGGAAGAAATTCTTCACTGTGAGGGTGGTGAGTCACTGGAACAGTTTGCCTAGAGATGTGGATTCCCCATCCCTGGAAGTGATCAAGGCCAGGTTGCATGGGTCTTTGAGCAACCTGCTCTGGTGGAAGGTGTTCCTGCCCATGGCACAGGGGTTTGGAGCTAGATGATCTTTTAAGGTCACTTCCTACCCAAACTTCTATGGTTCTATGATTTAGCGTAGGAAAACATATGCCATTTTGCACTGGAAATTGTGTGGGTTATTCCACTGCTAGTTTCTAAATCAAACTTGAAAAGAAAATATTGCTGTGACTGTGGACAGTTCAGCAGAAACATCTCTTTGGTCAGCCTTTAAGCAACAGCACTGGGAGGCTGCACTAAAGAAAATATCCTTTCATTAAACAAATAGTTTTAACTCATCATCTTGAAAATTAAACATGTCCAGTTCACTCCAGAAGCTGTAGAAAGAGTCCAGAGAAGGGCACCAAAACTTGAATGAGCCTAAAAATTTGTAAAGAAAAATGACTGGATTTTAGCTTTTTAGTCTACCAAAATAAAATTAAAACTGGAGAGCATCAACTTTAATAGAAGTCAACTGCTGTATTTCATACCGTGGGCAACTAACCCATGGAAGTCTTTTGCATACTAAAAGTTAGCACTGATTGCTGGCACAGTTTAACTGACACAAACAGAAGATGGTAGATGCTTGTATATGAGTAGTAGCTAAGTTACATCGAACAGACTGGAATATTTATGGAAAAAAAATCTTTTTCAGTCTTATGCCAGCTAAGCTAAATAGAAATAGAAATCTTTTATTTGACAGCTCTCCTAGTAATTGGCTATTATGTGGTCTTTCACCAGCTCTATCGACATGATCTGTTCCTTGCAATTACCAAGTGTTAGTTCAACCTCTACTTTGATCTGATAGTGTTTCCATATGGTACCACTCAGATATGAGTAAATGGTGAAAAATATGGCATCCTTGCTTTGCTTAGCATCGAGTCATGTAGCTGAAACACTATCAGCAGAAGTGCAGCCATTGTTTAACAGAACTTACAGATTTTTTGTGACAACTACAGCTGCTTCTCCTTTTCTTACCCAAGTGCATTCACACTCATTCTTATTACAGACTTGCCAACTGTTAGAGCATCCTTTTAGTTTGGTCCCATTTATCACAATCTCTTTGAATAGTAGTCGTATAAGTGGAAAAATTACTTTTAGGTAAGTAATGACATACTTCAACTGTCAGTAGTATGCTATATGAAATGGAGATACATCCTCAATTCTTTTCATACTAGAAATACATGCAAGTTCGGTTAAAAGTATTTTTCAGATGGATAAAAGTTAAGTTTTAAAATTGCTAACTATTACTTAACAGAGAGGGCTCAAGGTGTGGAGAATTCCTTGGCATAATTGGTTACCAGGTCATTAGCAAAGACTGAAGAAGATAATTACTATTTTGCATTAATATAGAGAATTTAGGCTTTTATAAATGCAAGCAGATCTTGTTAGAGTTTCCGAAGAATGTGTCGGCCAGAACATGAACAGTCCAGAGCCTAACAAGGACACATATATTAATAATATCTGTTCCACTTTTTAGTACCTCATCTGTTTTATGATGATGGAAGACATTGATATGAAGAAATTATGTGGCCTTATAATACTACTTTCTGCAGCCATTCAGTATTTCCCAGTGAGAATTTCTGTTTCGTGGCCCTAACGAGAAGTCTGTTCTACAGGGATATCACACTTAGCCTCAAGGCAGAAGGTATCTACCTTGACTTTCAGCATACTTCAAGCTGTCAACTGCTAGCAAAAAAGTCCTTGATGAGTAAGGATCCTTCCAGCCATCGTGAAGTGTAACTAGTGGCAGATAACAATGGATCTGTGTTTGAGAGCAGTGGTTCCAGAAACTGGGAGAGTGTGTCTGCAATGCAGGCAAAGCCAGAAACAGCGCAATGCTCCATGCTATGATACCCATTTAAGATATTTTGAAAGTAGTTGTAATCTAAGGTTTTAATTGCATGCAGCCAAGCTAAGGCATTATCTTATGAAATCGCAGTGTTTCTGAAGGTCATTCTTTCCAAATGAGGGGTTGTTTGGGGTATGAATCATGAGCTGTGGTCAGTTACACTACATTGCATGGAGTGATTCCATTAGAAAGGCACTGAGAGGCTAGCCGTCCAGAAGCCAGAATGCAAGGACTGACTTAAGCATCTTTCTTTGAAAATGGGGGCTGACAGTTGGTCAAAAGATAAATGCATATAAGAGCCCTTTCAGTTTTCTTTTTAATAATGAGGTAATGGATTGCCATCTCATGTGACATACTTTGGCCTTGTAAACTGGGAAATACTCTTGTTACTAGTTTATTTTTAAACTTCTTTAGCATCTTTTATATCTTGATGTAGAAAATGTGCCAAAAAAGGACAATTTATCTAGTCTCTACTCTAAGGCAGAAACAACAATGCCTGCTTTTCTTTATATTGTCTAAAAGTTTTTTGGCTGTTCAGTCATGGATAATTCACAGCCTCTGTAAATCTAATGCTTCATTGTTTTCACTGATAAAGAGTTTTCTCCTCGGGGTCTGATCTGAGTCTCTCTTGCTGCAATTCTGTTTGTTACTCTTTGTTCAGTTCAGTATCTACATGTAGAGCATGGAGATTACTGTGCCCATTTCTTTTTCATGAGAAGCAACCCTTATTTTTACAGTCTTTATAGGCCTACAATCTTAAATCTGTTCTCAGCCTCATTTATCTCCGTTGCATTTTGTACTGGTTCTGAGTTGCAAAAGTCAAAATTGAACATATGACTCCAGCTCAAGTGATAAGTAATGCCCAGGAGAGCAAAACTAATTTCTGTATCTTTACACAGTGCTGCTTTTTGTAACTTGCAGTGTTGTGCTCACCTTCCTTGCAATTTTACAAGCAAGGTTGACTAATACTCAGTTTATGATCAGTTCATGTGCTTGTAAGCCACAAATACTTTTCCACAGAACCACATTGCATAGCCATTTATTTTCTTCAGTTTGTAATTCTCTAGTGATGTAGTGCTACAAGAGTCTGAAACTTTGCATTTGCCACTAGTGCAATGCCCTGCTTATCCCTAATGCTTCCAAAGAAATTCACAAAATCATGAAGAGAATTCTGAATTTAAGTTGTATGTTTGAGTGTACTCAATCACTGATGTTATCATGCCTCTGAAAAGACAGCCTCACCATTGACAATAAATAAGCAGTAGTTCCCAAAGTAAAGAGTTCTGAGTAGTTCTGTGGTGACCTAATTACAATTTATGTATCCTGGTTTTGCTTAAGAAAATGTTACGCGTTATTACAATCAAGATATGAAACTGATGCTGCTTTTCTTGTATCACAATGTCTTTTATACTGTCAGAGAGAAAACAGACTGATTTGACGTGACCTATTCATGACAAATCTGTGTTGGCTGTTGCTCAGCTCCTGGTTAACTTCCAGGTAGTTTTGTGTAGTGTGATAT
The DNA here is from genome assembly GCA_013399895.1 of Serilophus lunatus. NCBI lineage: Eukaryota > Metazoa > Chordata > Aves > Passeriformes > Eurylaimidae > Serilophus > Serilophus lunatus. The sequence continues at coordinate 971,746 of VXBA01004042.1, read as the reverse complement.
ACAGAATTGCACAGAATTGATAAGGTTGGAAAAGACCATGGAGATCATCAAGTCCAACCTTTACCTAGGTTAACAACCTACCCAACATCTGTCTAACATCTATACCATATAAACCATTTAAACCATCTAAACCATGCCACTAAGTTCATCATCTAACCTATCCTTAAACACATCCAAGGACGGTGACTCCACCACCTCCCTGGGAAGCCCATTCCAGTGGGGGATCACTCTCACTGTGAAAAAGTTCCTCCTGATATCCAACCTAAACCTCCCCCTGACACAGCCTAAGACTGTGTCCTCTCGTTCTGTCATTGGGAGCCTGAGAGAAGAGACCGACCCCCGCCTGACTACAGCCTCCTTTCAGGTAGTTATAGACAGCAATAAGGTCACCCCTGAGCCTCCTCTTCTCCAGGCTGAACAATCCCAGCTCCCTCAGTCGTTCCTCATAGGGCTTGTGCTCCAACCCCTTTACTATCCTTACATGGTTGGCAGGGGTGGGTTAGAAATTGGAGTGGATAATCTTAAAGGTCTTTTCCAACCTATGATTCCTATGATTCTGTCTTGTGCTTTAATCATTTCACATATTCTCTGGAACATCAAGACAGGGGAAGGAAGCAAGGTACTTTAAGATAGGCTTCTAGTGTCAACTGAGATATGCTGTGGTACGTAGTTTAGTACCCAACTTTTCTTCAAAATGTTATAGGTCCCCCATAGATTCTGAATTGAGTCTGCCCAAACTGTCCGTAGGGCATCCCAGAAAAGAATCTGTTGTCTATGTGTAGGCCATAGAGTTCTTCTGAAGGTGGCATAGTCTTTTCTTCCTTAGCTGCACTTATCCCCTTCTTTAGACGCAGGTGATAAATATGTGTTATATATGTATAACTAGCATGCATAATTTTGCATTTGTCCTCTTCACTACTTCAAAATCCATCCTTCAACAGTCTTGAAACAGATTCGTATCTGGCATTCTAACAGGCTAGTCATCAAGCCTGGATGATTTGAATGCATTTAAGTAAGACGTACTCAGCTCCTTGCTTGTTCAATGTCAGTTCTTTCCCTTTTGCCATTGATATTAGTTGTTTTAAGCCCCTCAATCCAGTAGATTTGTTGTGAAGATGTATGCAAAACAAAAAGGGAGTATGAACATGAGCTTTGTCCCTGCATCCCTCTCGTTTTTCCACTGTATTGCACTGTGAACTTTTTCTTTCATAATGTTCATGCTCCCAATGTATTTAGGAAATTATTTCTTCTGGAGTCAGATGTGTCCCTATCCATCTGTGTCTAATTTTGGCCCATTATGCCATGTTCTTCTGTGGTATTCTTGCTTAGTAAGTTGACCTGGTTTCCATTCCCTACATGCTGTGAGATCAACAGTGAGGTCCTAAGTAAGACAATGTGGCCTTATTGTACAATCCCTGTTACTCCTTTGCAGGAGGCTTTGCACTCCATGTGGTCCGCATTGTTGATTTAAAAAACTGTGAGGGGTTTTTAACTCCTTTTTCACTTAGTTGAAAACTAAGGGAAACTAACTTGCAACTAATTCTACATTTATTAAAGTAGGCTATTGAAACACGTTTTTTTAACTTTGTTTTCATTTCTTCCTTCTATTTTTTTCCCCAAACCAGCTTTAGTCTTTTATATTACTATCAGCCATATGATTATCAGATCTCCATTTTGCCAGTTAAGGCAAAATGTTGATTGTCAACTAAATCTTCCAAGTCCTCCTACGTACCATTTGTAGTTCTTGCATTCATGTTCAACCATCAAAGACTGTGATAAGTGTACTACTTTCATCACATTAGTCTCTTCTTTAACTCATCCTTTTATAAATAAACTTGTTTTGTCAGTGATCCACAGAACAAGATTTATTTGATTTGTTTTGTCCATACTATTGGGCTGCATATGTAAATACAGTGTTCAAATTTTGGAGAAATTAGCAAGCCCGTCTTTTAGAGCATATTCCTTTCCTCTGTGAGGGCCATTTTCCATCTTTGCTTACTTATTGACATGTCTCTAAACCAAAGCCATTCTTCCTATACCACCTATTAACCACCACTTCATTACAGAATCATAGAACATGCTGAGATGGATGGGACCCACAAGGATCATTGAATCCAACTCTTAGCCCTGCTCAAGATCTTCCCTCGGAGTAAAGCCATGTGCCCAGGAGTCTTGTCCAAGCACTTCTAGAACTCTGTCAGGTTTGGTGCTATGACCACTTCCTCGGGGAGCCTGTTCAAGTGCCCAACCATCTTTTGGGTGAAGAACTGTTCTCTAATATCCAACCTAAACCTACCCTGACGCAACTTCACGCCATTCCCTTGGGTCCTGTCACCACAGAAAAGACATCAGTGCTGGCCCTTTCTCTTCCTCACATGAGGAAGTTGTAACTACAGTGATATCTCCCCTCATTCTCCTCCAGGCTGAACAGATCAAGTGACCTCAGCTGCTCCTCATAGGGCTTCTCCTCAAGGCCCTTCACCATATTCGTTGCCCTCCTTTGGACGCTCTCTAACAGCTTAATGTCTTTCTTATATTGTGGTGACCAAAACCACACACAGTATTCAAGGTGAAGCTGCACCAGTGCAGAGCAGAGCAGGACAATCACCCAGTCTGTCTCTGCTGATAAAAACATCAACAGATTCCTAGGATCTGTGATGATTCCTCAAGTCTCTTTGTCACTTCTGATCCACTCAGTTTCCTTTCTGTCAGTATTAGAGTCAACATAGGAGGACATCATAAACAGTGACATGGATAGATTTTTCAGGTGTCATACCTATCAATGCCTTCACAGGGTTCATCAGGTGTGCTCATTCCCTCATTTCAGATGATGCAGATCAAGTTAATAAATGAAGAAAGAGCCTGAAAGCTATTTGTCTCACTGCACAGTGAATGTTGGCTTGCTGGTCAGCTCAGTAGTCTTCTAGGCCCCATTGACTGCATCAGTAGATCTCCATTGACTGTCATAGGGGATTAGAAACCTAGCCTATGTCTAGATACTTACATTAGTTATTTTAATGTAAAACAAAATTACAGACAGGAATGCCACAACCCTCCATTACTTTCTAAGTTACGTTTGTATATAGCTGTAATGTCTAGGCCTGTACGCCTTTGACACTAACACTATAGAGATCATTATTAGCAAATATTCATCTTTTTCATCAAACAGTAGTTGAAAAGTAGGAGTTCAGGTATTGTTTCCATTATGATTGCTAGCAGTCACCCCTTCTATTCATCCTCTCAAAGAATCCCAGAAGCACTTTAAGTAGTAACCTGAAGTCACTGATCACATATGGCAAGCATCCAGTTTTGCTGCAGTACACAGATGTTTGAGAATATCACCTGGGGACTTGTTTGTGAGTTGGTGTTGTGTTTTAAGCTGTCTGGAAACTCAGCCCTACATAGCCGCTCACTCTCTTCCTCGCCATGGGATGGGGGAGAGAATTGGAAGAGTAAACTTGAGAAAATTTGTGGGTTGATACGAGGACAGTTTAATAGGTAAAGCAAAAGACGCATACAAGAAAAGTAAACCAAGGAATTTATTCACCACTTTGCATGGACAAGCAGGTGTTAAGCCATCCCCAGGAAAGCCAGGCTCCATCGCGCATTAGAGGTGACTTGGAAGCAAATACTGTCACTCCAAGTTCCCACCCTCTTCCATCTTCCCACAGATTTATGTGCTGAGCATGACACCATGTGATATGGAATATCTCTTTGGTCACTTGTGGGTCAGCTGTCTTAGCTTTGTCCCCTCTCAACTCCTTGTGCATCCCCATCCTGCTCTTTGGTAGGGTGGGATAAGGAGCCTTGATGCTGTGGAAGCCCTGCTTGGCCATAATGAAAACATGCGTTATCAGCACTGTTTTCATCAGAAATCCAAAGCAGAGCCCTACACCAGCTACTAAGGTGAAAATCAACTGTATGCCAGACAAAACCAGCACAAATGAGCTAAGTTTATTTTTGCACTTCTTGTTTTCTATTCCACATATGGAATGGAAAACCTTGAAAAAGCCTTGGACCTAAGGTCAGTGTTTCCTAATAAGATGGTTGATAGCTATAAATGGTTATTGCTTACAACTGTATTTGGGTGGCTAAAGTAATCTGAGTAGGTGTACCAACTATTTTAAAAAGTAGGGACTTTGAAAGAGAAAACGGGTCCCTCCTGTTACAGCATGAACACGTAGCTTGATGTTAAGCCCTGTAAGGTCTGGTTTTTTGTTCACAAAGACACTGTGGCGTGAAGGAATAGTAAATGCATCACACTTCATGATCACACGGAGGAAATGGTGGAAATTTATAGGATCAACAAACATGACTTCAGACACAGTTGGCATGACAAATACAAAGTATTCATAGGTTTTAAAGTTGTCTGCATTTAAGGAATGTCCACTTAGTAAAAAGTAATGCATGTAGAGGCATGCATTGTGTTTTGCAACTGTTCTAAAGCTTACTATCACTTCTTACTAGATTTGATAGCAGTTTTTAAATATTTGTGGATTTTGAGGATCAGGATAGCATCTGGTACACTACAAATATTATCTATTGATTTTCTCTGTGGATTTAGGTTGCACGAGTGGGTGTTTCATGCTGACTAGCTTAAGTAGCAAATATAGAGGCCCTAGTTAGGAGTCTGATCTGTATGCTTGGTTTGCTGTTAGTAGAAACAGACGAGCTTTTCCAGAGTGATGATGCGGAGTACCTAAACTAAGTATTTCTGTCTGCTTGGACTCAAACAATTCTGCTTCTTGGAGAGAGAGTTCTCCTTAGTATTTGAGGTTCTTAGGGGAAAAGACAGATACTGGTCTTCTCTGACACCTGTTAACTTTTGCTTTATGATCATGAGGAGTGAAATGAGCCAGGCCTGGCATATTGTCCAGCTAGCCCTCCAAAGTGTTTGGTTTCAGAAAGTCAGTCACTAAGATTGCTGCATCTCCAGATACTGCATTTGCACTCTACATGCATCAAAGGTCAATTTGATTACTGGTTCCCAGTACTGCAGAATCACATTTGTTACAAATTCATGTTACAAAATGGCAGTGCTATCTCCCCACACACATAAATAAAATGTAATTTTTCCTGTGTGTGATACAAATGCTACTAAATTTTTCATTTTTAGTGTTTTGGAAACTTTAATGCAAAATCCTCAAAATATGTTTTCTCGTATTTTCCTTTTTTTAACACATAATTTATTTTACATACCTTTGGGAAAGTATGTGAATTTTCCCTAACAAAATGTAGAGTTAGTAGCAATTTGTAGTTGTACTGAACACTTCATTTCGATGAACCTTTATTTCCCTTGCTGATTTTTTGTTTGTTTTTATATTTTTGTTTGAGTTTGTGGTGGGTTTTTTGGTATTTTTATTGTCAGGCTGAGAGAATTGGAGTTGTTGGGCCTATAAGAACGATGGGAACCAACTTTTTATCCTCTTGCTATAGGACCAAGGGGCAATAATTTTCAACAAAGGACGGTCAATTTAGATTAGAATAAGAAAGAATGGTTTTTATGAAGAAGGTGGTAAAAGACTGGAACAGATTGCCCATAGAGATAGTAGATGCCCCATCCCTGGAAACTTTCAAGGTCAATTTGGATGAGGCTCTAAGACACCTGATTGTGTCCCTGTGGTAGCTGAATGTATCCCTGCTCATTGCAGAGGGATTGGACTAGGTGACCCGTAAAAGGTCACTGCCAATTCAAACTATAATTCTAGTCAAATGGTGTGGAGTTCACATGTAAGCTTTCATTCATGTAAGAAATATGTTATACTCCATAGGAATTGTCTACAGTGGATCATTAGTAGTTTTATAAATATATTAGCAGAATTTTGAAAGAGATAAATAATAGATTTGCTAATTCCTTGTAAGATTCTAGCCAAGATCAGATAACCTACTGGTACATATCTATGCAGTACTTGCTGCATCCTAGCTAAACTACCAACATACATATCCAGATTAAGCTACTAAAATAATACAAGAATTTTCAGTGAAGCTTGGAGGAATATAATTGAAGTAGTTGTTTTAGAAAGGTTACTCAGTTCCTTTTGATACAAATATTTGACATTTGCTTTTTAATGCAAATACATGCTGAGGTTTAACAAATATGTTTTGGGGTTGGATATTTATTTGTTTGCTTTCACTAAAAAGGGGGAACTTTTAAAAGTCATTGTGAATTCTGCATAGAAGTATTAATTAGAAAACATAATTCTAGCATTGTGCTTAATCAGAGAAAACAGAAATTTAAAGCTCAACAGAATAAAACATAAACTTTCCAAGAAATGTTTGTTGTTCCAGCTCATTAACACACTGTCTCTGTTGGACAGCAGTTTTTAAATACCATAAAAATTAACAGTGTATTTAAGAACTGCTTTATTGGCATGTTTCTTCAAATTCTAATTTAGAGCTAGTGGCTAATTGTGCTGTTTCTGTCATCAGAGCTTAGAGAAATGAATATACCCCTTGGCTTCAAAATTTTCAATTTCCAGTCTAACTTTTTGACTCAAGTGAAAATGCATTCTCCGAGTAAGATAAGAAAAGAAGGTTTCAGTAGAGGTTGCTAGCTAATATTGTAGAAGAATGACCTCTTAGTCCTTCCAAGTTTAAAAGAGCATAAAAAACATCAGCCTGATTTCACATGACTAACGTATTGAGGAAAGGAATGAAATATCTTTTTTATTTTTGTTGTTTCTGATAGACTCTTCCAAAACAACTAGTTGTAAAGTTGCTGGGGTTTTGTCTGTTATAACTTGTTCAAAATGACTTTCCCTATGTAGAAATCTATAAATTAATCAAAAATAGCTAAACTTTTGAACTTCTTGTTAGTTCAGTTTGGATTGTTTTCCTCCTGTGATAGTGGATATACTTTCTGCTTAGAGCTTTTTACTTCTTATAACATTCTGAAAATTTCTGTTTCGTTCACTTTATCTCTGTGGCCATTATGAGTTCCTTTAGCACTTTTGTCCTCATCCTTTCTCTTTGAGCTTTTATAGATTGAATAAATTCTTCATTTTCCATTCCCAGCAAATGTTTTCTTTGGTCTCAAATTTCTGAGCAAGTTTGGCAAAGTCAGCATGGCTGGACAACTGGTTGTTTTCTTCATTTTTTCCATTGGTATCCATATGTGTATCAAGTCTAGATAGTCATGATTACTTTCATGCATCCCTCTATAATGTTTAAGTCTGAAATGATTCTTGCATGTCATGTTAAAATAGATTATTGGAAGCTTCTTTTCTAATTTGTGTGTTTCTACCCTCTATCATTAGATGCTCTTATGTCTTGATTTCAGTTGTTCCAGCTACATAAATCTTCCATGAGTTACATGGTCCCATGGTCCACAGGTCTCCTGTGCCCTCCTCTGCTGGCTCATCAGAAGCAATGACTGTCATGAATTCAAGGAGTGACTTCTTGTTGAGTTTGTTTCTCTTATATTTCTTAACCTAAGCATCTTTAACATCATCTTTTCAATCTTGTCAACATGGTTCTGTAGTACTTGTAAGCTGCAGTTGATGCCTTAAGGGGTATGCTTAATATTTTGGAGAATTCACTTTTGCTAGGTAGCTAGATAACTTGAAAAATTAAGGGCCAGAAGAGCCTGTGTTCCTGTGTGTTTGCATTCTTGTGTATAGATAAGTGGGGTACAAGACAAAACACAGAGTTGGGCTTCCAGGCCTACTAGAGGCTGGACATAGGTGGTGTTAAGTAATAAGGGACAATTCTGTTGGAAGTTGGGGGAACATAGAAGTAAGATGGACTTTAGTGGGATAGTATGGGGGATGAGCACTCTAGATGTTACAAAAATGGGGAGATTGAGATCTCTTTGGATCACCGGGCATTGACCAGTAAAGCTGCTTCTCCCGTTCACTCCGTGTTTCTCAATTTTTTATCTGTCTGTTGCCCTTAAGGCATCACAGTCAATACCTGTAAGTGGTCAGTGCAGTGTGCATCCATTTTTTAGTACAGTTCACGGATGAACTGTTGTTCCATTGTTGGCTGGCCTATAGTATTTTTCCTTAGGTAACCTACTTCAGTCTTCTAGTTCTCCCATTTTGCCATTCTTCTGGGAGTTTTTTCCCCCCCTCCTTTTTTTTCTATCACAGGTGTTTCCTGCTTGGCATTTTTTCTGGTCCACAAAAACTAATGAACTTTACCTATGACCTTGCTAACATTGGCTTTCTCTTCTGAAGTTCCATCTTGTGCTTTTCTCACAGGTGAAATAGTTGGCATTTGAATCTCTTTCTAGCATTTAGCTTGAGGTTTGCTGTTTCTTTTTCAAGCTTTGTAAGAAATTTGCACCCAGAAACTTGGTACTTTGCTTCCCAAGTATATTAGCCAACAAAAATGATAGGTGGATAGGTCCTGCAAAGCTTGCTCATGTCTTTCTCATGTCCTTAGAACAGTGTTATAATGATGCTAAGACCATTTTTCTTGTATTCACATGGTAATATAATTTGGCAGTCTTTCTAATGATCTTGATTTATGCAGCCTGATGAAATGGCTCAATCAGACTTGGCTACAGTTTCAAATTATGTTTAATTCAAACTGATAGTGGATTGCTGCTGAAATGTGGCATTCTCTTTCCACCTCTTATGGTACATTCCAACTTTGCATGAGATCTAATGGTCATATGACCGTAGGATAAGTTGGATCATCATGTTCATGTAACAGAAAATTACTGTCTACTATTTATTACTTTCTTACGGCATTTATTGTTCTGGCTAGTGTTATGGCTATACTCTGCCATCAGCTGAACCATGAAGTTTCAGGAGGTCCATGCCTTTCAGAGACAGCCTGCAGTTAAATATGATAATAAAAGAATTTCACGTCTGTATGACTCTTCTTCAAGACACTGACAGCCTTAGATACAAAATTCTGAATTTACTGAAGGTTGGAATAGTACCTATGTTGACATGTGTGTGTTTCTATTTCATCTCATTTTTGTTGAATCAAAGGTAGCTTGAACGTCTTTCTTTGCGGTTTATTTAGTAATTTTTGGTTATTTATAACTTCTCATCTCACCTTTTTCAGAAATCATTTAAGTGCTGGTTTCTACCATATACTGGTTTGTTTGTTCAGGTGCAAGAGGCACTGGTATTTAAAAATGTCACTTTAATATATTAATTCTGGAATTTAAATATTTCTGGCAAAGTTCATTTGTGCATAAAAAAGATAATGTCATACCTGTATGATTTATGCAATATATATATATTTGTTCTGGCCTTTCTCACCTCACTGGTTTTATTTTCTTGTTGCTTCTGCTGCATATTTCCCTGTTTCTTTCCAGTTTTTCTCTAGTTTCAACATTAGTCATAGCCTACCTGTAATTAATACGCATGTGTTCCATAACCCACATCAGGAGAAGTATAGAAATGTCGTAGAACCACCCCACTTAAATCCAAATGCGATGACATGTTGGCAAAACAATGCCATGTAGGATTCACCAGGAGCAGCGCTGTAGGTTCTTATCCTGCTGAGGGACCCTAGTACTGTGCGCATATTATTTTCTTGCTGTAATCAAATGCCATTAGCACTGCCTGTTTTTCAGAATCCATGCTTATCAGTAGTTCTCTGTTTACTAAATCTTTCTGGTTTACTCCTCTGAGGTAATTGTGGGACAGGATGTTGAGTAGGCAACCATTAAATTAGCAAAGACTGTTCTCAAAGTAGGGCCTGTGTTATCAGTGAAATATAGACCACTCAGCAAGGGAGCTACAGAAAAATATCATTTAGTGTTTCTGACACGTCTGCGTATTTCTGGCTCCCGTTTGAAACAAGCACTGAGAATTAGGGGATATTACTTAGATAAAACATCTGTTAATATGCTGCAAAATGTGCTGGGTTTTACTGCTAGATTACAAATAGTGTTGTCAAACATTTATCTCTTAGTTACCTTGAAGGATGTAAAATAGTGAGATTGTTTGTTCTAGGAACACTACCTCTTCTGCCATTTTCTCTCTTTCTCTTTTCTGTTTGCTAGTTTGTTTTTATTGTTTATTTATTATTGCTAGAGGTGATACACACTGCTAATTTGTTTTATATAATTACTTTTTTCAGTTATTAGAATTCCTTCAGTAACCAGACAAGTGATTACAAAACTGGAAATACTCATTAATTTTTATGGTAAAAGAAAGTTCAATAGTTGGATTGCTTTTAAAAGTTATTGTAGAAAATACTGTGATTAAGACTTTTAATGTCTTATTGGATGTTTGGCAGATGTAGGAAATAATTATAATGTTCTTCCACTGTTTTCACTTTTGATGCCAATAAAATTGTGTCTATAGACATTTTCAGTTTCAGTGCAGAGTTTACATCAGTTGTTTTGTTGAGGATACCTGTCATCCACTCTTTGGCCAGTACAGCTTATTAATAAGGATGAGTGTCAGATTTATTTAGAAACAGCACAGTTAGTCTTCATTGCCTTTAATTACTTTATTTTGTACCATATTACAGGCAGATGCATTAGTACAATAATGATCTTGATTTTTAATTATGTACAATGCCTCTAGACATAGGCTCAAGACAGAGGTCTGTGATTAAAACACATCAATCAGTTGTAAACTGAATTACCATCAGTAATACTTTTGACTGAAGAGAGCATGTTGATGCTGGATTAGTTCACTTCCATTTACAGCAACGACTGTAATGAAAATGCTGGTTTAGTAGTAGTCATTTTCTTTGTTATTCCCACTCCCTATGTCTCCCTATTTCCCCTAATTGAAACTCTGTTTTGATGTAATCTTATCTGATGCTATTTCTGACCACTCTCTTCTGCTATCATCGGCTTATTTTCTAGATGGGAAGTGATGGAGTTCTGCGCCTCAGTAGTTCCGCTCTAAATAATGAATTCTTTGCATATGCAGCACAAGGGTGGAAACAGCGATTGGCAGAAGGTAACTCCCTGCTTTTTCTCAAGTTTACCCAAGGTTAATTGTTTTTATGAACAATATCTCTTTTTCTACATTTGAGAAATACTTTCAGAATAGATAAAAGTGTAATAGACCAGTAATTCAGTAAAAGAAAAATTGCTGATTCCATTTTGGATTTGGAGTACATTTTTACAGCTTGCTGTGGCAGCTTATTTTGACAGATTAAAAAAAAAAAACCAAGCATTTTCATCATTGTCAGCCTTGGAAACATAAATGCATGCAGCTAAATCCCACCAATATACTTTTGAAATACTGATGTTATATGGTGAATTAATTTTTTCTCTGCCACGCTCGCTTTTGTTTGTCATTATTTTCATTTGACACTGTTGGATAACTGTAACAGAAATCACTGTACGTCATCTTTGTATCTGTAGTTTTTAATGATCCATATTAAACTAATCCTTGACAACATCTATTCAATATGTTAGTATTTATTTTTTAGGAGAATTTACACCAGAAATGCAGTTGCGCATCAGACAAGAGATTGAAAAGGAAAAGAAAACAGAACCTTGGAAAGAAAAATTCTTCGAAAGGTTTTATGGTGAAAAGTAAGTATTGGAAAAAATAGAAGGATTTATTTTATTTTATGAGGAAATGAAGATATAATTCTATGCTTTACGTAGCACAGTCATATGCAGTAAAACTTAATAAACCAGATATCAAGGGCAGTCATTTCCCAGTATAAGAAATTGTGGAAAGAATTATAGTCATACGTCTGCACTTGCATTCCAGACACAAGACCCAAGCTTGTCTTTTTAAATATCTTTTAAAAGATAGGGTTAGAGCTATTCTTTCCTCCTGTAAAATCTAAATACAGCTTCTACAAACAAGAAGACAAGTAACAACATTTCTGTAACATGTTTTGGGTTTTTTTCCTAAGCTAGTTGCAAAGTTCCTAAAATGAAACAGTTTTTTATTTTTTGACTGAGATGGCCCATTGGCTGGAGAAGAATATATGTCATAAAAGAAATATTGTCTAGAGACAAATGAAAGTGACAATGACTAATGTGATTTTAGAAGTGGGATGCAAAGAGTAAATAAATATCTTTTAACTGACTAAAATTAATTATAGTATCCCTCTAGGTGCACAACTAGGGTGAGACAGCACAGTATCTTTGATGAAGATACAGGGGTGGCAGTCTGCCACTGCTACAGATTCGGTTCTTACATCTGGGGTTTTTTAAAACAAAACTCGAGGAGGTTGACCTTTCTTTTTAAAAATTTTTTTAAATAGTTAATTCATCAATATTTAGAATTACTTTTCTGTTTCTAAAAATATTAAGAGTTTATTTTAAAGTATAAACTACTTAATTAAAGGTTAATGACCTTTTTTAATTTGTTTTCAAGTATGTTTTAGTTATGTCACAGAACCACAGAATGGATAGGGTTGGGAGGGCCACAGTGGGTCATCTAGTCCAACCTCCCTGCTCAAGCAGGGTCATCCCAGAGCACATTGCACAGAATTGCATCCAGAGAGTTCTTGAATATCTCTGGTGAGCGAGACTACACAACCTCTCTGGGCAATCTCTCGTAGGGTCACTCTCACCGTAAAGAAGTTCTTGCTCATACTTAGGTGGAACTTCCTGTGCATCAGTTTCTACTCATTACCTCTCAACCTGTTCCTTGGCACCACTGAGAAGAGCCTGGCTTCATCTTCTTGACATCCTCCCTTCAAATACTTACAGACATTGATGAGGTCCAGGCTGAACAAGCCCACCTCTCTCAGCCTTTCCTCACAACAGAGATGTTTCAGTCCCTTAATCATCTTTGTTGCTCTTCACTGGCACCACTCCAGGAGCTCTATATCTCTCTTGTACTGGGAACAGCCCTCCAGATGTGGCCTCACTAGAGGGGCAAGATCACCTCCCTCAACCTGCTGGCAATGGTCTCCTGAATGCACCCCAGGAAACCGTTGACCACAAGGACACACTGCTGACTCATGGACAGCTTGTTGTCCACTACACCTGCAGATCCTTCTCCACAGAGCTGCTTTCCAGCATATCGGCCCCCAGCCTGTACACTAATATAGATCCATGGAGCTGTTCCTCCTCAAGTTCAGGACCCTACATTTTACTTTATTGAGTTTCAGAAGGTTCCTCTCTGCCCATCTCTCCAACCTGTTGAGACCGCAAGGACTCCAGAATATCTGCCACTCCTCACAGCTTTGTGTCATCAATGAACTTGTTCAAGAGGTATCTACCCCTTCATCCCAGTCATTGATGAATAAATTAAACCATATTGCTCCCAGTATTGAACCCTGGGGGACACCACTAATGACAGACCTCCAAATACGCCTTGTACCCTCTGGGATCTGCCATCAGCCAGTTCTCAATCCACCTCACTATCCACTCAATCGAATTTATGCATAATACTTAACAGAAAAACTGTGCCATTGGAACCATTGTCACATAAGATGTCTTAGTTTTGCTGTCAGATGTTTTTCACTTAAATCCAGGGCACTGGGAACCCTTCATATGAGTGATTAACTTAAATATTAAGGCATAAACTAAAGTATTTCAGCATTAACAATGCTACTTCTCACAATCCATTGCCTTGGACCAGTGGGAAATGTAGTGAAAACAAGGCAACAAATGGGCAGATCCATTTTAATATTCTGTTTTGCACATTCTTGCTGGATACTTTCCCTCAGTGTGTATACTGTTTCTACACTCCTTTGTCTTTACATCTAATGGAAATTCTAGGGTCTTAGAGTGGCAGACTTTCTTCTTGTAAAGTGCTTAATTTTTTATTCAACAGCTTTGAGACCTCAGTCTAGTTCAGGTTTTGATCCCTTTAGTATCAAAAAATATTTAGGTTTTCAGGTAAGGAACATAATGTCTCTTCATTATGCATGTCAAGAGAAGAGTCAGTTATCAACTTTTCATGGAGGAAAGAGCTGTGTATGGTATTGTCATAGGGCCTTCCACAAGAAGTAGTAGTTTATTACCAGCAACACATGAGCACCTCAGTATAGCTGAAGCCTGTTCCTCAGTCACAAGTGGCTGTCATATGCACAAAGAAGAATGTTCGTAATTCTGCAGAGCCAGCAGTCCTGCCATGCTGGCTGAATGCTTGACACTATAATTTTTGGCAGATAATTACTCAGTCTGTGGTCATACATGTCTTCTGGGTTGATAGGTCTCTGACATCAACATTGTTATGCAAAATGTCATATTGCACGTAATTTCCATTTTGACTATAAAGTGTTGAATGTGGTCCCCCCCTTCCCTTTCCCCCACTTGGATTGTTTCACTTGCATTCCTCTGCTTGGCTGTTATGTAGGCAGATCTACTTTGCTGATTTAAGTGCTTTTTCTCATTACTTACTGACTGAATGGTAGCTTGCTATGGTTTCCAACTTTTGTAAGTTCTTGGGGCGGTCCTGTACAGGACCAGGTTTTGGACTCAATGATCTTTGTGGGTCTCTTCCAACTCAGAATATCCTACTATTCTGTGATTCCCTCACCTTTTTTTTTATCTTGTTTTATAAATTAGCTTTCAGTATGATTGGGCTTTGTCCCTTTTCAGCTATGTTGATTCAGCTGAACTAGTAGCATTTGTAGGCTTCCTGAGCTATTTCTTACATGCACTGTCTGCAGAATGAACCTGTCTTGCAGGCTATTCTACTTACTTTACAATCAGTATAGTATTTTTGCTCTTACCTCAGCTAATTGATCTAATATTCTGTAATTAAATCCAATTTTGATCTTATCCTTAGAGAAGGGCCATTAATTGATGTAGAACCTTTGTAAACATTTTTATACACTCCACAGTTCATGGCATTCAAAGATTTTAGAGTCTTTGTTCTCTGTTAGTGTTGCTTCTTGCGTTTGCTCTTATCTGTTCCCAGGTAGTTCATCATGGGACTGTCAATTGTAATTCGCTTCCATCCATTTTTGATCTCTTTCCACTTCCTCACGTTTGTTCATTTTTCCTCTTTCTGACTTTCTTCAAAATACAAAATCTTTATTCTGCAGTCAGTTATCTAAGATCAGCTGGTGCATGTTGCCAGAAATCCACATTCTTCATGCTTTTTGCCCCAGGATTGCAAGGGCTATATTCTATTGTCTCAATATAATATCTCTTTTCCTACTTTTGAGAGAGTTACATGTCAGGATAGTACTACCAGTTCACTAAATCAAAGCTTTAATTTGGGGCACACCTCCTCTAAATTTTATTGCTGATTTAATCCTCCCTTTTTTTTTCTTTTTTGTTCCTTCCCTCTTTTTTCCCCAACTTTTCACAACACTAGGTATCAGCATCCATATATCTTTGAGTAGGTGTTTGGGGTTTTTTTATTGGATAACTGAATGCCCTTTATCAGTTGAATTTTGTCCTTAGCCCTTGCACTAAATGCTGCTTACTGCTGTCCTCACATTTTCATGCTATTTTGCAAACTTTAGGTATCTTTTTCTCTAAGGAAGGAGACAGATCAGCTGTTTCTCTTGCAAACTGAGATTGCCTTAAACATGCTGATCTTGAGTCTTCTTCGCTGCAGTGTCTTTTTCAACATAGTATTTCCAATACCGAAAAAAATTATTAAGATTCAATACACGTTCTGCCAGCCTTAATCCTGCTTTGTCTTATTTTTCTTACGGTTCTTGATCTTCAGTATGTTACTAGAATGTGTATATTTGTTTAGTGTGACAGTTACATTCACCTTTATCCTATCCCTCATTCCTTTGCTGATTTTCAATCCATAAAGATAACTCTCAGGCAGTATCTTTCCCTGATATAAGCCAGCTAGAGAAAATAGACTTCTGATTCAGTTTTCAGTAATGTAATGGATTCGGTTTCCCTTCTCATTTTCCTGAGAAACCTTTGCTCCTTAACACAAGGAATTTTAGCGGAAGTTACTCATGTAAATCTAGGTAAATTTAATTTTATTTGCCTAAACTTATAACCTAAATTTAGACTATAAGGGGAACTTATGGTCTATATTGAAGAAAGATGCATCTTCTGAAATGCGTTTAATGTGTGAAAAGTGATTTTGTGTCTCTGAATTGCTCTCTAGAGGATCATTCCTCAGCATACTGATGGCACATGGACACTGTTCATGTTAGTAATACTCAGTACTAATAATTATTCTGAGAGTGGTTTTTGGGATGCCAATTCCAGGCTGGGTTTGTTTGGAGGGTTTTTAATCTGTTCAGTATTTTTAAAATGCGCAATAACAGATTTTGGTATCTTACCTGTTGATTCTGTACACTCATATACACAGGCCTTTGTGATCTCTGTATCCTCTAGCTGCACATTAACAAGTTATCTTTCTTCCATAACTTCTGAATATCTTTTATGCTTGCTTATTTCCATTTCCATTCCATATTTATTCTTCACTTTCTGATTAAAATGATAACAGGGATCTGTTTATTATATTAGAAAATCCTTAAGACCATGAAATTTCTTTCAAGGCCTCCAACTAAGCTCTTGTGTATTTTCTACTATTATGGAATTGCTGAGGCATAAAGTCTGCTTGGAAAATCTTACTAAAGATGCTGGATGCCTATACTCCCACTGGCCTTAGAAGGAAATGAGGATACCACAGCACATACAATTTTTTAAGTAACCATTTTTTTCAGCTCTTGGCATTATTTTTGTTTTGAGGTTTTGTGGATTTTTTTAATTCTGCTAAAGTAATAAAACTTTTTAAACCAGTATTTTCAAGACCAAAGATAAGAAAATCTTAGTATTCAGATGAATGGTTCCTTTGCACTTCATCCCTTAGAATGGATGCATAGATTATAAATTTATGTCTTTTCAGCTCCTTGAGAATGTTAAACTTCTATCTTATTCCTGCCTGTATTGACCCTAAAAGCAGATGGAGAAGGGAAAAAGGGATTTCTTTCATAACTGTTACTGCTAGAAGATACAGTTATGCATTTATTCTGCAATGCGTGCTGTATTAGTTTTCTGGTATTAAAAAATAAAAACAAACCCTAACATAAACAAACACAAGAATGTAAACAAGTGGTAGCTTGCTTTTTTATTTTGTTCAGGTGCTAAGTAGTTAAATAATTAATAACAGATTGCTTATTTTAAAAATATTCATGTTTTTTAACACTAGTAAGAAAATCTGGGTTTCCAAAATATATAAGACTGTATATAAATTAGTCAGCCACCACTTAAGCAAACCACTATTTTAAAATAGAAAATATGTCTTTTTTGTAAATAGGAGATGTGGGTGGGAAAGGTAATCCTTTTCCCCTATCCTGTCTGTGATAAAATACCTTTTATAATTTGTCTGTTTTTATTTAGATTGGGAATGTCAAGAGGGGAATCAATGAAACTCACTGCAGTGCAGAACAATGACAAAGACGAAAGCAATTCTTTGTGTGGATCTTCTGGCACACCTGGTCCTTCTAAGCAAGCAGCGTTTGAGGATCAAGTGGAGAAGGATGCTAAAATTCCACCTTTACCAGAGGGAGATTATAGTACATCTCTTTGTAGTATGGAACAGGTTCCTGTCAAGGATGTAACAGCAGATTCTGAGGATATACTGATACCTGAAGAGTCAATTATTCAGGAGGAAATTGCTGAAGAGGTCGAGACAAGTATTTGTGAATGCCAGGAGGAGAACCATAAAGCAGAACATGAGTTTTCTGAGGAGTCTGTAAGTCCAGCTGGCACAAATGAGGAAACAGAGGCAGTAAAGCTTGCAGACAGCACTGAGTCCTGTGTCATGATGAATGATGTAACTACTACTGTATCTCACATTGAAATTAAAGTGGAGTTGAAGTCAGAATGCCCTCAGGAGGAGATGTCAGTTGTGATAGATCAGCTGGAGGATTGCATATCACCAGCACAATCAGCTTCATCTGCAAACTCTGTCAGTGGTACAGCAGAGAAGGATTCTGAGTCTGCAAAAGAGCTAATTGTGCCAGAAATGCAAAATGCTGCTCTGGAAGGCTCCTTATTCACTGGTGGAGGCATTGCAGTAGATATGGAGCTTCATAGTGACCCTGAGGAGCAGTTGTCTGAGAATGCTTGTATTTCTGAAACTTCCTTTTCCTCTGGAAGTCCAGAAGTTTGTATTGCCTCTCCTGGAGGAGACACTCAGTCAACTTCAGAGGAACCCTGTACTCCAGCATCTCTTGAAACAGCTTGCTCATCTGAAGTATCCAGTACAGAAAACATTGAAGGTGATATTCAGCAAAAAGCCAATGATGAAAACTTGCACGCACCTTTAATGTCAGAAATCTCTCCAATGTCCACTTCACCTGTAACTTCAGAAGCATCTCTATCAAATTTACCTTTAACATCAGAGGCATCACCAGCTTCTAGTTCCCCAAGCAATGAAAGACTTAATCTGCAACAAAGGAAATCACCATGTTTGTTGGAAGACTCCCTTCCCACTTTGAAAGAAGAAAGCTCTGCCATTCCTAAGGTGGTTCAAGAAGAGAATCTTGTTCAGCCGAAACAACATCAGAGTGCCCCTGAAAATATGAAAGTTGGTCCATTAGCAGTTGTACCTGATACTTCAGTATTGGAAGAGCCCCACAGCAAAAACCTCAGTCATCAGCCATGTAAGTCACATTCTGAAATCGAGAAATCCTACATTGCATCCATCCCAGAACACACTCCTCCAGAAGTGATCAAAAATAAAAATCACAGTGTTCAGCAAAGAGGTGACAAGAAAAGTACACTTTTGCCATCAGAGGTATCTGTCTTATCAGAAGGACCAGTTGGCAAAAATATTGAATTGCTTCCATCAAAGTCACATGATAAACTATATACCTCATCTCTAGAGAAAACTGCGTTCTCTGAAGTGTGCAGAAGTAAATCTCACAAGCTAACAGGCAGCTCCCAAAGCCGTCTAGAGAGTTTGCATTCTTCCAAGTCATTAGAACCCACAAAATCACCAGAAGCAAGGAATGAAAGTAGAGATCCAGAGATCCCAAAGAGGAAAACAGCAGAACAGCACAGTTTTGGAATCTGCAAAGAAAAGAGAGCTAGAATAGATGATGATCAGCCTAACCGTAGTGCTTTGTCAACGAGTCCATCTGATAAAGAACAGCCACCCAGAGAGGAACCCCGAGTTCCACCCCTTAAGGTAAAGTAATGAATAAACAGGTTACTTGGAAAATAAAGGCTCTTAACGGCATGCAGACACAGTGAATAGTGTATTTTTTGTGGAGGTGTAAGTGCTGTTATTACTGATGGTTTTGGCTTACTATTACATTTCTACCATGCCAAATTACTTCTGATATAAATATATCTGTAGTCGGGATCTTTGCTACAAAATTTATTTTGTGTGCAGGAAAGTTTTCTGGGATCTATGGCTTAATCTAATTCAAGAGCTTCCTCATCATTCACACGGCACTCCTTGTTTTTCTCATTGCTCAACTATAATATCTCCCTATTCTCCTGTGGATGTCTTCTCCAGCAAACACGAGTAATAAATGTTCCTGTAACCAATACTTTTAAAAACAACCACCACCTTAATCCAGCAAGAGAACCTAGAGTCAGAGTAATTGAGGATCCCTTTGCAAACCCAGGGCTTGAGGTAGACTGAAAAATAAGGTTTCCCTGTAGAATTAACTGGAAATAGAGACCTACCTATCGGGGGAAATGTCTGATTGATATATGTGTACATATATCTATTAATAGCAAAGCAAAAGGTAAAAAAAATACACCAACTAAACCAACATTTTATGTGTGTCATTCTGCTATGTAAGAAAGTATATTCCAGTTAAAAGGGAGTTTTTCCCTAAAAGGGAGTTCTATAGATTTAGTAATATATAGGCTCAGGGTTTGACCCTTTTAATCTTGTACATGACAAAATCAACCAAGGTTAAGATCCAATTTGCTGAACTTAAGCCATCGACTTTGCAATACTATTTCCTGATTATTCAGAAATGCCCTTTTCTGCATTTATTTTTAACTGCTGCAGTCACTGAACATTGTTAATATGGCTGGGAGGGCAAATAGGCTAACTGTTTTAATCAGTAGTGCAGAAGCATATTTCAACTAATTTATTTTTATGAGCAGTGATGCAATTGGAAGTTAGCCCTGCTCTGAGTTTAGTGATATTCTTTTATATTTGGAAGGTGTCTATCCAGCCTAATAAATTCTAATAACTCTTTAAGCACAAAGGAAAATAGATCACTAGGGAATAAAAAAAAAGGTCATGACTATAATAATAATAAAAATAATCAAGCACTTAGAGCTCTAGCAGTTCTGGTAATACAAAGTAGAAACAGAACAGAGTTGCTGCTGAATCAGAAAGCCAAATGTTTTGGAGAGTTTTGGACAATCCTAGTATGTTTTTTGTGTAACAGATATTTGGCTCTTCTGTCATCTTACCAACAAACCTCTATCTTTTGTAATTAAGAGAGGAGAAAGAACCCCAGTTCTTCCAAGTCTTTCTTCTATATGCCTGTCACTTCCCTTCATATCTTATGCCTACTTTTTCTACAAATAGTACCTAATTTTCTTCTCAGTTCCTTTCAGAAGAAAAGTCGCAGCATTGACTGCAAAGTCCTATCACTGCAGACAGCCAGTAAACATATGTCCATTTTAAGAAATGGAAATTTTTTTTTGCTAACCTTCTATCAGAATAGTGCATGAGTTACAGAGTGGTCCCAAGACTCTTAATCTCTAATCCTGAAAATAGATACGACTAATTGGAAACATCCTAATAATTCCAGTGATTTTAGAGGGTATTATTGGGCTTAAACTGCTATTTAAAATTTTAATATTTTAGTTTCAGTATTTATAGGTCTAAGAATTTCATTTTTGAAGTGGAGTACTATAGGAGCTGTTCCAGGGATGTACTAAAGTGAGTCTCATGAAATTGTGAATGAGGAAAGGAAAGGTGTATCCTTCAGTGGCTCATTTCTTTTATGCTACTACTTCAAAGTCCTCTGGGGTAGAACTTGGAAAACAGGCTCAGTGGAGACACCACTCCATCCTATCTAAAGGATAGGTGTGTGGTGTATGTAAGTGAAACATAGCCTAGTGACTAGTGTCTTAATTGTTGGAGACCAAGGAGAAAAGCACTACACGATCATTATTTTTTCACACATTTGCTGGAAGTGCTTACACGTAGGCTCTTTTCAAGTACCACTACACAAGGCTTATTGATCTTTTCTGTTAGATGCACTGCATATAAAACAGGTCTGACAAATTGTATCAGATAAGCATCAAGTTGTCATCCCATTCAATCTTTCTTCCTGTCAGGAAGATCAATGTGAGAAGGCTAATACAGGTGTCAGTTATTCCTGCTGGAGGATGATAAAATATTGAAGCATAAATATAATTAATTTTTACCATTTTTCTGGCCAGCTCCACTGAGCAGTAATTCCCTTCATTACCTTTCTCTGATCCTTTAAGAAACAGCTAGTTATTTTAGTGAATCGACGATCTCATTAAAATTACTTGGTTTTTTTTTTTCTTCCTTTAGATTCAGCTTTCAAAAATTGGACCACCTTTTATCATCAAGAGCCAACCTGTTTCTAAACCAGAACCTCGAGTTTCCCCGAGTACATCTGTCAGCAGTGGGCGAAACACTGGGGCTAGAACTCTGGCAGATATCAAAGCAAGAGCTCAGCAAGCAAGAGCCCAAAGAGAAGCTGCGGCTGCAGCAGCCGTGGCAGCCGCTGCCAGCATAGTCTCTGGAGCAATGGGGACCCCGTGCGAAGGTGGAAAGACAAGGACACTGGCACACATCAAGGAGCAAACAAAGGCCAAGCTATTTGCAAAGCATCAAGCCAGAGCTCATTTACTCCAGACTAATAAAGAATCAAAGTCACAGTTCAGTTCAAAGGAAAGTACCTCATCTCTGGAGATACCAACATCTACTGACACAAAGATTGAAGGTTCTACTGGTGTCATTATAGTTAATCCTAACTGCAGATCCCCTAGCAACAAGTCTGCTCATCACCGTGAGACCACCACTTTATTGCAGCAGTCTCTTAACACAGCTACATTGCCAGAAACTGCTACTGAGATATCTGTCCACAGTTCTGATGAAAATACACCTGTGCCACAGTTGTGTGAGAAAATTATTTCATCTACCTCTACTGAAAGTAACAGTGTGCCAGTGCTTTATAATAAAAGTTCGGTCTCTGTGTGTGTTTGCAGCCCTGCTATGTCTGGAGCAATTAAAGAACTTTCTTTTGCAAGCTCTGTTGATAAATCCTCTGTGTTAATGTCTGTTGACAGTGCAAACACAGCAGTTT
The DNA here is from genome assembly GCA_013399895.1 of Serilophus lunatus. Classification (NCBI taxonomy): domain Eukaryota; kingdom Metazoa; phylum Chordata; class Aves; order Passeriformes; family Eurylaimidae; genus Serilophus; species Serilophus lunatus. Next base: position 949,651 of record VXBA01004042.1, on the reverse strand, counting down.
CAGCTTGTAATATAAATATGCTGAAAACCATCCAAGGGGCTGATACTCCATGCATAACTGTTGGACCAAAATGTATTGATAACAGTAATGTACCAGTCTCCATAGACAATACAGTCTTATCAAATGCCATTGATGACAAAAGGTTACCGCTACCAAGTAGCAATGTGAATAACGCAGTCTCCAGTCATTATGCCACTGTGCCAGCTTCATCTATTGCAAACAATTTGCCAAACCATCTCTCTGCTAGTTCTGTACTGATTCCCCCAGTGGGGACTACCAACAGATTTCCTTCTGATAAGATAGCCATAACTGGGTGTAGCGAGCAGAGCACTGTCTCCATTCACACTACTGTCAGGTCAGCTTTAAGTTGCAGTGAGGCCCTTGCAGTAGCAGATCCTGTTGCAAGGCCACCCATTTCAGTGTTTACTGGTAACATGGTCACAATAAGCTCTTACGATAATGCTACTAAACTGAATGCTGATCTCTTAGAAAAAAGCTCTGGAGCACGAAACCGGATGGATCTGTCTGGTAAATCTCAGCCAGTGAGCTTTACGCAAACTGCCATGAATAGGTCTATACCTTGCAAAGTCATTGTTGACCATACTACAAATCAGAATTCCAGTCTCTCACTTTCTTCTTCTATTGAAAATCCAGAAAACAGCATTGACCTGCAGAGCAGACCTGTAAGGACAGAAGCTGCCTTACAAAGTATAGCCTGTCCTCAGGTGTCTGTTATCAGCAGGCCCGAAGTGGTCCAAAATGAAAACCCTGACCACAGTTCCAGCTTTATCACCATTACAGCAAAACAAGACAACAAGAACTTGCAGGCAGGTTGTTCAAGTCTTCGAGAAGTGCCTCTTGCTCCTCAAGATAAACTAATTGAGGTGGTTACTCCTAGTCAGAGTTTTGCTGAGCAATTAAGAGGTCCTTCAGCACTGAAAAATGAAGCAAATGCTGCTTGTGCCAATCAGTATAACACTAGCAACAGAATTTGTTGGCATGATGAAGAGGCAATGAATACAGACCAGCCAGTGGTCAGCCATCTTTCCTCTGGTAAGCATAAGGAATACACAGAGCAAAACTGCTTGAAAAGTGTTAAAATCGAACCTTCCAGTTACACGCAAATGTCAGAACTGCAATCCAGGAGTCTTTTGACGAGCATTGCTGTTCCCGTTAAATCAGAAACTACTGAGTCTGACAAGTGCTTCAGGATGGACACCGAGGATTTTACAGGGCCTGAAATGCCTGCCCAGACTGCAGAAATAGCCACGAGCGCGCCGCCACCGCAGACCTCCAAGACATCCATCGCAGACTCCATGGAAGACTCCCTGTCCCTGACAACAGAAACCCTAAAGAGAGTTACGAGTGCCGGGGGCTCTAGCTGTCGTTTGTCGTCAGTGGAGGCCAACAATCCTTTAGTGACACAGTTACTGCAAGGCAATCTGCCTTTAGAGAAAGTGCTGCCGCAGCCCAGATCAGGAGCCAAACTAGAAATTAACAGGCTTCCCTTGCCTTTGCAAACTACCTCAGTATGTAAAACAGCAGTGTCCGAGAGAAATATTGTTGAACATGCTTCCAACTCTCCTAATCCAGATGGTAAAGTATTTCCAGCAGGCAGCATAGCCCCGCTACAAATCAGAAAGCGTGAAAACCATCCGAAAAAGAGGATGGCCAGGACTATAGGGGAACATGCTCAAATTAAATGTGAGCCTGGGAAGGTGTCAATGGACACAGATGTTAAAGTGGCTCCTTGTGTAATTAGTTCCAGCATGAATCAACTAGGGCACGGACAGCCATTTAAGCAGGAGTGGCTGAACAAACACACCATTCAGAGCCGAATCGCTCACAGCCCGGAGATCAAGCAGCAGAAGAGGCCGTTGCCTTCATGCAGTTTCCAGCAGAGCTTATTTCATATTGATAAAAATGGCAGCTTTCACGCAGAAGCTAGTACCTCACACAGACAGCATTTTTACCAAATGTCCATGGCTGCAAGAGGCCCCATTCCTACGGCAACTTTGTTGCAAACTACTTCAAAAGGCCCACCTGGCTGCAACGCATTTGCTTTTAGCAGACACCTGGAACAGAAGGGTTTGGGGGACGTGAATATTTCTACAGCAGCTCACCAGCTGAGGCTAGGAAGTGTGTTTTCCCCTAATATTCAGCTTAAGGAAGGTGATGACATTGCCAGTGCCTCTCAAACTCTCCAGAGTAAAACGTTAGTGCATCCCCCTGCTCCCCCTCCACCCCTGCCACCTCCTCCCCCTCCTCACCCAAATGCAGAAGTCCCCTCTGATCAAAAGCAACCGACAGTTACTATGGAAACCACTAAAAGACTTAGTTGGCCTCAGCCAGCAAGCATCTGTAGCAATATAAAATCTGAACCTATTTCTTTTGAGGAAGGTTTAAGCAGCAGCTGCGAACTGGGCATAAAACAAGCTTCCTATGATCAGAACGAAGTGAAAGAACAGTTAAAAGCGTTTGCATTAAAAAATGCAGATTTCTCTTCCTATTTACTTTCTGAGCCACAGAAGCCTTTTACCCAACTTGCTGCCCAGAAAATACAGACGCAGCACCCACAGCAGCAGCAGCAGCAGCAGCAGCAGCTCTGTGGAAATTACCCGACAATACACTTTGGTAGCACAAGCTTCAAAAGGGCAGCATCTGCAATTGAGAAATCGATTGGGATTTTAGGAAGTGGCTCAAACACTGCCACAGGCCTGTCTAACCAGAACGCGCAGATCCCGGTTCAGAAATTTGCTGACAGCAGCAATGCCGATGAACTGGAACTCAAATGCTCTTGCAGGCTGAAAGCCATGATCGTGTGCAAAGGCTGCGGAGCCTTCTGTCATGATGACTGCATAGGGCCCTCCAAACTGTGTGTAGCTTGTCTGGTTGTGCGGTAGGAGCTGAATCAAAGATGCAGTATCCCATATCAACATGGGGAGTGCAGGACAAAGGAATGGAGAAATTGGAACAGTTTAGGCCACTAATGGTTTGCAATGAGTGATTTTTTTTTTTTAGTGGGTTTTTTTTTCTTCTACATGGTGCTTTCAGAATTTAGTTATTTCTACCTGAGTGCCATTTTTGGGAAAGAAGAGGAAACCTGTAAAAGTAGTTAAAAAAAAGATAGCCTTGTTACTGAAGCTTCTATGAGCTCTCTTGCTATGCTGAAAAAAAAAAAGGCATTAATGCATGTCATTCGTAGCTTCTATTTATTTGCACAAAGTGCAGCACATTTTTTTCTCCACTTTTTGATAGTTGATACGAGCTGCAGGTTAAAGATTGGTGGAAGAATAGCACTGTAAGAAGTGGAGTAACTATGCAGAATGAATAACACACTGAGTAGCAACTGTATTGCTTGGGGTAGTGGCAAGGTGCGGGGTATCAGCCATCATAGCTTCAAAGTCAATTTGCAGATTTTCTGCTGATAAGATTGTTTTCTCCAACTGACTTTCACTACCTAGGGCTAAAATAGAGTCACTTCACCGAACAAAACAAAATTTAAAAGATGAATTTAGATTGTTAGAGGAGTTTCTTTATGTGCCTGCCGAGGACTGTGGAACTCAAATCTTACTCATCATCTCTTTTTGTTGATTCTTTGAGAAAGACTTCTATATGCCATGAGTTAGTGGGACCAACACTGGAATCATGTTGGCTTCAGTAGAGTGTAGAGAAAGTAACTTCTCTACTGGAGATTATAAACCTGTTTTCCTGTTTCCCACTCAAATGGTCTTTATTTGTATTTGTCTCTATAATCTGTTCGCTAGGTTTGTCAGTCCCAAATATATATATATATATATATATTTATATAAGACCAGAATTATGTAATTGGTTGTTGAGGTTTCAGCCTTTCTGTGGCCTAAAAATGATGCATACTTCTGATGAATAATAAGGAAAGATTTTAATTGCATGTTGGTTGAATGTTACATTATCAGTTCTTTTTCCTCTTATGTGAGTTACTCTATTTAAATAACACCTCAGAGTTTTGCCATTTAAAGTAATTCTTAGAATTATTTCCAACACTGACTTTTTTTTTCTCCAAGGAATTCGGATCCTTTTAGAAATTTGGAAGCAAAATGTAGTTTTAAAGGGGATACTGCATCTTTAAAGTAACCTTCAGTATTTATCCAGTACTGTATGCACATTCAGGACTATAGCTGCATTCAAGATGTGCTAGCCACCATAACAGCAGAGAAGAAAAACAGTAATTTTGGGGCCCTAATTCATCTGAAAGGAAAATACTATAAAGGGATAAAGCACATGCAGTTGCTAGGGAGATGAAAACACCTTGGGGTTTTTTTTACTCTCACTTCAAGAACATGAATCGTGAAATGCAAGTCATCCATCTGCCAGTATGTGGTTGGGTCTTCCCGAATGTCAGCATCAGAGAGAAATGTTCTTTGTACCATTACAGTAGAACCTCACTAATCCGAAAACATTAGAGGCCTGCTCAAGAAAACTGATCTTCCGTCCACAGTTTTAAGAGACCAGCGTAGTAAGAATGTGTGAGCTGTAATGCTGCTTGGATTTGGTCTCGCATTAACTGTTGCATTCTGAAGTATTAATGTGAATAGTAGAACTGTATTTAGGAAATGAAAACTATACTGCATTTTACACTATCCTTTTTTTATCTGATCATTGCCTACTTATTCATCAGCTGTAACCAGTCTCCCTGACTCTTGTGCATATTAGTGGGGTTCTACTGAACAGAGGAACCACATTTATTTTCTTGCGGGACCATTTTCACAGACCTGATAAATGCCATTTATTGTCTTAAAAGTGAGCTGGAATATCTACAACATACATTCCTGTCATAGGAAGTGCTATGGTGCACCTTGATGTTCTCTTTTAACTGTAATTAGCAACATATCGATATTATTTTTGACACTGTGTGGTACAAAGGTCATTTGTAATAACTAAAAAATTTGTTGCTGATACAATAATATATTTTTTCTATACAAAAGTGCTCCTTAATATGGCATGTGAACTAAGGAATGGCTTCTCAGCACTTTCAGGTCTTCTGGTAGGAAAATTAGCCAGTCAAGCAAAAACCTAAAAGTAACCCTATGAAAATTAGCATCTGGGCCTATGCCAGCTGCTGGCAAAACAGCAACTAGGAAATATTCAAGAGTGTAGTCACTTAATGCATATCAAGTTCATGTTTCAGGAGCCTTTGTATCGGAATTGTATTGTGTTGTATTTATACTTGGTAGAGATAGGATACTTCTATTTGAAAAAAAGAGCAACCAGTCTTAGACTTCTATTTGCCTATGTTTATATAAGCCTGCTGGGAATCCTTATTTCTAGCTCAGGTTTTCCTGTCCACAGCACATAAGTCAATATTTGTTTGTACTTGCATCTTGAAATAGTTCCTGTATTGACTGACAAGATACAGAAATAAATTCCAGCCACAAAACAGTTTTACTTTATTCAAAGGGTAAGAGTGACTAATGTGGTAGGTGACTCATTCACGTCATACTGTCATTTTTGTATCAGAATTGAAACTTGCATGTGTGAGGTCACGATGAAATGCTATTTAAAATGGCTGGATGGTGCTATGTTATATTACACAACTGACCAAACTCTTCCATAGTGCAGATCCAATCCTTTCGTTCTTGAATCATTCAAGTTGCACCAGGAGTCGTATCGGCCAAGAAGTTAGCAACAGTGGTGAAGTGTTGTTACAGATTAGGTTTAGGGTATTAAAGTACTCAAAAGCAAACAGTGATATGGGAGCCTGGCTGAATCCTTATGTGACAGAAAACCTTACTTGGATTCTGGTATCACACAAATGCTTAGGGGAGAGTGACCCTAGGCCTTTGATAAGAACCCAATCACATTTAGAGGTTAATTTTGAATTACTTTTTTTGTGTGTTTAATTGTTCAGTTTGCAATCCCAATGTCATCATGTTTTCTAATGATCACACGGTTTGCACCATGGGGTGTTAGTAGTTTATGCACTGAAAAGTGGTGAAAGACTTACTTAGGAACACACTGCTCTGTGTTTGTGTGTACGTACATATGTGTTCCAATGTCCAGCGTGTATAATTTACCTTTTTGTTTAAATTCCAAAATTTTTCCCCCACTCCTACCCCAGGAGCAGCACTTTTGGGTGAGAGGGAGAAACACTTTTTTCTTTCCTCCCTCTTTATTGTTTTAATTGCATACCTGTGAGATATGCAGATAATGTTAGGGCATTTGCAGTGAGTGTGTTTGTGTGTTTCTGTTCCGAAATAATTTTCCAAGCAGAAACTCCCTTTTAAGTAATGTTAAAAAAAAAATTAAGAAATGGTGAACTGGATGCTCCCTGTTTGCATTTTATTTATCTGCTGAAATCTAGTACATGAAATAGCATTTAAAAGACAAAAATAAAGGTTGAGCCATAAAGTGAAAGGTATATTCTCTGTACTACAGACTTTCTTGAGGGTGGTGCATGTTGTCAGGGTAAGCTACAGAACGTGCAGATGGTTTTTCAGGGCCCTGCAATTCCTTGCACAGTTTATAAGCTGGTGCATATGGTGCTTTATAATGCAATTTCTGAAGTAAAATTACCTTATGCTGCACCCCCTTCCCCTTATGAACACACGCACAATTTCAGAATTGTTATTGTAGCCTCTGGTTTAGCAGTTTCTCCAAGGTGTGGTGAAGTACCAGGATAAACACTCACGATGCACTGAGAAGTGTCACAGAAAGGGATCATTTTAGCTGACACACGTGAAGGACCCTGCTCTGAACACTGAATGACTTCTGCAGTCTCCTGGCAGCAGCGCAGTGGTTCATCTTCTGTGGCTCTGCAGAACACTACTGGGGGAAGCAACGAAATATTCAGTGGATTTATCATGGACCTGTGTAGCTAAATTGTTTCTGAATCTATGAAATCCTGTTGTCTTCGGTCATCATGCTTTGTCACTGTAAAACCAACAAAAGGAAGAAAAAGCATTTTTTAGTCTAATTTAAGGAGCTGCTTCTTTTATAGCACATAATATTTCGCTTTGTACTATATTTGATAGTTAAAAGAATAATTTAGTCCGTAGAATAACTTTGTTGTATTTGTACTGTTCATGAATGTTAAAAGAAAAGTGCTTTACTTTGTTGCCATAATTCTCTTGTTCTGCTGTAAAATATTTTTTCTGCTTTACGGAAACTTAACTCGATTCACATTTTCAGTACAGGGTTTTTTTGTGTGTATGTATTTTTTTTTTTTTGTCAGTATTCTGAATGTTTACATCCGTTCAACATTAGCCATTCTATGCCTTTATAGGGCAATATTACTCCTGCAGTATAACAGCAATGTGAAATCCACTTGTACCTAACGTGCATGAGAAATACAGATTTATTGGGGAGATCCCTAATGTGCATAGGCATTTTTTTCTATCTGCATTCAGTGAAGTAAATACCCTCCTTCAGTCCTCTACCAAAGAAAATATTATTCCCACAGGACAAGCTTAGAAAGTGGTTCTCTGAATCTTCAGAAGGGGGTGTAGTTGGTTTCAGTGGGATGGCTCCAGTTTAATGCTGTTATGCTCTGCTTTGTTACCCCACCAGATGTGACTGGGTGAAACAAGCGTTTTAGCAATTTTTTTGTTTCAGGACAGTGTTTTGTTTAGAATTCAGGGATCATGCTTTCTTTAATGGTGCTGTTTATGTTATTTTTTTTAAGAAAACAACCTTTTGTTGCCTACAGAAATGACCATTCACAAAACCATAAATAAAATAATTTGTCTTCATAACTTTTCTCCCTTTCCCCCTTCCCTATCCCTTGGAAATAACAACTTGGGCTTCAATATTAAAATATTCTGGAAAAAAATAAAGAGATAAAATCATATTTGTCATTTGTTTATTTATTTGATGTTCAGTGCCTTAGGCAGGAGATCCTGCTCGTGCACGTCCATCGTATGTACAGGTTGATGAACCAGAAATGTGCAAGAAAAATCAGCCGTTTGTAAAGGAATTTTCAATTATGATGATGTAAGACATAGTTTGGATGACTTCTGATGTAATTCAAGTATTATACTAGTAAAATAAAAGTAGGTGTTGTATATTAAGTTGTTGTAAGTAAAATAGTTTGTGGATGAAAGTGATTATATTGCTTTGGATAGTTAATGCTGGGTGTAATGTAGTACTTTGCCTCCTTCTGCAACCCCAGAACAAGCTTAACAACCATGCTGGCATACACCCACCTTGTTTCTCATCCCCACAACAGGAGAAAGTAAATGTTCATAGTACATGAAAGGCAGCCAGTCCAAGGTATGCTCTTCAAAGCAGTTATCAGGTGTGGCAGGCCTTCCCAAAATGGAAATTAGTAGCCATTCTATTAAAACCATAAAAACGAACAAAAAACCTCAATAACCAGAAAAAAAACCAAACAACACAAAAAAACCCGCAAACAAACTAAGCCCAAACCCCAAATAACAACAAAAAAACAAACCCCAAAAGACCCCAGACATTTTTGTAGCATTACTCTGGAAAGAGAATTTTGAGTTCTGGTGGTGCAGATGCAAGTCTTAAAGGATGGGCAACAAGCAGCTTTTTCACAGGCTTGCTCAGAAATATCAGCACAACATTTTTTGTGCAGCCTCCTGTCATTGTTTCAGATGTGATACCATCTGAGAGTCTTGTTAGCAGCAGATGACAGCCCTGTTTGCCAAAATGTGTCCAAATGCAGAAAGACAGTACCACAAACTCTGTAGTTTATAATCCACTGACCTTTTTCTCATATCCAATACCCACCTGGCAAACTCCCTCAGCCTGTACTGTCATGCAGATTATTTTCCTTAGTTTGTTCTGCTCAGAATTATCCTCCTTTTTTCTTTTTTTTTTTTTTTGAGGGGGGATGGGCCTGTGCTTCTGACACTAACAGCTTGAATTATTTATTATTATTATTTTTCATCTAAGCAATGTAACGCAAATCAATTTGTTAAATCTGTACTAATTACTATTGTCCTTCCCCTTCTTTTTACTTTTTAAAATCTTTAATTAAACCTTGAAGTGGGTTTGCATATTAAACGTTAATGTAAAATGTATCAGTACATTTTTATTCCATGTGAAAAAGTAAGTATGTAGTTTTTCTTTGGTTTTTGCTAAGGACCTTGTAAGTATTACTAAGTTAAGGCTTGCGATTTGTTTTAGGTCCATGTGCTGTTTCTCCTCGGGTCAGCCCAGCCTTACCCTGGCAGTTTAGCCAGCAGATGGCATCAGGAGAAAACATGCTGCTCTGGTCTCAGCATTCCATCCCTCACCAAGAGCGTGTTAACAGAGAAAGGCAGCCACAAATACAGAGGAGTTCTGGGTTTGTCTCCCTTCCGTGCAGAGCTTTAGATGTGATGAAAACAAGCCTTCCTCTCCGCCCCAGTCCTGGAACTTGGCTTTCAGTAGATATGATGCCTTGAGGCTCACATCATCCTTTCCTGCACTTGGCGTTGTCTAAGTCGTGCAGTCTGGAATTGAAATATTGATACACTGGAAAAANTCTCTTTGTATCAAGGTGCTTCACAGATGTATATACTTGGTGCACAGAGGGTGTGCTGTTACCGAGCCTGGCCTTTCTTGGGTGGCAGAACTTGCACCGGAAGGACCACTAAATTTCAATCATAGAATGGTTTAGGTTGGAAGGGACCTTATAGGACATCTAGTTCCAACCACCCTGCCGTGGACAGGGACATCTTCCACTCGACCAGGTTGCTTGAACTGCCATCCAGGCTGGCCATGAACACTTCATGGATGGGGTACTCCTCTGAGCAACCTGTTGCAATGTCTCGCCACCTTCAGTCAAGGGGTTTTTTACCAATATTTAGTGTAAACCTACTCTGTTTAAATACCTTGAAATACCAACACAGGCACTGATACCTGCTGGTATCTGCTTGTGGAGCAGAGGACATTATTAGTATGGCTGTTTTTTTCTATCAAAACTAAGCTAGACATAGAAATAAACCATCACCCGGTTGAGATAATTCACACACCTGTACATTAGCACTCTGCAAATCCATACCAGGCACTGATGAGATTAAGTTTGTTATATCTTTAATAAAAGACAGCTATTTAAGCTTTTTAGGTGCTGAAGGTTCATGCTCAATGCCTGGGAGGTGCCTATTGGTTCACCATCAGTGGTGAAATCAAGAGTTGTTTCACATATTCATTGGGGAAAGATGGATTGTACTTTCTGGAGGTGAATGACCTTGGATAAATGTGAGGTTTTGTATACAGGTCAACTTCCTTAAGCCCTTCTCTTCTGTCTTCTTTGTCCTGGTCTTGTAGAGCTTGATTCAGCCATCGGAGTCTTATCTTTATGTCTTTCCAACAGAAAACGGATAGCCTTCTTCAATTATCTTCGAGCATCCTCCTGTATGTATCTACCACCGGGGCAGAGAATAGTTTATTATCCCACATAGAAAAATATGTCTGAAAATAAGCTGATTATATTGGATAATTGACTTTTATTAATAAGAAATCATGCTATATTGAGTAAATAAATAACTGTCGATATCAATATAAAGAAGGACGTAAATGGGGGGGAGGAGGGGTGAGTGTAAAAATACTGGTCCTTGTTGTAGTCTTATTTGCTTCTCATTCTTTCCCAGTTGCTCAGATCCATTCAGCAAATCACATTTTCATGCCCCTTGATTGTGAATTCTCAGCCCCACATCTATCATATAGAATCTTTGCTACTTCTGGGTGCATTTCTAGTGTTTAAAAGAATGAATCTGGGCAATGGTGGAGAGAACTGTATGCAGTGCCTCACCTTTTGCTTCTACATTTTGCAGAATAGGATGGAATCTCTGGGGAAAATAATAGAACTAGCTGTGAAAATGAAAGAACTGTAACATATGTTCCTTGACTTCCTTTAGGTTATTGAGTGAAAAGTCCACACCTCAGGTTTTTTTAATGATTGTGAGCAGGAGATGACCAATACAAGTCCTGGATTCCATCCAGGGGTGAGCATTTGCAGTTCAACAAGTCCAAAGTGTCCTCAGAGTATTGGGAAAAAAGAACAAAGACAGAATCATAGAATTGTTAAGGTTGGAAAACATCTCTAAGATTATCAAATCCAACTGTCAACTGCAAAGAAGCATGGATGAGGAGATAGTCAGCATGAGACTAGAGAAAAAGAAGCTTAGTTACACTTTTGGAACAAGTGATCCTGCTAATTGTTTTAATTTTTTAGTATCTCCCTAGAGCTGCAAACGTTAAGAAGATCTTTGGTAGCTCTAAATTGGGAGAGAAATTTAAATATTTACGGAAACGCAGGTCCACAGCTCATTGATAGCATAAAATTACAAAAATTAGTTTCTTAAAAGTTTCTTAATAGTTTCTTAAAAGTGGCATTTGAAGGTATTTTTCTGGTTATAAAATTTAAACATTACTGTATGGTCAACATTTTTTCAAATTAAGGTTCTTCATTTTGATTTCCTAAAATAGGAATTTCTGAACCTTACTTCAGTTTCCTGATTATAAAATTCTTTGCTTGCACTGCCACACAAGTCTGATTTATATTCTTCACTGTGTAGGAAAGCTCAAAAATACAAAAATCTAGAAATACATTCAGTGTGACATGTTTCAGTTAAGTATGTCATGTTACCTAAAATGAATTAATCTGGGTGGGGGGAAAATCTGCATTTATCTTTTTAGTTCTTTCAAAATCAACTGAAAGGGAAATTAAAATAGCCACGTGATTCAAGGGAATTTGTATAGTGTTACTGGATTTGAGAAACAGACCTTCTTCATTCTGCATCTTTAAATTTTAGGAGAAACAATCTCAAGACCTTTATGAAGTGTGTAGGTGACAGTAAAAGAAGAATATGTACAATGGTGCCAGTGGTACTCGAATATTTAATAAAAAAGGATTTATAGAAACCTGGGCAGAAAATTAAATGACCCTTGGGAGGAATAGAAAGAAATATATGTGAGGTGTCAGTCACAAGGGGTTCTTCTCTTCGGTATCTGATGATTGTGACATGGTTACAAAATAAAAAGTTTATACCTAAGGACCAATGGAGCAGAGCAAAGCATTAGGAAAGTGGGCTATGAAATAAATCGGAATTAAATATTAGATGATTGCTTCTGCTGCTGCTGCTGCAAAAAAGGTTGATTTTATTCGTATCATTTAGAACCTGAAAAACAGGAATGCCAGAAATCCGAAGGCCAACGTGTCCCTGCTATTCCACAGTAGTCTCACATTGCTGCTGGTGGTGGTAAAGGTCTGCTTCACCCACCCCACAGGGCCTTTGCTCAAGGAGATAGTTTGTTTCAGTGCTTTACTGTTCTTAAAATTAGAGAGCTTATCCTAATGTTTAACCAAATCTTCCTTGCTGCTGTTTAAGCCCATTCAGTCTTATCTACACTTCACAGGCACGAAAAATAACTTCTTCCTTTCCTCTTTCCAGCACTCTATTAGATAGCTATGTTGTTAATTTGTCTCTCTCGCTTTTCCATTGTTTAAGATAAAGAATGCTAATATTCAGCCTGTTTTTGTAGGTCATGTTTTCCAACCTCTTGTTGTTTTCATTGATCTTCTGTGGACTCCCTCCAATTAGTTCAAATCCTTTCTTCTCTTCAGTTCCTGAAAGTGAATACATTATCACAGCTGAGAGGTGAGACTGATCTACATGACTAAAATTCTGCCCTGCATCCCAGACCAGTGTTTGGTTTGTCCATGGCCTATTTGACTTGCATTGTTTGGTCCCAGTAACCCCTGCATCCTTCCCAGTAAAACTGCTTGTAGATGCTTGTTCTCCATACTGTATCCAAAGAATTATTTCTAAGTGTAGAATATTGTGTTTAGGATATCTTAAGCTTTTAAACCATAAATTGAACTTGTCCAAATCATCTTAAATTACAATCTCATTTGTCAATAGGATTACAGTATCTCCCAGGTAGGTATTATGTGCAATTTCAGAAAACAAAGACCACACTATCATAGGACAATTCCTGTTGAAGGGCCCTCAGAAGGTCATCGAGCCCCGCCTTCCACTCAGAACTCACCGTCCCATCATTCGTCTCATTAATTAAAATGCTGGGTGGAACTGGAGCCGTGCCAGAACTGAGTCTTCTATGGTTGCTGTTATGACTGTGTGAGAACGGTTGTCCACCCGCATTTGACTAACCAGGTAACAGTTTTTCCTAGACCATATTTTTCCAGTTTACTTATGAAAGTGTCATGGAAGTAATGCTAAGAGATTTACTGAAATCAGCATGTGAGCTCTGCTGCTTCTCAGTCCACATTGCCTGTTACTTTGTCATGGAGGGAAGACTAGGTTGACCCAGCTGCTTCTTGACCATGTTGACCACAACTCTTTTTACTTTTTATCTCTGAGGGTATTTATAAATCATTGACTTGTACTAACAATTTCCTAAAGAATGAAATGAAGCCGGTGAAACTAGTTCCCTTCACTCCTTTTTTTTTTTAAATCTAAGTGGTTATGATGTTCATCCTTCTCCAGTTTTCCCTGCATCATCCAATTTCACCAATTATGGAAGATAACTGATGGCCCTGTGATTGCTTCAAGTGCTACCCAGTGATGGCCATGATGCTCACATCAGTTTAAAACATACATGTTAGATGTTCTCCCTAGCTTATTTAAGACTGAGATGTACCCTTTTGTCTCTTGTGCCAATTGTGTTAATTCTCTGATTATAGTCAACATTTTTAGGGATGGCTTCCCCTCTCCATTAATTGGACGACCAGCTGGCACCTTGATGTTCCTCTTGCTGCTGATGTACAACAGGAGTGACTGGTTTTTGTTGGTTTTAATGTCCTTTGCTGTTCAAACTAAATGTTTTGCTTGGCCTTTCTGATTTCACCATTACATGCTTGTACTACAGTTTATCACTTTCTTTTCCTCAAGGAAAGAAGTGTTCATGAAGAGGAAGCATTATTAAAAGTTGTCCTCTGGCTATGCTCACTTCTTTGCAGTAAAAATTGACTTGCTTCTTCAAATACTTGTTTGAACTAAAAAAGAAGCACAAGAATACTGTTGCAATCCAAGCCTATAAAGTAATCTTAAGCTAAATACTAAAATAACTTCAACCATTATTGAGAATTTTCAGACAATTAAAAGGTAAAATGGATTTCAAGATCTCCAAGGTCAATACACAATACACAAGAGATGAATTATGATGATAAGATCACAAAGCCAAATTATAAAGAAAATAGTACTTTGAGAGAGCATGTTTTCATCAAGCTAAGGCTGGTCCTGAAACAAAAAGAGGAGCTTGTACCGAATATCAGAAAATGGACTGTAATACTAACTATGGAAAAATGATAAAGCAGTAATAAGAAAAACATAATGTCAACATATGATTTAAAATATGAAGAGCCTAATATATTTAATACCTTTTAGACATCATATGAAAATAATTTCAAAGGATTGATTCACCTGTCATAAACACAAAATTAGCTGCACTTTCTCACTTTGCTACAAATTTTGCAGAATATAGTATCTATCGACTGATTTTCTGTATACCAGCTATACAGCTGGTAGTTATATGCTCCAGTGTTAGGAGGTGTAAAGGGGTACCAGTTCACTATTGCCGGATTTTAAATCAATGTAATGTTTGTTTTACTGTTGAAAAGATCTCTGTCACTTGTCAAGGTGCAAGAATCTATTTCCTCTAAAATGTTAATATATGGCTTTGGGCCTCCTCGTGCAGAAGCATTACATGTGCATAAAGTAAACACTCTGGTTTGGGGTAGTCTTGTTCAAAGGACGCACACAGAAAGGAAAGAATATCACTGGCAATATTTATGTTTTGACTTTTTTTTTTTTCCTTAGAGGAAACTGAGATTAGTTTGGAACTGACATGCATGGGCAGGAGGACTCCAAAGTTGAGAAACCAAACAAAGTGCAGCAAAACCCCCACTGTGGCTGCTGCTTTCAGCCCACTGCAGTGATGCCCCCATCGCTTTGCCAAGAAGCTGTTACAGAAAATAAACGAGTTCTCTATCATTACACCAAGCAGGACAGGTCTCAACTTTGACAGATGCAGGACTGTGAAAGAAATAAATGCTAATCAGACATTTAGATAGGTAAGAACTCCTTGTCTGTGCCTCAAAAAATAATTTTTCTGTTGCTTGATGCAAAATGCTATAAAAGATTATGAGATTAATACGCATGGAATTTCTTCTATCAAAAATTGATATCAAGAAGTAGATTTGTTTAAATGATGGAGTTTTATTTTAAAAGTTTTTATTATTGCACAATGACCTTTTCTAACATTTCAAAATTATTACTTTTTAGTTGTCTGTGTGCCTACACTTTCATAGTTATTAACATATTTTTTACTCACCTTCCTACTAAAAGGTAAATGAATTCACCATATTCAATCTGAATGCAACTGAGTTATATGGCACAAGCACATAAAGTGTCCCATAGTACGAGGGTGCTGTAATCATGATTACTTCTTCATTACATATGCATGTGGGTATGTTATGTTACATCCTAGTTACAGATTACATCTGCCAAAGACTTTTTCTCTGAAATTATTACCCTAGTAGAGAATCTTGTTCTAGAGTCAGGATGAACAGCCACCTGTACTGACTAAGCTACTGAGTTGCCTGTGTCTGGGAATGGTTGTGAGCTCCAAGGCCGGTGGCAGAGCCAGCACTGCAACTTTCCCGGAACAGTGCTTCTTGGTGCTTTCCAGAACCACAGCAGAGAATATTCCTCTGGTGTATCAGTAAGCGTGATTATGTTTAAATGCTGGCAAAGGTCTTGGATGCTTCTTGATTTACAATCATAGATGTAGCCAAGGTGTCCATCAAGATGTAGAGGATTTATTTCCTGTGCGTGAGTTGCATAGGTGATGTGTAAAGGCACAAGCATACAAGGAGTTTAAGAGGCATCACTTTTATGGGCATATCTCAGTCACCAGTAAATGTGCTGGATCCTGGGCATGCCAAAATCACTGCATGTGCACCACTGACACTTTTACCTTGAAAATCTCAGGCAGTAATACGGTAACCCTAAGAGTGGGGCTGAATCTGTGCAAAGAATTGATTTAGTCTTTTGATCTTACACTTCCTTCTGTTGTTTGCTACTGTGCTTTGTTGAAAAATTGTTAAGTGTAAGATTAACATGGTTACAGATTTTATTTATGATCTCCTTATCATTCAGCAGCTTAGCACACTTATGTTCTCAAGAGGAAAATACAGATGTGGATTGCTTATATTGTTGGGCTCAGCCTTATACATCTATCTTACATTTCAACTTTGCTACAATACAATCTGATTCTTTGCTTCTCTCTAAACATGACATGTTAGTCAACTGTTCTTCTAAAAGCCAGAATTTACTTCACAGAAGGCAAAAAGAATAATGAGGAGCTCTAAGAGATAAAAGAATTCCCTTTTCCAGAATTTACAAGATATTTTGAAATTTTCATTGTCTTCTGCAAAATCTCAGTATTGTATTTTTCCTCAGGCAAAAACATTCATAGTGTCAACAGTTTCACTTTTTCATGATCTCTTCTCTGCCTCAGAAATGCAATCTTTCTCAAGTTCCTCTTCTAATCCTCTGATTGTATCTCCCCCCATACCTATTGTCCTCATTTTACTGCTCTTACTCATCTGGTAGTTTTCTCTAATTCTTCTAGTTCCTTGGAGTTAACTTGCTCAACACTTGATGGCTGCCA
Source organism: Serilophus lunatus (assembly GCA_013399895.1). Taxonomy (NCBI): domain Eukaryota; kingdom Metazoa; phylum Chordata; class Aves; order Passeriformes; family Eurylaimidae; genus Serilophus; species Serilophus lunatus. The sequence continues at coordinate 933,028 of VXBA01004042.1, read as the reverse complement.
AAATTTTGAGAAAAGTCTTTTAGATAGGTCCTCGTTTCCTGATGATGTTTATCTGCAAAGGATAGTGGAGGCCCAGTTTGATGTGTCTAAGATGAAGCATGATTCTTCTATACATGCATAAGTCCTTGTGAGAATCCCATGGAATACAACCTTGGAGAAAAGAATGATCCAGGAGAGCTGGCTGATTTTCAAGGATGACTTACTCTGGGATCAAAAATGGCCTATCCCTACAAATAGGTGATCAAGCAAAACCAACAGGAGGTTTGCATGAATGAACGAGGAACTCCTCTCTTTGTGAACAGGATTTTATCCTCTTTTTCTAATTTTCTCTTTCTAACACAAGGACTTTCCTTTTCTCGTATATTTATTTTGGAATTTTCACTGTATTCTGGTCTCTGAATATAACTCCTTAGTATATGACTGCATGTAAAAACTACATACCATCTTTGTTTCCTTTCTGTTTCTGCAACTTTGTGTTCTCAGAACTGTCATATGGAAAAAATACACAGAGAAAACAAGGGGAGCATTTCCTTCTAAAACTAAACAAAACTTCATTACAAGAAAGAAAATAGTATTTCTCTTGTAGTTATTAGTTGTTAGATTTTATTATTTAAAAGTTGTAATAGTACTAGTTATTATCATTATTGTCTTCTATTTTTCACTATTTAGCTTTTGAATATCCTTCTACTGTTTGCTTCTCAATTACAAACTGAGGAAAAAAACCCACAAAACTGCTTATGCAGTCTTAAAAGTCCCAACATTTCTTGTTCTTGGTTTATGTAAGCTGTGTGAAAACATGGTTCCACCACTTTCTGCTCAATCAACATTCAGTAAAGTATGGAAAAGGAACACTCTGTGGATGAATATCCTGTTCGTACCACCTCTAGCTTTCCTCAGGATTGTTTTTCCAGTTATATAAAACAACAGGGTTGCCCTTCTGGGGACTAACTGATGTATCAATCCCAATGACCAAGATTTACATCCAAATTACTGGTTCCTACAGCACCAGTTTAGGAGAGCATTTGTTGAGCCAAATTTCAAAATGCACTTGGCACTATGGATGGGGCCCGGATGACATTTCCAGTAAAAAGCATCCATTTGAACACAGTATATACTTACTATATTCAAGAAGAGTAAGCCTGAATGCTTCTAAAAAATATGTTTGCATAGAATTTCATTGGTAAAAGCGAAAATCAATCCACGGTTCAGAGATCTGTAAATTCCAATAAAATTTGCTGTAAGGTAACAAGAAGGCACAGAACTTTGAAACAGAATTAATTTAATTCCTTTAGCTGTTTAGCTGTAATTCCTAGCAAATCTAAATCTACCTCTCCAGATACACAGTGCTGAATAAGACAAGTGTCTGCAAAAATTTCTTCCTCTTTTGAAAAGATGCTTTTACATTGCTTGGGAGGGATAACTGAACTCAAGGAAGTTATTTAAGTGAAGGTGCAGATGTATAAGGCAACAATTTGGGCCCACTTCCATGGTAAGGAATATCACTTTGGCTTCTCAAATCTATTAAGGCATTTGGATTTTGGATTTCAGGATTAAAAAGCTTCTCTAAATCAGAAGTTATTCTCATGGAGTTCTGGCCTCATCAACAAATATCCAAAAGAAGAAAAGTATTCTATTAGTCCATTAGATTTTATGTATTCTTTTTCATTATATTAATGATCTATACATTTCTAATACAGCTATTTTAATTAAAAAAATAAAATAAGTGGACAGATCATACTGGGAAGAAAATGCTAATTATTTACATTTTGTTTGATAAATTTGGCTGGCTACATTTCTCCATTATTTAACTTTAAATACATATTGTCCTTTGATGTGCAATTAGCCCTATATTTATTTTATCCTTCCTAAGAATCATACAGAACTTTCAAAAATATAATTTGATATCCAGAAAACTATGATATTACCATTGTTTTTGCACTTACACTGTCAATGAAAAGGAAGCTATATTTTTCTCATGAAACTGAGCAACATGTTGAATTAACTCATTAAATGTTGGTCTAAGGTAAAATTTGCAAACACATAGGCTGAGTTAAAAATGTATTATTCTCCCATTAGTAGTCATACAATTTAATAAACTGAGTTTAACAAATTATTGTTTTGGGGGTTTGTTGGCAACAGAGAATTCTGTTTAGATTTAAATTGGAATGTAGAGATAGTATTTGCTCTTTCTTTGTCTTTTGTGCATCTACTACTAAAACCCACCAATTCAGGTGTCCAAAACTAATGAATAACATTGAAAAATTGGTTAGATATTGCCAAATAGCTGTAAAATAGTTTAAAAACTAGAAAAGCTAGAGATAAAAGACTCTGAAGGTAGTTAAGGAAGTGACTTGATTATAGGTTATTAAAAGCTCGCTCTATTTGCTAAAGGTGTAACAAAATGTACTGGCTATGAGCTAAACTGAGCATTTAAAATTTTATTTTTAACAATGACAGAAAACTGATAAATGGCAAGCAGGTCCTGAAGTGTGAAGATTTGTGGTGGATTCTGCATCATCCATTGTATATCTATAAGTCAAGCTTGAAAGGACATTTCTCTGCATCTTTTCTATTTCAACAACTGCAGCTGAAAAGACGCAGGTGTCGTGGGCAAAAGAGTCTCGGGGGAATTTTTACTTGCATTTGTTTACTGTCAATTAGTACCATCTTCTGATTCAGGTATTTGGTGAGGGGTGTTACAAATGAGAAAATAAACACTTAACTATCTCCTTTTCCCTCCTCTTTCCCAGGCTTATTTTAAGGCAAACATGTCTACTTGCCCCTTATTAGTATCAGCTTGCCTTATTTTTGCTGTGGATTACATTCAGTCCTTCCTTATTCATTCAGTGGGTGCAAAGCCAGGTCCTGCACCTAGTGGTTTGGTTCTGCTGTTCTTTGCCCATTTTCCCCCTGCTCCTGTGAGGCCCACCCATGGCCACAGTGCTCCTAGGCTGCAGTCTCTTGAGGTTGTCTCCACTCTGACATGGGTCATCTCTATGCCCCAAAATGTCTCCTTCTCTGTGGCTCCTCCACGCATCTGCCCAAGATCACCTCTCAGTGTGTCCCCTCACCTTTTTGGCTGCTGCCTTTTCTGAAGTGCATTTGAGCTGAGGCACCACGTGCCCTTCAACATTGAAGCTTTGGCAGGCAATGGGTTGATCACTCCAGTTTCAGAGCTGGCTGGACATACCTGTTACCTGTTCAGGACAGCCCATGACCTCCTCCCACACAGCCCCCAGCTACACAAATGCTGCTTGCTATGCTCAATACATTAGATAATGTTTTATTTCTCATATATCAGTGTTGCTCAGGCTTTATAATCAAACAATTGTCCAGCCTGTCTCCTAAGCAAGGCAGTGTATATGCCATTTTCAGAGTTCCAAAACAGCTCATGTTATGTGATTTATTCTGCCTAATACTTCCTGTTACTACAGAATAAAGTCCTGTTTGGAGGTGCCATGTTCTTCTGATCTTCTGAGAATTATCTTCAGCTACTTTGTCATCTTCTATAACAAGGAAGCATATCCCATTACGTGAAAAAAAAAAAAAGATGCAAAAAGGTGCATTTTCTCTGAAACTAAAGGCAACCTTTCCATTTTACTTCAATCGTTCTCAGTAATTCAGAAACTCTTTGCTGTCTTTAAAACTTCTCTGATAAAATCACACACTTAAAAAAGATTTCATTTCAAGAAGGCAGTTATGTCAGAATATAACTATAAGCACATGCATTTAAGTCGATCCTTTTTTATCAGAAATCCCTTTTAAATGCCTAAACATAAAGTAGAAATTACATTCTTTCAGTGTCTGAAATAAGCACTTTTTTTGAAACTTGAATACTGCTACCCTTTGCAATCAACTCTCCCATTGCATACCATTAGGTGTCTAGATTTGGCCTCGGAACATGATCTTTTATTGGATTTTAACAAAGAAAACTATGAGGGCACTCTGAATACTGGAGAATTAAACCTATCAGTGACATTTATTACTTACCATGCAAGGACCTGATAGATGATTCAATCTGAGAGTGTAATTCAATTCCTGACCCACATGTCACAGAAGGTTTATGTAATTATCATTAGTGTGTTGTTATTTATCCATGTGTAGATCCTGCTGACTTTTTATTGCTTGCTGCTAAGTTGTCATTAAAAATGCATGCCAATTAACATAATTTTAAAAGGCAACATGAAAAATCTGATTTTGCTTTAAATTTCAAACGTTTCTTTGAATTACTTTGCTTTCTTTTCAGCAATTTCAAAATAAAAGTCTGAGTAGACAATGGAGAGGTCAATAGTAGCCAAATTTAGTAATTCTCTTACCTCTATAGGTAAAGGTGACAAGCTTTTCATTTTGTGCTAGGCAGATCATAACCTGTCACCAGTCTTTGGCCAGTCAGTTATTTTAATTTTAAAAAAATTCAAACCCTAGCACAAATGTCATATCTTCTTGCAGCATTGCAGTTTCGGGCACTTCATAAATCACTTGAGTAGGTACAACAGCATCTGTCAATTTTATTGCATTGGATTTATTGAAACCAAGAAATCAGTATCTTATAAGTATGCATTAGTCTCTACTTGGCACTTTATTGCAGTACTTAGTTATTCAAGATGGCAAATTCAGATCTATTTACTGAAACCTTCAGATATATTTTTCTTTCCTGCTTTACTTGACTGAGGAGGCTTAACAATCACAATTTTATAAGCTTCTGTTTCTTATGACACCAAAAGCCTTGACATTTCTTTTTAGATCAGCTTTTCAGAGTCTTATACAGAGCACAGGTTTCACATAAGCTCCAAGATGAAGAAGAAAAGTGAGGAGTGATCTTAGCAGGGAGCTTAAATCAACAATTTCGGCACTAGAAAATGCTTGTTCTGCTCAGGAGAAACCCATTCCCTGGAACTGCTGCCATCTCTCCTGTTCTGCCAGGAGGGCTCACTCCCAAGGGCCTCCCAGATGTCAGAGAGAGTTAAGGACCAAATGTCAGAAATGTTGAAATGAACTCGTGGCTGGTGATTGGATCCCTCAGGCAAGACAGTAGGTTGCCTAAGTCTAAGTTTCTTGCTGAAGGACCATATCTGTACACAGCTCTTTCAGTAAAAGTAGTCGCTTGCACTTAACATCTATAGCACCTTTGGTTAATGCTATCTTCTCTATTTTGCATTTGGTTTTGAGCAGATGGGAAATCAGAGCGAGCAAGGTCACAAGGTTTTTTTCCAAAATGCACATTCTATTTATTAAAGAGAACATAAATTGAATTTGAGATGAAACATTTTTATACTCTTTCCTTATATTCTTTTGATTATTTGCATAGAATATGCTGATTTGGAAGGGACCCATCAGGATCATCAAGTCCAACTCCTACACTTAAAATCAGTTTGAAATACATTTATGATTTTCAATTTGAACAGGGTAAAACAGTGATCACTGCTAATGCTGAAATGTGCCCCTTGGCAGATCCAGCAAAAAAAGCTCCATCAAAATCTGATCTTTTATCTGGCTATGTGGATCTTGTAAAGGCCTGATATTTCACCTGATATTCCTATCTGGTGAAATACAAGTCATGTTGCAGCTTTGATTGCTGTTCCATTTTTTCTGGTAGCTAAACTTCGTTGTGTATTGTAAAGGAAAAGAAACTTCGAAGTTGAATCCATAAACTCTTCAGTTCTGAGGGGTTTTATTATTTTCAGGATCCATTCCAGCAGTTCCATATGAAAAATCTTCCAGTATTTCCGCTTTCTTTCCTATTTCCTTAGTGAATGTCCCAGAACTAAAGCCACAGCAATCTCTGCCCTTTTGGGGAGCAAGATCCTGAAACATGAGCTCAGCCATATGGAACAGAAGTGGTATTGATGGAGGTCACTTGTGCAATGGAGGAAAGAAAATTCTGACACAGTGAATATTTTTTGTTTGTTTTTATCTGTGCTAATCTCTTGAATGGAAAGAGATTTCCTTCTCTTATACAAAATATTTTCCATTTATTTGTATGCAAAAAGATATGCAGTTTTGGAAAGTGGCTTTTACAAATGTCAGTGAAAAAGGAACATTCTGTTCATTAAGTGGATGGATAACAAGTTTCTGCCCAAAGTAGAAGCTCCTGCACTGTTCTGTTTTCTTCCCTTCCCTTCCCTTCCCTTCCCTTCCCTTCCCCTCTTTTCCTCTTCCTCTTTCCTTCTCCTCTTTTCCCCTTCCCCTTTGCCTTTTTTATTGTGCATTCTCCTGGCAGGACATAGTAGCAGATAGTGATGTTTACTAGCAATAGATGCACAATGTCTGTTGAAGCACACTGACGTTAGCCCAAGATGTATAATATACTTTAGTATATTATCTGATACAAAAATTGTAGTTCATTTGACCACAGCACATTCAGGGTTTTAAATCATTATTCTCTTCAGCATGAAGAAAGCTAAGACAAAGGTGATGATGACATGGAAAATGCTCCATTACAGCAGTAGATGAATATAAAAAGATGGTGATGTGTGGCAGGTGGGTTCACTCTGAGGTGTTCAGGGGAAAAGAGAGCCTGTCTGCCAGCCAGGGTTTAGGGGCAGGATGCTGGGAAGTTGAATCAGGAAACAGAAACTGAAACAAGGTGAGGACTGTCAAAAACTCAGTAATTTTTAATGTTCCTTTTACATTGTTTTTCATGATGGTGACCAAGTGACTTCAAAAAGTCATATTGATTACAATTTAATTGGACATATTTATCTTGGAATGAAAAGCATTTATCAGAAGTGGAACAATGATAAGTACATATAGTGATCAATCAAGTTCTAATTATAACTCGTTTAGCTTTCTATTCCAGAAGCCAAATACTAGGAAAAACTCTTATGAAATACATTCACTGGTAGGAAATTCTGTGAGTTTTAGTGGTTTGTGTTATGCTTTCTTTTAATTCACAGGTTTAAATAAAGATCAGAAACAATAGCTTCATAAGAGAGCTCTATGGGAGTGGGTTTATATGTTAATTTATGAAATTATCCATGAATAATTTAGAACAAGCATTAGATTAGAGAAGTGAAGCTTTATCTTCTGCTAATAAAATTAAAGAAAAATGAAGAAACAGGTAAGTTTATTTCTTGCATCAGCAAAGCAATATTTGCCTGATGGATTAGTCCTATTTAATCAGAACAGTGAGCAGCTGGATAAATCCTAGCTAGGAGAATATTAGGTCATTTGTTAGCCCTTCAGCCAATTACAGCTGCAGCTGCTCTACGTTATCTTTTTCTTCTCATCATTGAGCTTCTTTTTTTTTTCCTTGAAAACACTAGATGATGAGTCCTCAATAGATAAGAATGTAGGGCAACGAGATCTTACAGCATCAGGGTGCTGGTGGATAAAATATGATCTCTCTCATCACCAATGAAGAGTGTCTGTGGAATTTGTTTGTGGAATTGGAGAACAGCAAGTGCAGGGTCTAGTCCTGACATGACAAGATGACAGCTGAAGCACCTTTTTCTCTTCTGCCAAAGTAACATCTTTTCTTCATTGTTTTTCTTTTTTTTCCCCCTTTTTTTTTTTTCGTGTGCGTAAAACAAACTACTTTTTCCTTGGAATTTTATTGTTTTATTATCATTTTTGTTTAGTCTGTCATTATAGTAGTAATGTTTGCGCTGAGCAGTTTGGTTTGGGTTTTTTTAATGAGTTTTTCTTTGTTAAAAGGCAAGCAAACCCAGCTCTTAAAATAGCTGAAAAATTTTGCCAGTGCTACTTCAAGTGAAGAAGAGTGGTATCTTCCTTGGTCTTCAGAGCTTGCTTATTAAAACTGGAACATGCTGTTATTCTGGACAGAGCAGCACTTCTATGGATAATGTGCACAAAACCCCACATTTGCAGGATGAGAAAACAAATAGCATGAAGTCATATAAATCTAGGACTCTAGACTTGCTTCTCCAGCTGAATGTGCAAAAATGTGTGGTACTCGATGGGATTCATCCCAGAGTACTGAAAGAGCTGACACAGAATCTCTCTCCACCATTTTTCAACAGTCTTGGAAGTCTGGAAAGGTCTCATTTCACTGGAAGCTGGCAAATGTTGCCCTGGTTTTCAAGAAGGGTAAGAAGGGGGCCCTGGTAATTACAGGCCTTTCAGTTTCAATTTAGTGATTGGTGAAGTTATGGAGAAGGTTATTCTGAGAGTTACTAAAAAACACTTGAGAGACAATGCAAGTCCTCGGTCACAGCCAGCGCCTGTTCACAAGGGGAAAGTCCTGCTTCACAAATTTAACTCCCTTTTATAACAAGGTCACCTGTCTAGTTGACCAAGGGAAGTTGTGGTTTGTGGTTTTAGCAAAGCTTTTGATACTGTCTTTCACAGTGTCCTTCCAGATAACCTGTCTAGCACATGGCTGGATAAACACATCATGCAATGGGTGAGCAACTGGCTCACGGGTTGGGCACAAAAGGATATAGTAAATGGGGTTACATCATGCTGGTGGCCAGTCACCAGCGGGTTACCTCAGGGCTCCATCTTAGAGCCCGTGCTCTTTAGTGGTTTTATGATTCCCTTATTCATATTGGTTTAGTTTTAGGTGGCCCTGCAAGGAGCAGGGACTTGAACTTGTGATCTTTATGGGTCCCTTCCAACTTGATATATTCTATAATTCTGTGAAATGTTTGGACCATGTCATGTAAGCTAAGTTTTGGGTTTTAATCACTTGTGCAAGGCAGGTGGAAGTCTGTTTCATGTGCTGTAGAGGCAAGAGAGAGGTATCTTGCCGCCCATAGCATCCCTTTGCCCCAGGTATTGCCCTCAGCTGCAGCTACAGCTCCTCCCCCCGGGCAGCACCAGCTTGGTCAGCCATGTTTTCAACTCTCACTACCCCTCCTGTGGCTTGCAGGGAGCTACTGGAGGTAGCACAAGAATGGACTATAGCTTTGTAGCAGCCAGCAGCATTTGGAGTTTATGGGATATTTAGTGTCAAATTATACCTTGCATTTTATTGACTAGTTCTGTCTAGTACACCATCTTTGCGATGCAGGGCATCCCCTAGGTTATTCCACATGGTAATAACAGTATATGCTCTACCTTGTACACGTTACTTTAAATTATGTTTACACAGTGCATGATGTGAATCAATTGAAGCATGACATTCCTATTTCAGGGTAGAAATAGCTAGTCAATATGAGCTGATATTATCGATTGGGTTGTTTGTGTGCCTGTTATGCAAATCATACAGGTAATGAATATCAATATACAAGAGTCTGCTGAAATGTTTTATAGTCAAAAGCATGGAGGCTGAGCATAGAAGGCAGTCTCCCATGTTGGAAAGCAGTTGCCAGTATTTTGGTACAATAGATTCATCTGTAATCTAAAGTATATATAAAAAATGAAATGTGAAATACTCTGTCTTAAAGGGAAAACATGAACATATGTTTCATAGTACACTTCTGACATGTGGTGTCTCACACTCCACAGTGGCTTTTTTTTAACATAGGATGCAGAGCTGGTGTTAGAACTATGAAGTTTCCAGGAAGAAGTCAGGCACAGTGAAGTCTCTCTTCTAGCTCTACTATACTATCTTGCATGGCTCCTCCAAATTTGGCAGAGCTTCTCCTGCCCCGTCCTCAGTGGCTTGGGATCCTAAGTGGTTCTTTTCTTTAAAACTTGGTCTCATCAGGTGCATGTTTCAGGAAGACAGTTAGGATTGAATAGCAATTAGAAATAGATAATATGTCATTATTGTAAATCAGGATTACTAAGCATTCACATCATCATAATGACAATATTTGTAGGAGAAGAAGAGACTAAATCTGTGGCTAGCAAGGGAAAATTAAGACTAATCATAAGCCAATTGTTGACTTTATATCATGGTCCCTGCAAAAGTCATGAGGAACAGCTGGGCTGTTTTGGGAGCAGAACAGGAAGAGAGCTTTGACTCTGGAAGTTGTTGTATGGCTTCATACTCCGTGAGACGTGGCATAGAAGGATTATTTGGTGCTTCCTGACTAACAGCAGATTGACTGTGCTAACTAGTGTGCTGGTGATGACTGCACCACATGCATGAAGTCTATTCTTGCAATGTAAAAAACCCCTCTGCTCTGCTTCTCTTATTTTGTTAACAGTCTGCAAATATGCCTATATATGCCTCAAGAAGATGTGAGTTTATTTCACTAATGCTACAGACTTGAAGCTGTGTAGCCATGCAACCTACAGCAACAAAAAAATATTGATTATCAGCAAGGCTTATTAGCTTGGGCCCAGCTTTATGCAAGAATGGCAGTGTAGCTTTCATTTAGAGCTAACTTCAGGTGTGGGGAGAATATGATAAAGAAGCACAGAAAATGCCATGTAGACATAACCCAGTTTCTCATGATTTTTAGAAACATGATATTCTTTTAACACTTCTATTTGAGAGTGGGTGATAAAAGGAAGCAAATGGATGAATCAACTCTCCCTGTTTAGAATGGGATTCCTCCTAGAAAATTTGTGTGGTTTATATTTTAGGATTCTTTATATGAAATCAGATATCTATACAGTGTCACTTGTTCAGAACCTAGGATGGCATTTTACAGTCTTGAGATGGACTTCCCATTGCTTGCAAATAGAGAGGCTAAAAAGGTTCCAGGCACAGGTTATCAGGAGACTGATTTTTCTGTTTGGTGGTAATATGGGAAGAATAATATTGAAGAGTTACACACAACTAAGCTACAAGTGGCTGTAGCACACTTTACATTGGAAAATAAGAATTACCTCCTTGGGAATAAAAAGCTTTTGCTTCTTTCCACAAGGGAATAGAACCTTGCCCCTGTAATGCATAGCTGGGCCTGCTGACATAAGGGCTACCAGCTTTTATTTTTGTCTCTCATAAATAAATGAAGATAGAAGTGCAAAATGGTGTTGTGAATATCTGAATTCATAGACATAAATACTAACTTTGTTCTGCATTGCCTACATTGCTTATTAATCCTTTCTGGAAGATTAAGGAACAGGCATTTCAATTTTTATTCAATATGCTATGATGAACCTGAAGAATATTGAAAAAAAAATTTGATTTCTCCCTTGGCACTACTTCATCTAACTGAATCCCAATGATTTTTTATTTAAAAACTGAACTCCACTTTCTTTTCTACTTTCAATCGGTCTCATGAATGCTATTCATTTTACCTATGCTATGACTTTCTGGAATGATCATATTGTAGAATTATTAAATATAAAGACCTTTGCCTTAGCAGGTTTATCAACAACTATTGGAAGGTAGGTTTTTTGTCTTTCTTCAAGAAAACAGAATTGCTGTTCTTTAAAGAAAGATAGTTCAGGGGTAAATTTATTTGGTTTAGAGTGAGGTGGTATTCCAATTAGTGGCAGATTGTCACACTGATAAGTTACCCTAAACCAAATACATTTTTTGCCAAAATGAAAAAAAAAGGCAAATTCTTTATCTGCTTATAAAAAATACCATCTGAAGTGGCTGTATTTGGAAGATGTTGACTGCTTTGACAAAATACATCCTATGAGCTTGATGCAGTTGGTCCATATTACCTTCAGGATCATCTCAGTAGATACCCTACAATGATTACAGTATACTCTGCGGTATTCTCTGTTTCCAAGCAGTAACTCCATGAATACTTTAGGGACATGTCATCAGAAAATAGTGTGAAGTTTTAAGCTACAACCTTCTCAAAGCACTAAACCAATAAGAAAGTTGCTAATATCATTTTCTAAACATTTCACTTTCTCTTCCTTCTTTTTTGCTTTCTCCTTGTTCTTCTGTTTTTCTTTTTGTGAACTGAGTTTGCAGGTGACCATTTGGAAGACTATGTGTTTCAAGTCATTCTGCATTTGTTGTGCAGTGTGATGTCATCCAAGAATCTAACAAGACAGAAAAAAAAGATGGCTGATGGCCTTTCTCTGTAAGAAAATCACAATTTGTAGGTTAAAATCAGACTTGTTTGCATCTCTTCTATCACTGGATCAATGAAAAGGAATATTCTACAAAGTGCTTACTCAGATGGCAACCTCTTTGAGCAAAGAGTCATAATAAGTCATTCAATTGTATTAATAAAGAAATCCACAGTTACTAGTACCTCTTATTTTTGATTATTTGGCTTAAAGAAAGACGTATGGCATTGTATACCAATTAGTACCAATTAATGATACTCCTACACTTTGTGAGAGATTCAGAATAGGTTAGAGGAAAAGAAAACTATTTCCAACAATTCCACTGCTTGGATATTCAAAGAAGGTGAGCTGCCTTCTTGAAACTGCCAGTTGCCCAAGAGCCAGTACGTGGAACTCTGAGTAGAGGAACAGACTTGGATTTTGTTTGGTATATTCATGTGTTTAACTCATCTCTGTCATGTTTATCTTGGGCATTGTGTTGAAGGCAGTTGCTGCTCACGTATGCATTGCTTTTTCCCCCCATTATGTATGCAATATGTGCCTGAGAAGAGTTTGTAGAACAGGTGGGAATGACACAGCCATGTGCTGCAAGTGTATTCATAGATTATGGAGCCAAGAAGGAGGATTGCAACAGTCTAATCTGACTTCTTGTGTAATGCTCTTCTGTATATGCATAAAATAGTTTGATGGGAAAATCGTATTTTGATTTAAACATTTATTTCCTTAGCTGTTATCCAGTAGTCATCAATACCATCGGTCTTATTTCTGCTGAGATAATAAAATCTTTCATGTGTCAGAGCAGGAAGATGATGGTGGGGTACTGAATTTAAAAGAAATTATTTACACCCTATCAATGACTGTATTCCTTTCCAGGCCTACACATCTGTCCATGGCTTCTTTGTAGTCTGGGCAATTGAAAGTCTTTACTTCAAATTTCTTGCCATTTTTTTTTCCATTTTCTCCAACTCTTTTGTAGCAGACCCCTTGCATTTTACTTACTGTCACATTTTCTTTCACCTTGTGAGCTGACAATCCAGCAGCTTCTATTACAGTATCACAGTATTAAAGAAGTTGGAAGAGACCCTTTGAGATCATCAAGTCCAACCTATAACCCAACACCAATCCATCATCTAAACCATGACACTAAGTGCCTCATCCAGTCTTCACCTCCAGAGACAGTGACTCCATCACCTTCCTGGGCAGACCATTGGCAAATAACCCTTTCAGTGAAAAATCATTTCCTAATATCGAGCCTAAACCTCCTGTTATGGGTTAGGTAAGAGGAGCGGGGGTGTATTTTAAAACTTTTTTTGTCTTTTTCCTGAGGGAGTGCAGCACGCTGGCCCCACCGGGTGCGAGGCAGTCCTGGCCCAACTCCCGCATACTCCCTGTGGTCCCACTGGGCAGTGGAGAGTGAGAGGCCGGCCCAGTCCCACCGCCCCACGGCCACTGCCATGGCTTGGGGTGTGCGCAGAGCCTGCGGCCACGGTGGCATGTGGGGGCAGGCAGCACCCGCGTGAGGGAGATTGCAGCAGCAGTGGTGCACAGGGCAGGGGGCAGCCCCTGGCCGGAGCTGCAGCGTGGGGTCAGCATGTGGCAGTGGGCACAGCGGCTGCTCCAGCTGCCCTGCGGGCAGTGCCATCAGCCCACGAGTGTTTTGGTGGGAATACCACCATGTTTGCCTTGTGATGAAGTCTCGAAGAGGGGGCAGCACCCGGCGTCACTGTCCAGTGGAGGGACAGCGCACACCAGAAGGGTGACACAAGAAAACCCGAGACCAGGCACCCTGTAAAAGCAGGAGGAATGGAAGTTATGCCTCTTTCAGCTCCATTATCGTGTGGCAGAGGCACAGCTCACTCTCCCTCATCTCCCTCGGCATGGGCAGTGGCGCGGAGAGTGCAGAGTTCAGGAAGTGCCAGCAGGGAACCACCCAGCAGTGACATGAGTGTCTCTCTCCCCCTTGGGGCCCCCAGGGTTCCTTTTCACTGTCGTTTTTTCCAGCAGCTCTGGAGTGGGACCAACACTGTTCACGGGGCAGCCTTCCTTGCCCTTGCTCCACAGCCCAGCAGCCAGCCTGGAGCAGCATAGTTTATTTTCTTTTTGCGGTAATTATTTTTGTGTCTTTGTTTGTATTGCTGGCTCATGGTTATGGAGGTTTCCACAGCTTGTATAGCCCATGGCCAATAAATGGTTTTGTTGTTGTAGCCGTTTGAAAAGGGCTTATTTCGGGGGGTGAGGGGTGGAAGAGTGTAAGAGAGCCATTCACTAACCTGTTCGTAAAATTCAATTTTTCTCAAAAGCTGGGGGAGGGGGGGAAGCTGAGATCGGGGCCAGGGCCGGCAGCGGCGGTTTCTCAGGGGAGGAGGGGGCTGCTCTACCTGTG
>VXBA01004042.1:903514-918706 GCA_013399895.1 Serilophus lunatus | reverse complement strand
GGCACAATAGGTGCGGTCCCAGCGGCTGTGGGCTTGCAGACGAAGGGATGCTGTGAGGGCACAGGCGTGGCCCCGGGCCGGCCCCGGCCGGGAACCTGAGCACGGCTGTCGGTTTTGGACAGCGACAGGGGGCCAACGCTGGTACCATACTAGCGATAGAAGTGGCAGTGGCGCCGGAGTGTTCCCTGAGGTGCGGCAGCCATGAAAAAAAGGTGGCGGGCGGGACCGAAAACTCGTGATTCTTTGATGGGAAAACATCGGAACCAAGGCGAGGCTCAGGCCCACTGACCAATGGAGAGAGAGCTTGGCCAGGAAGAGAGCAACGAGATCCACGCAAGAAGGACAAGGCTTAAAAGCCGAGGCCACGGACCCGCCCGGTCTCTGTTCAGCTCTCGACCCAAGGGCAGAGGCCACAGCTGCTCTCCTCCTCAGCCGCAGGCCTCACAACGCGATTCCACCCTTTTGTCTCAGCACGAGAGCCGGTGGGAGGGAGTTATTTTTACTTCTTTTTTGTGTTTTTCAGAGAGACTGAAGGGCTAGAGGTGCTTCCAGGAGAGAGGGAAAGGAGAGAGAGACAGCTTTTCCTACCCTTCCCCACTGCTTTTTTAAGCTAGTCATCTAGCTGAAAGCGCAGTTCCCTTCCCTTTTTTTTCCCCCCCTTTTGTGTTTTTTTCCCCTGTGTGTCGGGTGTTCCTCTGTGTAATTCTGGGGTCCCTGTGGGTTATCCCTACTTCCCTAATTTAAGCCCCCTGTAATAAACTGTTCACTTGCTGCTAATTTTGTTCAATTTTCCATCACCTTTATTAAACCTGCCCCATAGACGATAAAAGTGGTCCTAAACCACCACAGTTGTCTTTCTATTAACTCTCTCATCTCTTTAGTAACACCCCCTAGCATCCAAACCTGGAAACTTCCCCTAATGGAGCTTGAGACGGTGTCCACTTGTTCTCTCACCAGTTGTCTGAGAGAAGAGACCAACCCCCCACCTGACTACAACCTCCTTTCAGGTAGTTGTAGAGAGCAGTAAATACTCCCATGAGCCTCCTCGTCTCCAGGCTGAACAACCCCAGCTCCCTCAACCACTCCTCATAGGGCTTGTGCTCCAGTCCCTTCACCATCCTTGTTGCCCTTCTCTGGACATGTTCAAGCATCTCAACATCTTTCTTAAATTAAGGGGCCCAGAACTAGATACAGCACTCAAGGTGCAGCCTGACCAGTGCTGAGTACAGGGGAAGGACAACTTCCCTTGTCCTACCGGCCACACTATTCCTGATCCAGGCCATGATGCCATTGGTTCTTTGCCACCTGGGCACACTGTTGACCCATGTTAAGTTCCCTATTTACCACTACTCCCAAGTCCCTCTCTGCCTGGCCACTCTCCAGCCACTCAGTCCCCAACCTATAGCTTTGCATGGGGTTATTGTGAACAAAGTTTAGAACGTGCCACTTGGACTTGTTAAATCTCATCTCGTTGGAATCAGCCCATCTCTCCAGTCTGTCAAGGTCCCTCTGAAGGGCCCTCCTACCTTCTAACAGATCTACCCTGCTCCCAGCTTGGTATCATCTGCAAATTCCCGCCAATTATTTGGCTTCTGCTTCTAATTTTCTGCTGTAATTCTGTTCCCTCTCCCTCTGCTCTTTGTGCACAACCTCTATTGTCTTTTACACCTGTGTTTCTTTAAATAGTTCACAGCTTTGGCCATTTTCATGTGTCTCCCTCTTTCAGTGATGCAGCTTAGTCACTGTTTTCTTGTATGAATTTCTAATTCCTTTTCTGGTAATGACTTTTCTTGCATTTGCAAATAAGTATTTTAGTATCCAGCCCTGCCAATGATCCTGAAGGTAACATGGGCCAACAACATCTTGCCTACTGGAAGTATTCTGTTGAAACAGCCATCACCTTTCACACACAACTGCTTCAGATGAAATTGATCATAGAATCACAGAATAGATAAAAATAAAGTATTCCAGAATCATACAATAGATAAAAACAACCTCTCTAGCAAATTCTTCCTCTGCCAAATGTGGGAGGGAGAGTGGCCCATCTGGCTTTGTCGTCTTTCTTTCTGTATTCCTGAATCTACTGACTTAAATAGTTCCCAACCTATTTCTGCTTTTCAGCAATACCTGTTTTTTCCCCACTTGCTAAGATGACAACCACCCTGCTTCTCAGAGCGAACCTCTCCTTCAGCTTCAGCTCTCGTGGGTGTTGTGCAATCAGTATTTTGAATTCAATTACTTTGCTTTTCTTGATTTTTTTACATTTCTTTTTCTTTCTCTGGACTTATGCAGGGGGTACAAGCCTATTCAGCACGATGAGTTGATAAACTTCCATTGCTTTGGCTTGCTACAGGTTATGGAGAGCTTAAAACATTTTAAATTTATCCTAGAAGACACTCAAAACAAACATTAATGTATGTAGAAAGAAGTAAAAAAAGAGAATATTTTGTTGATAATTGTTATTCTCTCACCCTAAAAAATGTAGAGAATGAATATTGTCTGACAGATGTTTCTTCCCTAGAGGGAATTAAGAAAATATCCCACACTCTGGATTTATTTGTGAAAGAGTATTCTGAAACCTTCCTGCAATAGGGAGCTGGGGCCAGCCACTAGAAGGCAACATGATCTCACAAACAGGCAAAGGTAGTATTCCCTCAGAGCTACTTCAGTTGAAACCTGCACTTCTGCTCAATAAAATCACTTTCGTCACTTGTATGTGTAATTAGTAGGCAATCTATTAAAAATACAGCACTTTTCTTAGGCAGTGATTGCAGCACTTGAGAGGCACATAATGAGAAGAGGATGTGGTCACCGGTGCAAATGGGTGTTCAGTCTTTAACAGCATCTGTTGTATTTATAATCAGCTGCGTTTGCAAAGCAGGCTGATGACATTCTGTTGAAAAATAATTAAATATCAATAATAATCTCTTGATCATTCAAAGTTTCTTAGACCTGAAGCTCTGTAGGACTGTGTGAAAGGGATTTGCCGTGCCAACTTGCTTTTCTGAGCTATCGTAGTACATAACTTATCCCTGTCAGGAATTTAATGCTCCCAGATCATAGTTAATATATCCCTATATCTGGGTTGATACACGACTAGAAAATAGATGCAATGCTCCTACTTCAGTTTTTCCTTTTCATCTCTCTTGTAACTGAGAGACCCAACAGATGGTCCAGTGTTAAAAGTGTAGTATAAGAGACACTGCAAAGTATTTTCTGCCTTTTGATTTTAAAGAAAACACATAAATGGAGGAAATCTTGTTCTACAGATCAAAAGAAGATAACTCAATTAGCGTGGTACTCTGGTCTCAGAGTGCTGCCTCAAATCAAGTCCCTTACAGCTCCTAAAGGGATCATTTTGAGCTGTTTTCGCTTGCTTATGTGGTGCTAGTGATGTAATTCATTGGCTTTTTTGGTAGCATTCACATGAAATTCCAGGAATTTCTCTTTACTGTAATAACTTGTTCTCTTTCAGTAGCTTTTTTCTAGCATGTGAACAACAAGGACCTTTCTTTGCATTTATTCCTTTTTACTCACTTGTAAATTTTCACTCACTCATGTGCAGCCTCTTCAAGCACCCATCAGTGGCTGGAGGCTGGAAGAGATGCCATAGCGTCCATTAGAAGATGTCTTCTTCAACAGCATGAAGGGGAGAAAAAAAACCACTTGAGGCGAAATATCCTAGCAGCAAGTAAGTAACTCCTCCTCCCCACTATTCCTCTTGATTTGGTAAGTTTGTGGATTCAGGCAGGTGTGTTTAATGTAGAAGCTAATATGATGCCAAGATTTAATTAAACCTGAAAGCGGAATGACAAAATAATCATGTATGCCTTTGAGAGCGTCAGCTCACCTGTTACAAGTCAGGATACCTAGTTTTCTTATCTTTGATGGCTATACCTAACAAAAATCAGGCATTTTGCACAACATCACTCCTTGAAGAATAAAAAGCCCTGTCCTGTACCAAGCCTTCAGATCCTCAGAAATAACTCAGAATTGTTCTGTACTGTATCAAAGAACTCTACAAGGGACAGAATTTGGCTATTGTTTTTCATTATCATTGGGCCTGTATGTCTAGGGGGGCTCTATGTTTATATATGTCTGTGTCTGTGTGATGAGAATCATCCATAAACTAGAAATCTAATTAGGGAGATTTTCATGTCTCCTGGCTAAAATACTCCTGAGATAATATCAGGGCAAACCTCTGCTGCTGAAGGGCAAATCAATACTGATAGACTCCAACTAATCCCTGAGGCTGCTGTGCTGGGGGAAGGCAGGGTTACCTGTGTGCCCACTGGCTGGCTGGGAGACGGGTCAGGGTTTTGCTTGGGCAGGTGCAGAAACTGTTGTTTATTTAACAAGGTTGGCAGCAGCTGCTGCTATCGCTTCAGAGCAATTAAAGAATGTGTTGTTGGGTAGGAGGTTGCCAGGTGCTGGCTGTCCTATATGCTATGACAAGCAGGGCAAAATTTCATGTAAACACCTGCCAGCATCCCAGGCAAACCTGAACTAACGGGCTATTATGTGCCTGCCATTAAGCCATTTGTGGGTTTAGCTGACAGCAACACGTGCACCTCAGCTATCACAGCAAGGGATTGAAGAGATAAGATAAACCTGTATTTTCTTGCCCCCAACAGATGCAAGGCCAAGATGTTTGAGAAACACCAACAACCACTTCAGACTTTACCCTCCCCAATATGTGGGGCCCAGTTCATGAATGGGGTGACCCAGAGCTGTGCTGGTGATGGCAGGAGGAACATATGGTGCACATCGTGGAGCTCTGACATAGATAGGACTTGGTGACCACAGCCTGATGTTTCAGCATGGGGTCATTTTTCCTCATGGAACCTCATGGACTGGCTTTCTTGCCTCTACACAGATGGCATGCTTACAGGTTAGCCCCTCAGTGTATCTGCAAGTATATATATTATCTCTGCTCTGTTAACTGAAATTGGTACAACTAGTGTCATTAGTCACAAACTTACCCCTAAAAAGAACAGATGCTTCTACAGAAAAAAAAATATGTCTCTGAAATACTTAAAAGTATATCTTAAAATAATTAATACACTTCTGAGAATGCATGTGATGTATAGTGCTTATGTTACTTCAGTGTATGAAACATCCAGATATTCCGCTGCAGTTGTCCTCTGAGAGCATAACTCAGAGAAAAAGGCCAAAAAGGGTTACAGGCCTCATCTTCTTTGGGGTGACTTAGTCAGAGACCACGAGCAGCCACAGTGTCTGTGGCTAATGCCCCTCAAGGGACCACTGACCAGCCAGAATTTGCTGAATGACAGGAGGGATGCAGACCCTGTCCTCCTATCCTGAGTGATGCTGGAGGGGCAGGCAGGAGGGCTTGCAATGCAAGAAGTCTTTTCCATCTGTGGAGAAAGTCCTGCAGCTTACAGAAATACAACAAGTAACAGCAGTCATCATAGCATGAGGAGAGGGAACCTGTAAATGGAAGGCTTTTCAATTCATTGCCATACATTAGACTGTAAGAGTTTATTTTTCCCGTGCACTTTAGCATGTAAATGGGTGCTCTGCTTTATGAAGTTTTGAGGCAGCATATTGCTGTTCTGAATTGTGTTTTGTTTTGAAAGGAAAAGTAAAAAGCTTACTCAGAATATAATTGTGGCAAAAGTTGCTTAAATTGCTGACCTTACTGAATTAATGAGTCCAACAAAAGTGACAGCACTGCAGCGCAACGACCTACTCCCTTCCTGCAAACCCCATCCAAACATTCCTGTTTTCAACTCTGTGTATACCTTGAGACCTCTTCCATGTTTAGACAGATGGACTGTGTGCGGGTAATTGTGCATATTGGACTGTTCAATTGAATGATAGAAATTCACAGATTTGAAAGATGCTAGAGATTCCTTTTGTTTTCCAATAAGAAGATCCTGATAGTAGTAGTAGATTAGTATGCCAGGAGTAAGTTATGTATGTTCCCTCATGGGAAAGTGAATGGTTCTAACCCAGACTCAGTTTCTGTGTACCGTGTGTGTTTGCAACAGCAATTATTATATATGCACTTTTCTCCTTTACTGGAAGGAAAACCTGCAGTCTCTTGCCCCCTGCAGTTTTTAGTGAATACTGTACATAAATGATTTATTCTTTTCTTTTAGAGAGGACTCTGCTCTGCATGGCATCTGTCACCTTGGGATTTCCCCCTCCCTCTTTTGCGGAAATGTAGCTGGAAGCTGTTCGACTCAATCTGAGCGCAACTCAAAGTTGTTTGTATTAATTCCATCAAGCTTCAACTGCTTTTTAACATTCTCTTTCATCTGGTGAGGACTCTCATTAATATGCACTATTTGTGATTAAGGTAGTACTTACAGGACCACCATAGGATTATGTGCAGATGACTACTCTTCAGAAATAGTGCCCCGACACTCATCCATGGAATTCAGATCTCTAGAGTTTATAAAAGAAATCTTAAAATCTTAAAAAATGTTTGAATCACTTTTTTTTTTCATCAAGAAAAGTCATGCCAGTAATTGCTCTCTAACACATGATCTCTTCTTTTGGTGTGGCATGGATACAAGCAGTGAGACAAGATTTCAACGGAAGGATATCTCACCCAATACATAAATTGGATCAAGAAAACTTACCTAAAAAAATCCCAACTCATTCAGAGGCTAGGATCCATAGCTTATAGTATTTCTTCAGGGGAGAAATAACTGTCCTGTATTAGATACCACATAGTAGTAGTAACTGTTAGCAAATGCAGTGTATTGTGACTTTTTATTTTTTAAACAAAGTTCAAAGTAGCCTTCTGAAATAGAACCATCAGGTGAACGTCTGTGTAAAGGCCAAAGAAATGCCGTTCCTGGCATGAGATAGAAGACAAAAATATATTGGGTAATAGGACAGAGAAATTTTAGAAGTAGATGATTTTATCAAGCAAAGCATGACAAGGGTCAATGGGGAAAAAGATTAAAGTAGAATAAGAAAAGTAATCAAAGGAGGTCTCAAACTGTTGGAGTGCAAACTGCATGTTGCTGAGAAGGGAGTCTTTGAATCAGTAGATAGACCTAGTGTAGTTATGCCTTTTCCAATGGTCAAAACTGCTCCCACTGAAGTGAATTCAAAGATTTCAACAGATTCAAAACTGAGCCTGCAAAGAGCCTCAGCAGTGTCACCTGCTGGGGCTTTGCTGATCACAGAGATGGAAAATAGCATCCAACAGAAAGCATATGCAGCTCAGCCATGCATGGCTGGTGGGCTCAGGTATGACATTGCTAGAGGAGCTCCAGAGGAGCCCCATTGCAGGGTGATGAGGAGTTATGTAGGGCAGGTTACCACAAGCATGCAAAATGCTTTGGTGCACGACCATCATAGAATTAGGGAATCAGAGAATGACTTGGGCTGAAAGGTGTCCCAAAGACCGTCCAGCTCCAACCCCTCTGCCATGGGCAGGGATACCTTTCATTAGATCAGGTTGCTCAGAGTCCCATCCAGCTGGGCCTTGAACACTCCCAGGGATGTAACATGTGGGTGTCTTGCAGAGAGAGACATCAAAAAGAATGGGAAGATAGGAAGCTTATTGGCATACCAGAGGGGAAGGTGAAGCTAATGTGCCTGCACTGAGGTTGGAAGAATAGTCACTAGTTTAATGAGCAGAATACAAAGAACCTAACTTTATTTCTTCCTAAAGTAATAATTTCTATTTCAGTTATTTAGCAATAAAATTCTATGCCATGTGGAGGCCAGAGCAAAGGATGAGGGCTGGAATGTGGGAACACATTTGTGAGAAGAGAATTTTGAGGAATGCAGTGGCATGAATTCCATCTGAACCAAGAAACCAAGAAAGAAGGAGCTTCATATGAGGAGAAGTGCCTTTGAATACAGGATTTTTTTTTCTTCTTCTTCTGCTACTGTGCCTATAAAAGGATAACTCTGGCTTTACAGAATGGTTCATCTGCTCTGCTGGAGGGTGGATGGCTGCAAGGGTGGAAGGAAGTGGTAGGTCGGAACTCCCAAGGGAAGTTGAGACATAGCCCTTTACCTGTTCAGCAGGTGTGTTACATGTTCAGTGGATGGACAAGTTCCAGGTTACTGCCCTGGAGAAGAAAATAGAACAAAAAAAAATCACTAAGAGTTTGAGATTATCTGTAAGCAACAGACAGAAGAGAAGTTCAAGTGGGACCATGCAGGTTCATGCTGAACTACAGACTAATTGCCTTCTTCCCTATGTGGATAGGCACATAGAGCCTCTGACGGGTTGTGTGCAGTGGGCTAGAGATGTGCTTCATGCTGCATGTATGCACAATGATGCATTGAACTGGAAACCATTTCCAGAGGCCTTTGTGGCTCAGGGGTTAGGAGAAAGGAGGGAAAGTCAGACACACAGGGCATAAGAAATAGGAAAAGCAAGATGTTAAAAATTAGAGAAGAAGAAAAGGTGAAGTGGGAACTGATGGTTGAAGTTTCTCTTCTCAGACTGTATGGGCCACTTGAAACTGGGAATTACTTTCCCTGCCCTTAGCCTCAAATATTTGTGTTTGCACAGAGTATAACTTACGGGGAAATAAAATATTCTTTTAAAGATACTGCAATTTGCATATCAATTTTCATTGTATTACTTATTTTCATACCAATCCCACTTAGATGGTCATCCTGCATTTAAAATTTCAGATATATCTATAAGCACATATTGAATATTTAGTAACTACCTCTAAAAACACCATTTAATCATTGGACCATTATTACATTATTACAGAATAGCAGAATATGCTGAGTTGTGAGGCATGCACCCACAAGGATCATGGAGTTCCACTCATAGCCTTGCACAGAACCATCCCCAAGAGTGACATCATGTGCTTGAGTATGATCCAAATGCTTCTTGAACTGTGTCAGGCTTAGTGCTGTGACCACTTCCCTGAGGAGCCTGTTCCAGTTCCCAACCACCCTCTGGATGAAGAGTGCTTTTCTAATATAAACCTCCCCTGACACAACTTCAGGTTATTCCCTCACATCCTGTCCTTTTCAGAGTGAAAACTAGGCACTGGTTCTATGGTCTTCAAAAAGAGTGTGTTGGCAGTGGGTGCTATTGAGGTAGAGGAGAATTACTATGATATCATGAGGCCCTCAGCTTCAGAAGCTATTGGCTGGGTGCACTGAGGGAGCAGAGAAGGAAGCAGGTTTAAGGAACTGCTTTCTGCAGGAAAAGGAAGCCTTAGTCTTGAAGGATAACTATGGAGTATAGTCTGGTAATGTAGACTTATTTCTGCTTATGAGCATGATGACCAGACCAAAGAGGGTATTTCTGGGGAGGGGGGGAGTGTATCACTGGCATGAGGGGTGGAAGGGTCCCCAAGGAGCTCTAGGTAGTAGGTGGGACTCCATCAAGGTTTGTGTATTCTTGGTGGTAGCAGAACCGTCTATTTGAATTAATTTTGTATATTGAATAGTGCAGTACTGCTGAAAGCAGTATCCATTCTTAGGGTTGATGTCTACCTCAGAAAAAACAGGTTGTAGAATGGAAGAAACATGGTTATCTCCAGTGGGATTGGGTAGCTTCTTTGTGAATCATGCTATTTCCCATTTGGAACTGGAACACATGATAGCAAAGGAGTCTCTGAAGAAAAATGAAGAGCGATGCCTTCACTCTTTTACTTCTTCACCTCTTAGCAACTTTCCCTTCCCTTGCCTTCTTTCCCATTACTCTCTCATGTCTTTCATCCCCTTTTTGCCCCTATCTCAGGTCTTACACATGAAGCCTGATCTTCTTCAGCAAATGATAAGAGACAGGAGTAACAAGGCGTTTGAAGAGAAATACAAGCTAGAGGAAAAAATCTTCAATTGAAGAAGGAATGCCATATTGTTTGTCTTGTGTAGTGTTCTTGTTCAATGAAATTATCTGTACAGTCTGATAATTAATTCTTTTTTTTCTTGCAGTTACATCAATTAGCATATAACACAGATAAATTGGAGAGGCGGAGGTTAGTATTTTGCCTTCAGCAGCCAACAGTGCAATATGTTAAGCCATCAAAACATCTATGGTGCTGCAGAACATTTACCCCTTTGAAAAAACAGTGCCCACCATTAAGGTACTAGCAAATTAAAATGAGCTAGAGCGTATGGCAAAGAGGCATCTCTTCAAATGTACATTTTATGCTGCTAAAGAGAGCCACAGTACTGTGACCAAAATCCCATTAAATGGAACACTTTCTATTTAAATCTTCCCATGACATGATTCTGGTATTACTGTACCGGCGAGGCCCATAACTGTCAGGCTTGACGTCTGCTCTTCTTTCCTTGAATAACTCTGCAGATTCAGGCTGTCACTTCCAGTTCAGGATCTCAGGCTCTGTGCCAAACTTCTGGGCGGAACAACACCTCACCTCTGACTGTCACTGAACAGTGTAGCTTATCTGCCTTACCCAATAAGGCATTAGCAACTCAGCGCTCAGGTAAGGAAACTCAAGACCTGCGATGCTGTTACCCTTTCCCTGGGCCATCAGCTTTGCTGTGTTCCTCATGGGATCAACTCCAACACAGTGTTATTTGTTGATGCCTGTCATTGGTAGAGTGATGCACTTCAGTCATAAGAAAGAAGCAGCAATTTGTTTATTGCCATAAACCAGCAATTTAACAAAGTTTGGTATTAAATGCAGCAGTGGCTTACCAGGATTCAATGGCAAGACACATTTGGCTATTTACTGCATAGAGGGCAGGGTCTGACAAAACTGTCAGGTTGATGGTTATGTTGAGTCATAAAATTCAGAAAGGACAGCCTTGCATTCTAAACTCCTCAGAGAAGAGTTTAGGTGCAGCTGGATCCAGACTTAGCCCCAGACTTGGTCAATGGTTTATGGCTAAATCATTATATTTGCACAATCCATCCTTTTTACCACTCAGCTAAGATTTAAAAGTTGAGACGGCTATTAATCACATACTGAGAATCCATTGAGGCAAGGAATCTCTAAGCCTCGAGGACTAACCTTGAGAGGTGCACCTACTCAAGGGGAGATACTGGTGTGCGGCCCAGGACTGTGCAGTAGGGCTCAACAGGCCCCTGGATGTCCACAGGTTACAAAGTATATAAATCCTATTTGAATACCAGCTACAGACGTTAGTTTTTTCCAAACTTGGCTTGAGTTGGACCTTGACCACTACTATGGTGGAGGAGTGTTGCTCAGATTAGCCTTTGGCTATGGTGCTGTTTTCCATCTGGCCCGAATCCACTATGAGTGACCAGGCTCATCCATTACAACCGCCACTGGTGATTATCACTTGAGTGGGCTTGTGGGAAACAAATGTTAGGTTTTGGCATTTGGGGCGTGTGAGATCCTGGATTAGAATTTCACTGAATTATATAATTATTTGGGTTTCAACAAACCAGCTAGAGCATGTGTTTATTAGGGGAGGGACCAAGCCTGTGGCCACATGGCCAGGCCTGCTGCTACAGAAGGCAGCCTGGGTGCATGGAAGGCACATGGAAGGCACGTGGTTGCCCAAGGCCATGCGACAAAGGCTGCCAGCCAAAATGTGCCTGATAACCCACCCACACCACACCCCTTGGAGCCTCTGATTGGCTGCAGGGCCCCTTACACTGGCCCAGAGGGCAGTTAGTGGTCAGTGACCCAGATATCCTACCTGGGCAATGTGGCCATGGTGGCCAGGACACATAATACAGCAGCGCATGGGTTCCATCTTGCCTTTCCTCTTGGGGCCTGCCATTGCCATGTGACTTCCACAGGATTCTTTGGTGGTAGCTTTTCTCTTATTCTAATATCTGCTTCCATCTTTCTTCACTCTTTTAATCTTTCTTCCTTTCTTTATTCTTTTCTTTACTCTTTTGTATAACTTAAAACCCATTGGTTACTAATCGCTTTTTGCTGGGTACTTTTTTGGACTGTCTTTGTTTGCAGGGTGCTTGTGATGAAATGCTTCTGCCTTGGTTGTATGTTACCCTTGAAGCCTTTTGTCAAAACATTAATTTTCTCACTAAATTAAAAAAAAAAACCTCTTGGAAAAGCACGTTACCATCTTCTCTTTACTTGATTTCGAGATAACTACAAACAAAAGGCTTTGCAAAAGTTCGGTTCAGCAAAATCTTTTGAAGCCTTAAATATATTTAAAAAAAATACTCCCTGTTAAACTGGTGACTTTGGGACTTGGGTGTTACAGGGAAAGCACATCATCACAGTGCCTTGCCTGTCTTTTCCCACTGGCGGATAGGCCCCCTGGCAGAGTTAACCTGAGCAGCACTGAGTGGAGTAAAATAACTCAAATTAGAAGTTTTGGTTGCTGTTTTTGAATCACCCTTTGGGTATTCAAAACATGCTGTGACTTCTGGCCTATGTGGAGAAGAGTTTCTCAACACAAAGGCAAGCAAAAGGCAGTGAGTTACAATTAGAATATGTGTGCACCTACTGTAAGCATCTGACATTATGTGGAATGCCACACTTAGATTTCCTTCAAGGACTGGTCTCAATATTTTGGACACACTTCATGTTGGTTTACACTAAACACTTTTGAAATGCCTGTAGTTATCCCAAGTGCAGCATATACAGAGTGGAATAAAGGAGCTGGCTAAGAGGAAAAAAAATGCCTAAATGAATTTTCATAAATTGTCATCCCATGCTCCCCAAATATTGGCGATGTTAGAAACAATAGTTTCCTTATCATCATTATGGCTAGGCTTCACAAAGAAAGATATGGGAAGGGCTCCACCCACATTTGCTGCAAGCATGATGATAGCTAAAAATCCCGCTGTGGGACAGGCAAGTCCAGTTGCAAAAGGCACACTGGAAAGTCTCCTTAGGCGGTATTGGCGAGGCACGGTTCTTTCTGCGTTGTCTTTTCTTCTCAAGACTGATTCTACGTGCATTCTCAAAGGAGGCAGCAGCACTATGGATGGTGTGTCTCCATGACTCTCGACTGGAGGCCAGAGTAGACCACTGATATCAGTCAATATGACCAACACTGAGATGTTGTTTCAGGGAGTCCTTATATCTCCTCTTTGGGGCTCTTCTGTTGTGGCAGCTGGTAGCAAGTTCACCACAGAGCACAATCTCAGGGAGGCAATGAACCTCCATCCTGGAGATGTGCCCTGCCCAGCGCAGCTGCGTCCTCAGCAGCATGGCCTCAACACTGGTGACCCCTGCCTGTTCAAGGACAGTAACATTAGTCATGTAGTCAGTCCAGTGGATGTTTAGGATTGCACAGAGGCAGCGCTGATGGAAGCGTTCAAGGAGTCACAGGTGGTGGCGGTAGATGACCCATGATTCAGACCCATATAAAAGAGTAGACAGTACAATGACTCTGTAGACACTAATCTTGGTACTTTTCTTCAGGTGTTTATTGCACCAGACTCTTTTATAGAGTTTTTCAAAGGCTCTGTATGCCTTTGCTAACTTGTTGTCTATCTCTTTGTCAATCTTACCATCCAAGGAAATGATACTTCCTAGACAGTTAAACTGCTGGACTGACTTAAGCACTGACTTGCCTATAGTGATGTGAGAATGATGGAAGACTTCCTGAGGTGCAGGTTGGTAAAGAACTTCTGTCTTCTTCAAGCTGACTTCCAGCCCAAAAAGCTCAGCAGCCTCTGCAAAGCAGGATGTTAAGTGCTGCAGAGCTGCTTCTGTGTGAGCAACGAGGGCGGCATCGTCAGCAAAAAGCAGCTCATGGACAAGATGATTTAGGGTCTTGGTGTGGGCCTTCAGTCGCCTTAGATTGAATAGGCTCCCATGAGTATGACATCAGATGTCAATGCCGTTATCTTCATCGAGGTCTGCCGTGGTCCTTTGGAGCATCATGCTGAAGAAGATTGTGAATAGAGTTGGTGCAAGAACCCAACCTTGTTTCACACCATTAGCTATTGGGAAGGGCTCAGTGAGTGCATCGCCATATCTGACTTGTCCACGCTGATTCTCATGTAACAGGATAATCATTTTGAGGAATTTGGGAGGACAACCTAATCATTCCAAGATCTGCCACAGGCCTTTTCTGCTCACAGTGTCAAACGCTTTGGTGAGGTCAACGCAAGTTACATAGAGTCCCTTGTTCTGTTCCCCACGCTTCTCTTGCAGTTGTATGAGAACAAATACTATGTCTGTGGTATTCCTATTGGCTCTGAAACCACAATGACTTTAAAGTAGAAGTTGTTCTGAGATATCTGGTAGAACATAAATGGTAAACTGAAGTCTAGGAGTCTTACTTTGGCCACTGACAGATTAAAATATTCCTCTGGGTTTTTTTATGGCCACTGACATTAAAATATTCCTCTGGGGTTTTTTTACATTCTGTATAAGCAGGTAAGCCTTTATTGCTCCCAGTTCAAAAGCTTTGGTGCAATCATTATGTCTGCAACATAGACTGCTGTAGCACTATTTCCATATTTATTTAGTTTGTAAAGTACATAGAAAACTCATTAGATTTGGGATTCCTCCCAGAAACAACTGACAATAACCAGTTGCTGTTTTAGTTAGGAATGTTTTTCGGTTTTGCATGTTGGCTTTGGGTTTTTGTATCTTGTGCTTGGATATTGTACTTTTTTTTTCCTAATCATGGCTTAATCAATTGCCTTAGCCTTGGTTTTCCTCCTTCAGCCTAGAATTTTTGCTATACTGTAACAGGGAATTGCTTTCAGTGTCTGTGTAGCTAAAGCAGTTTTACTCCCTCCTTGCAGTTTAAGTGGACATCGCAGTTATGGCAACAGTGGCAAGCTCCATGGAGGTCTCAGAAAGGATGCAAAGACCTGAATAATCAGGTATGTATTAGCTCCAAGGCATCTGATTTCCCCTATCAGTCCCTAGTCACACTGAGCAATGCAGAAGTCTGAATTAATGTCAATCTTTCCTGTGGGTGAACAGGACTACAGCATTCCTCCTAATGCTCACTATGTAAGAAGTAAACCTAACTAAACCCCACCCCCGCTCCCAACCTCACAATCCTAAATAAGCTAAGAGAGATAATATATTTAAAGGGATAAGCATCTTCACATAGGGTATCTGTCAGGTAACTGAGCCCATGCTTTGTTGCAATTATTTTTTCTAATTTTCCTGGCCACTATTACTATTTATCAAAGCTCTCTCTGTTTAAGCAAGGGCTTGCTGCCTCACAGCCTGTCTGCTTGGTCCTGCAGTGCAGCCATTGAACTGAATTTATGACACAACAGTAATTACTGTGCCAAGCCCAACCAGCTGCTGTTTAAAAAAGAACCCACACACACACCCCCCC